>CM040239.1:164464745-164520194 GCA_022545495.1 Chrysanthemum lavandulifolium | reverse complement strand
TGTGTGGTTGGATTGTCCATGTTAGTGTCATATATCTTTATTGATCTTTATTCTCATGTTTAAATTTGTAAAAATGCTTTATTTTGTTTTTAACCTCGTCTTAATTGCATATAAAGGTATTTTACATAAAAAGATAAGTGTAGGAGGATTACACATGTTTTCAAAAGAAATGTAAACATGAGAATAGCAATTAATTAAAAGATATATATGTGTGTTTGTTCGAGTCAAATGCTTGTATCGAGTCATACGGATGTTTTGGAGAAATTTTCCGATTCTAAAGATGTAAATTTTCGAATTTTTCCGAAATCGCAGCATCGCTTTTTGTCGGGATAACCGACGGCGCCAGATCGTAACTCGATGGCGTCAGATCGAATTGACGCGCCAGAAGGAGTAAAACAACAGATTACTTTTTCTCGTTTTCGAGCTACTTATAAATTTTGGAATTTTCTGTGTCTTAATTTTCCGTAAATTGCAAACATCCATTCCACAAGCATTATATCCTAGTTTAGTAGAGTCTTATATATTATTACCGCCGATTTTACGCTAAGGTTTCGTTTGTTTTCTTGAATGTGCGGTGTTTTATTTATCAAGAAGAAGAAACAAAAGATTGGAAGGAGCTTTTCACGCATACATTTTTCTTGGAAAGGATTTAACCACTACTTCACACACGGATCCTACCGAAATGATCGAGGGAGTATTAGTTTTCTTTCGCTTTTAATTACCTTCCATTATCATAACTTTGATACTTTGGGAACATTGGGGACAATGTTCGCTTTAAGTATAGGGGAGGAAAATAAAACGGAACTTAGAAACTATGCTTATCCTTGATTATTTGGTTTGTCCAATTGTATTTGTGTAATAAACCATGAGAAAATGTCGGTTAGGGTAATTTTGGCACCAAATTTAAAATTTTTCATGACATACGAGAGTGGGCCATTAGTCTTAACAAAAGCGTCTCACGGATAGGAAGTTGCATGACTAGCACAAAACCCTTTACCACCCAAATTCCACCCAAAATGTGAGGATCACCCTTAGATTAGTAGGAATTAAAGCATTCATCTTTAATGCTTAGAGTGTGAACCGGTAGTATAATAGATTCTAGAACTTGTTTTGTGATGCATTCCGAGATCGCTAGTAAGACTACACTTGTGTAGTTAGAATAACTAAATGATAAGAGGCATTAGGATAACCCTTGTTCTGATACCCGAATATAATTACTTCTTCCACATCGGTTGAGTAATTCCCCACACCTTTGCGTTGTACTCATCTTTAGTACACGATACCCCTAGTTAACCCCCTCGAGCCTATCCTTTTCGCGGTTCTCGTGATGTTTCAGATTTTTCCGAATATCAATGAAGAGCATTGTTTACACCCCACCCCAAATATACACCCAAATCGCTTAGCCTACCTTGTATGCACTCACTTTTAGTGCATTATTGTTATCAATCCTAAACCCTTAGTTCAATTATCTAGTTGCTTGAATGAGTTGCTAAGTCGAGTCATATCTTTTGTACAGCGCTGGGGACGATGGGACTCGTGGGAAAAGTTAAAGTTTATGAAATGACCTGAAGGGAACCTTAAATTCCCTTATTTCGTGAATAACGCACCCCAAGTGTTTTGATCTTTTCAATTGGGTCAAATTAACGTTAGAGTAATAAAACTCAAGTGTAGGATGCCTATAAATCCTATCATTTGATGTTACCGTAGAGGATGGTAGAGTAAAAGTGTATGAAAAAAAAAAAAAAAAAAAAACATACTGGATACCATCTTGCATCTATTCTTTAAATTTATGTTTGTTTGTTTCAGTTATCTAGAGTTTAGAGTGTCGAGTCTTGGCTTAGCAACGCCATTATTCGTATGCTTGTAACATAAAAATTTTTGACTTGCCACCACTAAATAGCCTATCCCACCAAACCCTTTGTTTCCCTACCGTAAGCCTAACATTACAACCCTTTAAAGACCTCTTTGATAGTCTTTCCTAGGTGCTTACGCCAAAGCGATGGAGGTTTGATCTATTCTCGGCCTATGGTAATCTATGTACTAGGACCGTTAATGAGTGTTTATCTTCCATTTCTAACTTGTTATATTTCATATACACCCGTAGAGAGATGAAAATTCAAACACCCCATGTGAGGTGCTAGTATGTAATTCCGTGCTTGTTATGACTTTCTGAGGCTTATATGTTGTGGACTGTTTTAAACCAATACTTCATGACCCCTAACTTATAAATTAATCTGGCAAAGCACATTTGTGAGGACAAGCAAATACCAAGTGTAGGGATATTTGATAAGGTTTTAAATGTACCTTTTTGAGGGTCGTTTAAGCCTTATTTGATCACTTTGTATCCGTTATTACTTAATATCGTTCCTTTTCACTTTTAGGTCTCTTGAAGGCAAATTGTGTAATGGCACTTATTTGGACGAAAAGCGGATATCTGAAGAAAATGGCCAAAGTCAAGAATCGAGACACTCAGCTGTGAAAAACAAGGTGATTTGGCGCTCATCATTAAATTTGATTGCCGGAGCATTTTGTGACGACATAAGCCAAATTTCTTATTTTCAAGTGGCGGTGTCAGTTTTAAAAGAGTAGCAGTCGCAACTCGCACGGCCTAGATTTGATCCGACGCGCCGGTCAAGGTGGAGGCGTCACAAGCATAAGGTGACGCCGTCGCAAGACTAACGTACCAAGACGAAAACCCTAATGACGGCTGACCACGCACGGCCACTAATCATAAGGTGATGCCGTGGCGATTGTAATATTATATATAGAATCCAATTTTTCGGTTTTAGTGTGTAGTATTTTGGAGTAAAAACCTAAACTCAACACAAGGCCATTTTGTACAAGATTTTAGGGTTCAAACCCTATCTTACATCAAGATAAGTGTTTTACTTCATTAATTCAATTATGTCTTCAATTATTTGTGTGTATGCTTGCATGTTCTCCATGTCCGGCTAATTTACTTGTGTGTTTCGCTAGTGAATATGAAACTTAATTATTAAATATTGATTGGTTGTCTCTTATCTTAATTGATCAATGATCTAGTGTGATAGGTCATTCGTTGTGTAATTAATTCTTGATTAATCTTTGTGAACCTTGGGCTATAACACTTAGAGCGGTCAGAGGCTAAACCATCCAAGAGTGCCTTAGAGTTAGAGTTTATAATCCTAGAGGGTTTTGTAGATTTAGACCCTTTGGTAAGTTCAAAGAGTTAGGATAAACGACACCACGACTTTAGACACACAACGCGATTAAGAATAAGGACGACAATTCAACCATTAATAGGAGATAATTAAGGAGTAATAAAACCTAAGTGAACACATCTTTAAACTATCATACGAACACAATAATTAGACATAGACTACATACACCTTAGATTAGATAATTAGATAATTAGATAAGTAGAGTAATCGTAGAAATACCAACCTCAAATCCAAACCCGAGATTCAGTACCTTTCCATTTCCTAAAAACATAAAAGATAAAAATAATCTTCCTCAACCCCAACCTTAGCGTAGTAACTTCTCACTAGCATTCCTATTCCCTAGAGAATGATATCAATACCCGTGGCTTACCCTAATACTACACTACAACGATTAGGTTCATTTGCCAGGGTGTTATAAACTTGCTCAAGAAAAGGAAGTTCCTTTGACCCCGAATCGCACACGTGTAGCGTTATCATCGATGTAGGCTTAATTTATCCAATTTCGACTACCCTGGGTCAGCCTCACCAAGTGGTCCCAAAGAAAGGAGGAATGATCATGTTGAAGAATGAGAAAGGCGATTTAGTGCCTCAAAGAATGGTCACCGGCTGGCGTGTTTGTATCGACTATAGAAAATTGAATGATGCCACACTTAAAAGATCATTTCCGCTTTACCATTCATCGATCAAATGCTCGAAAGGTTAGCCGGGCATGAGTACTAATTGCTTTCTTGACAGCTTCTCGGGATACTTCCAAATTCTTATTGCTCTTGAAGATCAAGAAAAACTACTTTCACATGCCCTACGGGACTTTGCATACAAGTGAATGCCTTCGGATTATGCAACGCCCGCTACCTTACAACGATGTATGATGGCCATATTCCATGAATTGATTGAAGATAGCATGAAGTCTTCATGGATGATTTTCGGCATTAGGAAACTCCTTCGACATTTGCTTATCCAACCTTAGGAAGATGATAAAGCGGTGTGAAGAAACCAACTTAGTCCTAAATTAGGAAAAATGTCATTTCATGGTAAAGAAGGAATTGTCTTGGGACATAAAGTCTCCTAAATGGGATCAAGTCGATAGGGCCAAAATCGAGGCGATATCTAAACTTCCATATCCTACTACCGTTAAGGCCATTCAAGCTTTCTTTGGTCAGCTGGCTTTTATAGGAGGTTTATTAAGGGACTTCTCAAAATTTCCCGCCAATGACACAACTTCTTGTCAAGGACGCCTTTCGATTTCTTTTCCTCAAGAATGCAAGGAAGCATTCAATCGCCTAAAAAGGATCTTACCCAAGCTCCTATAATGGTTACTCCTGATTGGTCCCAACCATTCAAATCATGTGCGATGCTAGTGATTATGCTTTTAGGGCGCCGCTTTGGGCCAAAGAAAAGAGAAGCATTTTCAACCAATTTACTATGCTAGCAAAACCATGAATGTGGTAACAAGAAATTACACAACCAATCAAAAGAGCTTTTTGTTGTAGTCTTTCTTCTTGATAAATTCAGCAATATCTCGTCTTTTCCTAAAACTGCTGCCTTCACCGACCATTCATTTTACGATATTTGTTCTCAAAACAAGATGCAAAACCCCAAATTATTAGGTGGATTCTATTACTTCAAGAATTCGACATTGAAATTCGGGATAAAAGGAAATGGAAATCTTGGCACGTTGATCATCTATCATGAATTGGAAAACCCGAACTTAGATAAATTAGACCATGACGAGATTCAAGACTCTTTTTCCCGAGGAACGACTGATGGCCGCTAAGGATATTGAGCCATGGTATGCTGGATTATGCTAACTATCTATCCAAGAGGGTTTTACCAAATTACATGACTAGGCAAGATAAAAAGAAATTCTTCACCACGCTTAAAATACTATCTTTGGACGAGCCCTACTTATTCAGTATATGTCCCGATCATATCATTCAACGTTGTGTTCTTTGGAAGGAGATTGATCGGATTGAGAGTGTCACACGGGACCATCCGGGGGCATCACGGTATAAATGGCCCGAGCACAAAAGTTTTCGGCGTTTGATTCTATTGGCCTACTATCTTCCGCGACATTAAGAGGTTTTTTCAAGCGTCGATGCGATGCCAACGATCGGAAACATCTCGAGGAGGATGAAGCACCTTAACTATATCCAAGTCTCTGCGAAATATTCATGTTCGGGGTATCGATTTCATGGGGCCTTTTACATCATCCGGAGGAAATGAATACATTCTAGTTGCCATTGATCACGTGTCCAAATGGGTGGGCGGCAAGCCCTTAGGACTAATGATGAAATGGTGGTCATTCATTTTCTTAAAAGCTCTTCATACGATTTAGGATTCCAAGGCATTGATTAGTGATAGAGGAACCCATTTCGCAATGCTCAAATGGAAAAGATAATGAGGAAGTATGGTGTTCGCAGCAGGTCTCTACGACATATCACCCCAAACTAATAGGCAAGAGAACACAAATAGAGTATTAAAGTTAATACTTGAAAAAAGCGGTCCACCGTAGCGAAAAAGGTTAGGTATTCAACTAGATGAGGACTCGGGCATTCGAACGGCTTATAAAACGCCCATCTGAACAACCCCTTTTCGCTTAGTGTACTGGAAAGCGTGCCATCTCCCATTGATCTTGAGCAAAATGCATATTGGGCACTTAAGGCTTGCAATATGGATTATTCGAGGCGGTCAAATAGGTCCCTTACAACTTCAAGAGTGGATGAACTAAGACTTGAAGCTTATGAATCGTCAATCACATATAAAGAAAGAAGGCGAAAAAATGGTATGATCAACGAATAAAGAATCCTAAAGAGTTTGTGGAAGGAGATAAGGTGCCTTTTGTATAATTCAAGGTTGAGATTATTTTGGGAAAACTCAAATCAAGATGGTATGGGCCCTTTCAAGAAAGAGAAAATGAGAAATGGAGCCGTGGTATTATTAGACAATGATGGAAAGAGTTTACCGTGAATGGATAACGTGAAACATTATCGCTGGAAAATAACAAACTAATTAATGATGAAGATATTGTTTTGGAAGAAGGTGGCGAAATGAAGTCACGTGAGGAGCACGACTTGAGTCTAGCTACAAGACTCATAAATAAAGAAAAGCGCTTCGTGGGAGGCAACCCATACTTAGTTGTTTGCTTGTTTGTGTGTCATATATTTTTTCATTATTGTATGTTCTCATGTTTGAATTTGTGAAAATGCTTTATTTTATTTTAACCTCGCCTTAATTACATATAAAGGTATTTTACAAAAGGATGAAGTGTAGGAAGATTACACGCGTTTTAAAAAGAATGCGAACATGAGAACTACGATCATTGAAAAAGATATATATGTGTGTTTGTGGAAAACTAGAAGGGGGGTTGAATAGTTTTGCCAATTAAAACTTTCTTTAAACTATTTAGATCGACTTATGTCAATCTATTGGATGTGTGTTGGATGTTGATAAACAAGCATATAGAAGTAATGAAAGATAAGAGTAATACACAAAACCACAACGCGAGTATTTATAGTGGTTCGCCAAAGGGCACCCTTCTCGCCTCTACTCCACTCCCCGAGTCACCTACTCGAGAGTTCGTAATCACTACACAACACCAACTCCTTATGGTGGAGAAACCTTCACAACGTTGCCTACTCTTTCCCGGTACTAGGCTAACCACCGGGTTCTTCACACCAAGGTGAACCACACCTAACACAACGTCGCCTACCCTTTATCCCAAGACTAGGCTAAGTACCGGTTCCATTACAACGGAGGAACTACTACCCAACACTACGCCAACGACTAATCCCAAAGGAGACCAACCTTATTACAACATCATCAAGGATATCAATATCCTTGGATCTAATATTAATCTATCTTGTACATCGAAACACACCATCGAATGTAAATCTAAGGCACCTTTCACTAATGCCTTTAAATAGATCTTCAAGACACCCTTCACTAATGTCTCAGGTCTTGACTTCTAGGCACCCTTCACTAATGCCTATAATACGAACGATCGACACCTTTCACTAATGTCTTTGTCTTTACACTGAGACATCTTTCACTAATGTCTTCAACACTACACTTCAGAGAGGAAAGAAAAGAATCATCAACAAGAGGACTTCAGTCTTCGATGATGAGGAAGCATGGCAACTCATGGACTTGAGCTTGTTGACTTCAAAGGTGGTGATCTCGCCTTTAAGAGGAACCTAGAGAATCACACAGAAACAAAACTACAAACATAGATCTCTTGGATCTGGGGTTAGAGAGTTTTTAACTCAAAGGGAAAGTATGTTGGAAAGGGGTGAGGAATAATGAAGAAATGGCTCACTATTTGTAGAGGAAAAAATCTACTGTTCCCCGGATCCCACCCACAAGGGATCCTTCTAGCGTAAAGCTAGGGATCCGTGGGACGCTCCTCTTTACCCATGGGTATTTTGATCATGGGTCATGGGTTATGGGTTGATCCATGGGTCTTTTACTAGATACAATGTATCTAGTTAAGTGAGTATGGTCAATACCACGGGTTATGGGTCAATACCATTTATTAGTTTTACCCATTTTAGTATATACTAGTTAAGTATATATTTACCCAAGTATGTAAACACTAGTTGTTGTACATATGTATTTCTAAATCATAAAATCACTTATACTTGTTTTAGTGTTTTATGTGAAAGCGTAAGTGTTAGAAAACTATCGCTCAAACAGTTTCACGATTTTATTTGTTTCGTTAAAATGATTTTACGTTTGTTATCTACAAAACATTGGAAGATCGTAAAATATAAATAAACGCTTACGGCTTATTTGTATTAACATGTTTGTTAGAGTCAAATGCTTGTATCGAGTCATAATGGATGTTTTGCCGAAAGTTTTCCAGATTTTAGAGGTGTGATTTTTCTAAAAAACGCAGCAGACTACCGATATGTCCCAAATGGTAGAGTACCATCTCTTCTGTAATTGAATTTGTGACGACTCAAGAGCGAATTTACTATTTTACACTAGCGAGCTTCAAAGCTTTGAAGAGTAAGGCGTCACGCTAAGACTTTTCTCCCCTCACGCCTAGATCTAGATTTAGGCAGACGTCCCCGCTGAAGATCGACGCCACGCCACAACCACAACGTGGCCGTCCCAATGATGACTTAGCCAAGACGAAAACCCTAATGACGGCGATCCGATGGCGTCCCAACTATAAGGACGCCGTAGCTTGTAAAATTATATATAGAAATCGAATTTTCTAATTTTGGAGGTAGACTTGTGGAGTAAAACCTAAAAGCGATTTTTGGTCCGGTTCGATGAGATATCTTAGGGTTCTCATACCCTATTTTACATCAAGATAAGTAACTTACTTCATTGATTTCATTATGTCTTCGATTGTATGTGTGTATGCTTGCATGTTTAACATGTCGCTAAATTTCTTATGTGTTTGCTTAGATATATGAAACCTAGTTATTAATTATTGATTGGTTGTCTCTCATCTTAATTGTAATTGGCTTGGGAGTGCAATAGGCCATCGTTGTGTTTTAATGCTTGAGTAATCTTTGTGAACCTTAGTTTATATTCACTTAGCGGAATTGTAGGCTAAATATCCAAAGATAACCTTAGAGTTAGTTTATGAACCTAGAGATTTTATAGGCATAACCTTAAGGTAGTCTCAAAGAGTTAGGGATAAAAGCATACCCTACGACCTTTAGAAAACACAACGATTAAGAATAAGGGCGTGACAATTCAACCACCAATAAAAGATAACTAGGAGTAATAGTATCTAAGTAGACACATTTTAATCATCATAATGAGCACACATCAATAGGCATAGACTACACCCCTTAGTTTAGATAATTAGATAAGTAGAGTAATCGGTAGAAGTACCAAAACCCCAAAGTCCAAACCCCAAGATTTTACCCTTAGCTTTATAAAAATTATAAAAGATAAAAATAATCTTCTCAACCTCAAAACCTTTGCGTAGTACATCTCTCACTAGCATCCCTATTCCCTGAGAATCGATATCAATACCCAGGGTTTACCTAATACTATACTACAGCGATTAGGTTCATCGCTAGGTGTTGAAAACCCACTCAATGAAAGGAAGTTCCTTTGACCCAAGGCACGCTATAACAGCGCGCCGAGCATCGGGTCATGGGTTATGGATAGCCAATACATTATTACGCACATCATTTTACAACTACTTGAATAACTAACAATGTATATTAGTTAGTAAAATAAATATGATGACTATTAAATAAATATGTAATCTTAGATTTATACTTTAGATAATTTTACGATGTTATCGACAAAACATATTGAGATCAAAAATATAAATAAAGCGTTTTTTACTACATTGTATAAACATACTTGATGAATGGCTAAAGTTATGAATGATTTCAAGTGAATTCTCACTTGAAAAGTGGTTTGGAGATGCCGAAACCCTTGAGTGGAACCTTAATCGTTCTTGATGTGTTCTCGTGAAGTGGAGATAATAAAAATTCGATTTAGGGCTTGTTTATATAGGCTCGATATAACCACCGTGGTAACCATAAGTAATGGGTTACGCCCAAGCAATCTCCTTCAAGTAAGTTGTTTTTCCGGGTTGTAGAATAGCTCTGCGGGGTAACCATGAAGAATGGATTACACAGTATTTGTCTCGTTAACTTTTGGCTCATAATTTGCGTCGTAACCTTGTTCGTGTGGTTACGGTGCAACTCTTTTGGCAACATTCCAAGTCTTCAATGAATACTTTTAAATAAAAGCTCTAGCTCTAGCTCCACATACAAGCTCTATCTAGTTTGGCCAATCATGCTAATTACTTTATTTGGCGACAGGCTTATAAAAGCTTACAAAAGAGCTTGAGCTTTTAAAATATGTTAGCATATAATTCGTAGCACAACAACTCGTGAAATCTTTCATAAGCTACAAGCTATTATAAGCTCAAGCTAATGGAGATAAGCTATTAGAAATAATTAAAGCTTATATAATTAGTTAAATTAGTTAAATACCTTTTAAAATATTACAAAATGAACACGTAAAAGCCTAGCAGCATAAATATGAACTCAATTTAAGGTGTTTAATGTTATTATTAAATATTAAGCTTTAGATCCAAATAATCACTAATCCAACTTGAAATATAAGCTATAGCTCGAGTTAATTTTCAAAAAAGTGCCCATAACGGGTTATTTAGCTCAAATTTGTGCTAATTAGTTATTTAAAACTTAATCAACTCGTAAGTTTGAATAAATAAGCTCAAAACAAACATTTGCTAAAACTCATAAGGGCCAAAGCTTATAACAGCTGCAACTTTTACTTTTAGACCAGTTTAATAAAATAGTTGTCATAACACACTTTATAATTTCTTCGTATTACATAACAATACTTCGCATTAAATAACAAATGAGACGTACAAATAAATTTACAATACAAGCCTTCAATGGTGTTTATGTACTCGACATTTGAATAAGCTCAAGCTAACGTCATTTAGCTTATACTTTAAAGCTTGTAAGAGATTAAGCTCATAATGGATGTGCTTAGGAAAATACTCCAACACCTACGCTGCCAGGGTGTGCGATTGGCCAAAATGAGTCTGATGCTTCAACTCATGCGAAATCATGGAGACGAACGCAGCCCCGAAATCTCGCACACCGTGATCTTTCTCTTGATTTCGTTGTTATTATTTCCGTATTTGTATCCATTTATTTTGGAACCGATTTAAACTTTGTAAACAAGTTTAATAGAATCGGTTTAAATAAATGGAAGATAATTAAACGCGTGTTTAATATATATAAATGTATTCGCATATCCGCTTATTTTTGGCGATGCTTTTCTGGTGTCCAAGTTAGGCTTAGCCTATATATTAAACGCCTATCATTCAATTTTCACAGCAGTAAACGCAGCCCATCGCAAACGAAGTTCAAAGAACCTTCGATCGAAACACGCAGCCCTCTGGCCATCTTTCGTGCAAGTAAGTTAAGTCTGTCAGACAACGCCACGTGACGTTGTACAGGAAGCAGTATCGCTTAACTGCTTTTATGGGAATCGTGTTTAACATTTGCCTCGTACAATTCTCTTTATCGCTTTTCTTTAATTAACGCTTATAGAGTCTCTGCCTTCTCTCCGCTTCTCCATTCTCGTCTACCATTATTTATTTATTGTTATCGTAATCGATTTTTCTTAATAAAGTATACACCGCTTCCACATGCCTTAAAACAGATTCGTTTAACCGAATTTATTCACTTTGTTAAGAAATCGGATTAATTAATTATCAGCTTTTTTAAACGCTCCGTCAAACCTTGTCGAGTTTCTTTGGAAGTCGCTTCTTTAAACAGATTTTACATACTGATTTGGATTAATGGATCTATAACGCTTTTGTAAGCGCTTATTATCGCTTTAACCAAACCAAGATAGAGTTTCTTAAGTCGATTTATTCGATCCATCAAAACCAAGCTAGAGTTTTGTTGACTCGGATCCGTACAAGTAGATACCATTTAAAACAGCTTTGTTTAATTGTTTGTGTTGGATCTTCAGATGACAAACACGACTCACCCCGCGCGTGACTACTCTTGTAACGTGATTCAGTGCGCCAGCTACTCAACACGATTGCTAATCATGCCGAGAAACCAGAAATTCAATGGGCGACTTCAAGAGGTGGCAACAGAAGATGTTTTCTTATCCGACTACTTTGAACCTGCATGTTCTTAAAAGAAAACCCACCTAACGCTGAACCTCCCCGCAAGGTCAATCTCAATCAATCAGCCGTTTCAAGCCTTGGAAGCATGGAAACATTCGTGACTTTTGTCACAACTATGTTCGAATGGTTTGTTGATTCTTTGTACAATGTGTAATCGCAAGACCAAGACCCAAAGAATTATGGGAGTCATTGAGCGCAAGTACAAAAGCGAGGATGCTGTGTACAAAGAAGTTCGCGGTAGCGCGCTTCTTGGATTACAAGATGGTTGATTCAAAGAATGTGATAAGTCAAGTTCAAGGTCTGCGCAGTTCCGCTACACGACATATCATCATGTCGGTGGAATGACCTTGAGTGAAACTTTTCAAGTCATATTATTGAAAAGTTACCCAAGTCGGGTAGAATTCAAGAACCACCAAGCATAAGTTAAAGGAGATGAGTGTGAAGACTTGGTTGTTCGCCTTCGTATTGAAGAAGGACAACAAGTCGGCTTCAAAACACGATACCGATCATCTCGCAAAGGCAAATATGGTCGAGCATGTTTCGCCATCTTCAAAGTCCAATGTCAAAGCTAAAGGCAAAGGAAAAGAAAAGAATGACAAGAAGGGCAAAGTGGAAGTCTCGAGTACCTCGCCCTAAAGTCGCAATGTGAAACAAGTTCCAAGGTGGTGCTTAACCGCGATCGACCGTGTCACCGCGGTCGCTAATTGTAAGATGCCGGCGTGGTGACTCCACCAGCTAATACGGGTGAATGAAGATGTGGACATGATTGCACACAGTGTCCGGCGTCATTGCTATGATCTCCGGTTAACCCGTAGGTTCCAACAACAGGAACGGTGGGTAGATACTCGGCTACCTGGCCATGTAGGTCCGATAAGAGTATGTTTCACTTCTTTCAGAGCGGTCGATGGAGAGGTCGTATACGGGCAACTCTAAGAATCAATAAATCAGTAAGGAGATGTAATCTTGAAGATGACATCCGGTAGAGCTCAAGTTGACTAATCGTCTTGTATGTTCCGTAGATTCGCAAGAATCTTGTTTGTTCTGGTTGCTGAACAAGTTTGGTTTTCGCCTTGTTTTGAGTCTCGATAAGTTTGTTCTTTCTAAGAATCAAGTGTATGTTGGTAGTGGATATGCACGAATGGTATGTTTAAACTCAATGTAATGGTTGTTAAGAAAGATATCAATAATACGAATTCTTCCGCTTACTTGATGATGTCTTCTAATAAGTATGGCCGTCTCGGACATGTAAATTTTAATTCGACGCGCCGCTTGATTAAATTTAACTGCATACCTAATATCCATATTGACTCCAAAATATAAATGTGAAACTTGTGTCGAAGCCAAACTTACAAGAGCATCTTTCAAATCGGTTGAACTAAAACCAACCACTTGATATGATACACACCGACATATGTGATTTGAAATCACTACCCACAAAAAGGTGGCAATAAGTACTTTATCACGCTTATTGATGATTGTACAAAGTATTGCTATGTTTACTTATTGAAAAGTAAAGATGAAGCTATAGACAAGTTTGTTCTATACAAAACGAAGTTAAGAATCAACTTAGTAAGAAAACCAAGGTGGTCCAGCGATGTAGGAGTGAATATGTCTCCATTCACGATCTATTATCAAAACATGGAATTAGACACGAGTTCAACGTCGCTATTCACCTCAAGCAGAATCGGTATTGCCGAAAGGAAGAACCGCACTTGAAAGAAATGGTTAATGCCATGTTGATAAGTTCGGTTTAAGCCGTGATACGCGGGGAAGCTATTTTAACGGCTACTTATCTTTAAATAAGATACCTCAGATGGAAAAAGAAGAGACCCCTTATGAATTATGGATGGGAAGAAAGCCATCATATCAAGATTTACGAAAGTGGTGTTCAGCAAAGGTCGCTATATCGATTCCCAAGGCCCAAAAGATCGACCCAAATCAGAGATTGTATATTCATCGGATATGCTAAGAATAGTGAAGCTTATCGCCTATAGTACATGAATCGAAAAACGGATATACAAAAGTGGTACTTTAATGGAATCAAGGAATGCTTCATTCTTTGAAACTATTTTTCCTTGTTTAACGAAGGAAACCGGAGTTCATCTAGAATAGATGACGGTTGTCCAAGATAAGAGACAACGAGATGATAATGATCTCCGGGATGAAAGACAAGATCAAACCGAGGAAGAAGAGGTTGAACCTGTAAGAAGCAAAAGTGCAAGAACCGAAATCGCTTGGACCCGATTTTGTTTTTTTATGGTTGAAAATGAACCTACTCTATACCGAGAAGCGGGCACATTCTCGAAGGGCCTCAATGGAAAGAAGTCATTAAAAGTGAAATAGATTCTATTTTACAAAATCATACTTGGGAGTTCGTGGATTTACCTCCCGGTTGTAAACCACTAGGCTATAAATGGATTCGTTAAGAAGAAATGAAAGCCGATGGCACCATTGACAAGTACAAAGCAAGATTGGTAATCAAAGGATTTAGACAACGAGAAGGTCTTGATTACTTTGATACATATTCGCCATTACGCATAATAACCTCGATCAGATGATCCTTGCTATTGCCGCATTAAGAAATTTGAAGTTCACCAAATGGATGTAAAACGGCTTTTACGAACGGAGATTTAGAAGAAATATACATGAACCAACCCGAGGGTTTCATGGCTCTCGGACAAGAGAACAAAGTTTGTAGGCTTGTCAAGTCATTATATGGCTTAAAGCAAGCTCCCAAACAATGGCATCAAAAGTTTGACCACGCCATGCCAGAGGTGGATTCAAAATTAATGAATGCGATAAGTGTGTTTATGTCAAAGACACAAATAGTGGATATGTAATTTTGTGTTTATATGTTGATGATATGCTTATCGGCGGTGAACGAAAAAGATGATCAAATCTACTAAAGACATGTTGAAATCAAAGTTTGATATGAAGGATATAATGGTTCGGTGATGTGATCCTTGGAATAAAGATCATACGAACTCGTGTAATGGACTTTGTTAAGTCAAGCACATTATGTGGACAAAATTCTTAATACCTATAATGCGGGGATTCAAGCCTAGCTAGAACTCCAATTGACACCAAGAAGCATCTATCTAAAAATAGAGGCTTAGTGTGTCGCCCAAGAGTATTCAAGAATTATCGGCACGTTAATGTACTTAATGATGTGCATCTGACCGACTTAGTATGTCGTCATAGCGTGCTAAGAGGGTATACTAGTAACCGAGCTATGCACATCAAGCGACTATGACTAGGGTACACCACCTGATTTGAGATATAACCGCGATTATGGATCAGTATTATGATCGATATCCAACATTATCGGATGACAACGAGTGATGCAAATCGGATATCCGATATAAAAGATTCTAGATCGACTCAGTGGATATGTGTTTACACTCAGCGGAGCGGCTATATCTTGGAAGTCTTCCAAGCAAACTATTATAGCTAAGTCCACGATGGAATCGTAATTTATCGCGTTAGATAAACGCGACAAGAAGCGGAATGGCTACGCCAATTCGCAGAGGATATACCAAAGTGGCCTAAACCGGTAACGGCCATTAGTATACATTGCGATAGTCAATCGGCAATTGGCGAGCTCATAGCATAATGTATAATGGAAAGTCTAGACATATCCGCTGTCGACATAATTCGACACGACAACCACTCTCAACAGAGTTATCTCAATCATCATGCGTGAAGTCAGGATAACATCGCATCCGCCACGAAAGGCTTAAGCAGAGAGTTAGCAAGTAAGTCGTCTCGAGGAACGGGACTAAAGCCCTCGAAGGAATGAGTTTCTATGAAGGAAAACCTAACCCAAATGACCCGAGATCCCAAGATCCGGGTTCAATAGACAACCTAATCATAGAAATGCCGGGAAGTCACGCCAATGTGGGAGTTACTAAATATTGTAACTTTCCTAGTCCATTCCTATAACAAGCGTGACTTGTTGGAGGTTAACATATGGCTTTAATGATTCGTGATGAAATCATAAAGCATAATGATTCAAGATGAAATCACAAAACATATGTTTTTTAATGATTCAAGATGAAATCACCCAGAGGCAGAAGTGGGTCGCTTCGGCGGGAAATGGGGCGCACTTAAGAGCTCTTGCAGTAACCTGAGCTAGTGTTCATGACCATAACGAACACGACCATGAGGACTTGACAATGTCAGGAAAGTCTTCAGTGAAGCGTAATGTCGCTCACGTAAATGGATAATGAGTTCAAGGGACATCGCTGCCTACTCGGATCTAGGAGACTAAGTGCATCTCACGAGGAAGGTTCAAAGGGTTACACCTACCTATCCTATGCAAGCCTTAACCGCAGAAATTTCACCGAAACTTTCGTGTGTTTTCGACCGATTTCCATTCATGCTGGGGATTGTTGAAAAGTGGTTTTGCAAATGAGTTTTCGCAAATTTTGGAC
The DNA here is from genome assembly GCA_022545495.1 of Chrysanthemum lavandulifolium. NCBI lineage: Eukaryota > Viridiplantae > Streptophyta > Magnoliopsida > Asterales > Asteraceae > Chrysanthemum > Chrysanthemum lavandulifolium. Next base: position 164,503,902 of record CM040239.1, on the reverse strand, counting down.
ACCTTTAATATATGATATATGTTATATATATTTATGTTTCTTGGTAGTTATGCTCTCTCACTCGACGAGAGTCGTAGAACGAGCTAAAGTATGTCCAAAATGGAGTTGAAATGAATGACGAGATCGTATCTCAAAGCCGGACACGTGAAACACAAATTGAAATGAAACACATCCCACATCGCCTAGAAAGAAGTGGGAGCTGCGCGATATAGAAATCTTGATATGAACCTTCAAATGATTTGTTGGTTTTACTCCAACACCCACGTCGCTGCCGCAGGGGGTGCAGATTTCGTGATTTCGGGCCAAATGAGTTCGATGCTTCGAACTCACGCGAAATTGCCGCCGACGCTGACATCAAGGCGCTGGATGTGCTTAGGAAAATTACTAGGAAATGAAATTTGTACGAGTTTAAGCGTTTATCTGTAGACATGCCTATTTTGCAAGGTAGCTTGAAACTAGTACATAAAAGGGTAAAATGACGTAGAAAAACACATTATAGTTGACTATTAAAGGTGTTATTGCAATTACCCATTTCACAAGCTGAAACTTATTTTCAAAAACTACTTAATATGGCTACTAAAAGAGGAGTTTATTTATTTAGTTATTTATTTTTATTTTTAACATGGAGTTTATGAGTTTGAAAAGCTTTAAAAAGAGATGGCGTAGTTTATAAGTTCAAGCTTTCAAAAGCTCTCTCAATATCACAGTTGTTTATAAACTTATCATTTAGACAAAACTTATATACTCCATGAGTCTCAAAAGTATTGTTCACCTTGCTAGTTTGGGATGTCTCAAAATAGAGTAAAGTTAAATACGTTCTTGTGGTTTTATCCGTGTATACCATTTCGTCCCTAAACTTTTTTTTGGCACAAACCTTTTCCTTCGTTAGTAAAGTTGGCCCAAAACCATCCCTCTGTTAGTAAAGTCAGTCAATAAGGACTAACGGTGCTAATTATTTCTCCGTTATCTCCTAACGGAAGAGAGAATATTTGCATCGTCAGTCCTAGGGACTAACGGTACAATTTATTTTCGAAAATAAATTGCATCGTTAGTTCTAAGGACTAACGGTGCAAAAAATTTTTGGAAAATAAATTAAAAGAGGGTTACCACCACCGTCACCACCACCCACCACCCAACGCCACCACCACCCACCTCCGCCACCGCCACCCTCCACAACCACCACCTCCACCGCCACCAGTGCTAGCACCTCCACTACCCACCACCCACCGCCACCACCACCCACCTCCATCGCCGCCACCCAGCCAACCACCACCACTTCCTCACGCCACCACCATCACCGCTTGCCACCACGATCACCGCCACCCACCACATCATCACCACCACCACCACCACCCCTCCGCGTCGTGGTGGGCGGCGATGATGGTGGCGGTGGTGGTGTGGTGGTGGCGTCGGTGGAGGTGGGTGGTGGCGATGGTGGTGATGGCGATGGTGGCGGTGAAGGTGGCGGCGGTGGTGGTTGTGGTGATGGTGGTGGTGAGTGGTGGTGGTGGCGTTAAATGGCGGTGATGGTGGTGGTGGCCCACAATTTAATTTCCATTTTTTGCATCGTTGGTCCTTGGGATTAACGATGCAATTTATTCGAAAACAAATTGTACTGATTGTCCTGGGGATGACGATGCAAATATTCTCTTTCGTTAGGAGATAACGGAGAAATAATTTGCGTGTTAGTCTCGTTGATCGACTTTACTAATGAAGGATGGTTTTGTGCCAACTTTACTAACGGAGGATGGTTTGTGCCAAAAAAGTTTAAGGATGAAAAACGAGACACGAGACAAACTAAAGGATGTATTTTGGACTTCTCTCTCAAAATAATTATCAAGTTGTTTTTTGTCCGGAGACAATAATTAAAACTGTTGAAGTAGCTGATAAAAGCTTAGTAAGTTCAAACTCTCATAAGTTCATATTTTGAGGTATATGGATATGAGTCTATAACTTTGAAAGTCATTAATATTGTTGTTTAGTTATGAGGCTCACCATAATGAAGCGAGGATCTTACAAGAGAAGGAAGATAACCAAGCTCCTCCCAATATACTTCTATATCTCTAGTCGAGTTACAAAGCTCCAAACTCGGCTCATCATCACTTTCACAAAAATTAGGGTTTGGTAAATCAAAGGGCTTTTTGAAATTGATTGAGGGTTTTACTGGGTGAAAGAGGAAGCTATCCCGTAAGTTAATTGGTCTAAATCAAACCGGTCACCTCCAATTGGAGTTTTTGTGTTCTATGCCATCCAATAATTCTATTCGATCACGCTTAGACTACTAATTGCCAAGGTGAGTATTCACACCTCCTTTTACTCGTTTTACTTATTTGGGGTGAAATGCATGATTATAAAATTAAATTGTTTTCCTTGAACTATTTGATATATTTTGAACCCTTAGACTTAATTATAAATTTATGACTTGTTTGAACCCGATGGATCAGACGTCTTGACCTAAAAGTCTCCCATGTTCGGAGCAATGCCGAGTCTCCCATGTTCGAGAGCGGCCATTAATTGATAGTATATAATAGTTGTTATGATGTAATCGCTCGACATTCGCATTGTTAGTCCCTATTGGTTTGCTGTCAGACTCCAATTATACTGCACTGCCTGCACGGCCTCCCCGCAAGGGCAGAGATAGTATGAGTAGCTGCGATTAGAGGTCGGCCAACCTCTCGCCCCTGCCTACTAACGCATATTATTTATTTTAGGGGCATTGCATACTTTATTATATACGAGGCGCTATGTGACCATATGTGCATTATTCTCTTGACTTAAAATATGGAAGTGTATGTGAATTCATATGTTACAAGTCTTGTATGGGCGGATTTGTAACATAGTGAGTTGACAGACATTTGCCGTTAGACCTTCAAATCGGTATTTTATTTTACATAAAACTCAGTACTCACCAACTATTTTCATAGTTGAATTCGCTTTCTCATGCATTTCGTGTGATCGTTGTTTAGCTTATATTATGAAGTTTTCAAATAAATGAGTCGTCACAAGTTATCTCGGTCGAAATGTGAAGGTTTCTCGTATATTATGTAATGGGTGGTTTCTTCATATCTTCCATTATCGTTCCACTATATACTAACATCCATACCCATTGTGATTTATAGCGACAAACCAAACACACCCTAAAAAAGCGCCAATCATATATTAGAGGGCTTAAGTTAAATTTGTTTTTCTTGTTTAAGTTACACTTGTATTTAAACTACTCTAAATAAAAGGCTCTCGTTGACACAAACTTAATCTATTTTTCAATTCAATTTAGGGGTGTTTGGCAACGCTGAAAGCGTGATTATTTAATTATCGCGTTTCAAAACGTGAATAATCAGTTTTGGTGTTTGGTTATGAAACGTGATTATCGTTAATTTCTTTCAAAACGTGGTTTTGAAATTGAAGGTAAGGGCTACTTTTTTGAAAGCGTGATTTCTGGCAACATCGTTTATCTGACGTGATTTTTACCCAAACACCCCCTTAATCTCATTACATGAAAATTTCATTGCTTAATTACTATTTTTCAAAAAAAATATTTAATGGAATTTTAAAAAAACATCATGATCACAAATACCATCACATCAACGTCATCATTTTCGGATGGTTTGCATGTCAACCCTCCATCATGTTCACATGGCCCATTTAGATGTCTATGTTTTATATTTAAGGATTGCATTTATGGAATTATAGGCTATTGGCTATCCCTTGAGTTTAGATTACGAAAATCTTTTTATTTATGAACAACTGATGTTGGCTGGTAGGAAGTTAAGAATACAACATTTAATGGAGTCAAATACAAATCTTTCCATTTTACAAAACATCTTTCCATTTTACAAAACATTAGATGATTCGACAATAATAGTTGAGACAATCTAAAAAGTTAATAGTTTCTTTTCGTAATGTAATACAAAAACCGCATTTTAGATATGTTTTTAAAGACTTTTTAGCTTCTTGTCCCACCTCTAACATGTAATACTTACTAAATCCCAATTACCTAATGAAACTTGAGTGTCGTGAAGTTGAGAATAGGTTTAAGGTTATTAATGGCGGAAATTTAGGGTATCCACGTTTGAGGCATGTTATAAGATGTTGTTCATATATCGTATACTAAACACTTTCATGCACCATTTTATGTAAAACCGGTCAGCCGTAGTGGTTGTATAACCACGTGTCAACCAACTTTGACAGTCACCCACCATTGACCACGTGTGTGGTTGACCACATTTGAAGATGGTTTGATAGTCGGCTTCACCGAACCAAATTTTGGTGACTTTGTTAGAGTAATTGTGTCAGGGGTATGTTTATATTTAAGTGGGAGTATATTTATATTAAAACGAGATATCTTTGCGTGGTGGGTTTGATGTTAACAACTACATGGGTTTAATGGCAGGAGTGAAATATGATGTGGCGGTTAGTTTAATTAATGATGGTTTCAGTGAACCGCTAATACAAATATAATACTTTAAACAGTTTTACAAGATATAATTAATCGTAAACTACTGTTCAAACACACTTATTATATAATTAGCAAGTTGTTAGAAATTACGCAATTTATTTTTGACCAAAAACAACTATAAACTTGATTACAAGCCAACAACTCTGACATCTTTCTTATTGTATAAACAAATTTATCATCAAACCTCACATGAGCCTCATTGGACTTACAAAAAATGTAAGGTATAAGTGAAGCGAGACGAAGTTCGCTCCTTAACCTAGTCTATATCCACATATGACGAAACCCTAACATAACACGTGACCACTTAATATCATCATACAAGAAGCATGTAAATAGGTGAGAAACTTATTATGGTCCTGACACGAAACAGCCCGGATTATCAAAACATAACATTCTAGTCGTACAAACAAACCGCGTGGTGGCGTGGCTGCACAACATATGTCCTTTGTCAAAATAGTTTAACAAAAATAATTTTAGATTAGTGAAGAACTATACGAAAACTTTTGCCACCACAACATATGTCCTTTGTCAAATGGTTAATAAAAATAAATTTGGATTAGTTGTTACTAGAAAATATATATATATATACAATCATGTGAAAAAATGTTGAAATAAATAAATAAATATAGACCGAAAAGTTAGAAGTAAAGGTGTAAAGGTAATTTTGATGGTGTTGGGAGTTTAATTATTTTGTATGTTTGGTAGGGACTATCATTAGTAGGTCAAAACTTTTCACCTTTTACTCTACCTTGTTATGCTTTTATTTTGCTCGTTATCAGTAGTCGTGGATACTGTCTGGTATGCAATAAATAAAGAGAATATTGATCGAATACTATGTTACAAACAAAAGTGTTTATATTGGTTTAATCAACATACTAATTCTTTTTGTAAAATCATTTCAAGAAAAGAGTTTGATTTTGAATTAACAAGAAATACTTTATTATATGGTACTTAATGGAATAATGGCATGTCTCATTTGCATTATTCGACTAGTTTCTTATGATTTAATCATATATTTGTAGTTGAATCTATCCATATCGAGTAAGTGTTTAATTATCTAAAATAAAACAACGTGCTTGAAAGATTCGTTACATTCCTATAGAAGCTGACATAATTATAAAATGGATCAAATGGCAATGATTACTTTGTCAATATGTTTCATCCATTTGTCATATTATTCCATCATATCAAACATAACTCAATACACAGATAGTCCAACGGTTGGATGATTAATTTTGATTAAAAGTATCAGTATATCCCATAACTTGATGGCTAAATAAGTTCTTACTTAACTATGTGCCCCATTGACCATGCATGCATGATATGATCCAAATGTTAGTTCTTACCCAATATAGATGAGTTGAAAGGCTATGATCCCCTCCCTTGACATCCACTCGCCCTAATGAATAAGCAGGAGAAAACCCACATTTATCCGCACCATGGCACCAAAAGTGGAATCGGGGAGGCTTTGGAAGAAAGGTTACGAACTAGAGAGGACCTCCCTACCCCGCCGGCTGACAGTTAACTAGAGGAATGTCGGTGATTTTTCAAGGCGCTTGAAGACCGGCTTTGAGAGGACATTCTCTTCTTGAGCTTTCGTGGGTTACAAGATCGACGAGCACATCCACCACTCTCATCGACGGACCGGCGGATGAAGGATCAAGGAAATCGGGATCACCGCCTTTACTTTATTTAGACTAGCGAGTTTACTATAGCTCACTTGAATATGGTCGGTCACGGTCACCGGCTTTAGCTAAAACGAATCCCCTTCCACAAAGGTGTAGATTTGGCGGGAACACAACCCGACCCGGTGCCTTTTGGCACGACCATTATCCACCCACAAGGAATAGTTCGGCAACTCTCACAGCTAGTGGGGCACAACCGGAGTGAGCACGAGCCAAGACTCGGACCCCTGAGCTCTTATTCCACAAAGTCTCTCCAGTGTGCCCATAGGTTTTGCGGAGGTGGGTACCTATATGAAGCAAATGCCAAGGATGAGACTTGAACTTGGGTCAATTGACTCAAGCACAAGTACTTCAACCATTGGACTAATGCTCCATTAGTGAAGTCCTCTCTCGAGTGGTTTCTTGGCTAGCTTATTACAATCTACACTAACTAGACGAGGAAGGAAGCGGTGTCTAGCCACTGAGTCAGTATGCATGTATATTCTCGTTGTCCCAATACAAGATCCACCAGTGTACGTACGTGCAACTACTTTACCAACATGGCCAACAAATACTCAGTCGCACAGGCAGACCCAAAGATCCACGAATATCAACATACCATCACTAGCATGATCATACGAGACCCTTAGTTTTAGCTAACTGATGATTATTATCGTGGAAGTTTTTATTGTGACTTTTCATTTTTGCTCAAATTAACTTACGTTTAGTTAAGTTTAGGGTACGTGGTTTAACTTACTAGCAAGATTCATCAACACTTTTAACAGGTTCGCCTAATCGCCTTACATTAGTACTGAACTTGGATAGTTGGATCGACGTTAGCCACTACAAAAAAACCGAAAGCGAATAATGATTATTCATTTTAATTTGTAATAAATATACGTATACGGAGTATAGTTTACGTGAAATACAGTAAACCCAAGTTATGAGCTTATAACACGTACTAAACAAACATGTAAAAACTCAACTTAAACATTTAGGAATATAGAAATACATTTATAGTAGAACATGTTTATAATAACGTAACAGATTAAAATATATGTAACGGGTATGTTGAAATTTACTTGTTGATTAAAAAACTAAAGTAATGGCAGACCAATTTGAGTGCCCTTTTCTCATGTCTTGCATTTCAAGCACTCAAAACTCACTTTTCATATTAGTCTATACTTTATACTATACATGACCAAAAGTATTTGATAATTCATGTATACCTCATAATCCAAATCATTTCTCTGATATAACACGTAGCTAGGCAGCTAGCTAGCATTTATTTTTTACGACAACTAACTATCTCACAGTATATACAACATAAATCTATCTTACATGTTTTGAACATAATTTGAATCAACAACTATTTCGTCAAAGAGCTTCTGACACAACATGAATGAGCATTAAGAAAAGCACTTTGATCGTGATTTAGGTTTTTGTTATGACAAATTATACAAAGATTATTGGTTATGTACTACCACAATTGTTGTATAAAAAACAAGAAACAATGTTTGGATGAATATTTATCACGATACATGGTTACTTCTGAATTAAGGGCTTGTAGAACAAAGTTTTTGTAAATGCTAAATACATAGTTAAAATTTATTAATCATGTAACATGATGCCCTTAATTACCACTTTCACCGTAGGAGTGGAACAAAAGCGATTCATTTTGAAGAAAGTAAAAAGGGGATTACAAGTGTTTGACATTTCAAAATGTTACCTTTTCATTAATTTATTAGCCACGTAGTTGTGCAATTAAATAGTTATGTGCATCATATCATGTTTCATTTCAAAATATTGATTACAAAGGCAAATACAGTAAATGATGTCATATAATCTTTTAATAATTGGTCGAATGTAATGTCTAGAATTCTTTTCAATAAGGTCCAAAAATTATTTAATCATCGTCTAAATCAAATTATTCATGGTTAAAAGTTTATTATGAATTTGTAGAAAAACTTAAACAAAACACTTTTGGTAATCTAAATCAACCAAAATTCAAACTGTTCTCAAATAAATTTAACCAAATCAACCAAACAAATCATCACAACTATTTTGGTGTGATTCTATTATCTAATTGATAATAATGCTATTACAACCAATAATAAGGACAGAAAGATCAAGATAATATGAACTAGGGTTTACACTTTGAGAGATAATTTTTGAATGGGAGATATTTACTAATAAGCATTGCAATATTACAACCAACTCTTGCAGCATTGCAAGAGTTGGTCCTTGATAATTTACACAAGCAGCCCCTCCGTGTTATTTCTTTATTTCTTTATTTCTTTGACCGTAAATCTTTCAACTTTTGTTCATAAGCAGCACAATATCTACAAACTCATCCTTAGGACTAAAACTGAAAATATAAAGGAGCAAAGTTAGTCCCTAAGGTTATGACCAGATAACATATTAGGCCCTTATATCTCAACATCCCCCCTTAATCTGATTTTTGATATACATAAAAAAGGGTTAAGCTTATTTACTAAAAAGTTTGCAATGTATCCAACCCTTTAGTAAAGATATTTGCAATTTGATTTGCAAAATCTACTTTAGCAGTTTTAAATACATCAATTAAAATTTTTTCTCTTACAAAATGTAGCTCAATCTCAAGATGTTTAGTTCTTTTATGAAAAACAGGGTTGGCAGCTATTTTAGTAGCTGAATTATTGTCACAATGATGAGATATAGGTAAAGTCCAAATAACTTCACTAGTAACTGAAGCTAGAGCTTTATACTCAGCTTTACTTGAACTTTTAGAAAGAGTATATTATTTTTTTACTTTTCAGGATACTAAAGACCCACACAAGAAAATACAATAACCAGTAACAGACTTTCTAGTCACAACAGATTTAGCCCAGTCTGCATCAGAGTAAGCAAGAAGAGACTTACAAGAACTCTTTGTCATATGAATTCCTAAACCTCGTGAACCTATAAGATATCCAAGTATCTTGAATGCTATTATGAGATGAGACTTAAGAGGTGAATGCATAAATAGGCTTAAGCAATATACAACATAAGAAATGTCAGGCCTAGTATTGGTCAAGTAAGTTAATTTTCCCATAAGTTTTTGATATTCAGTTATGTTTTCCAACAAAGGGTCATTTGCTGTAGCTTGGTTAGTAATAGCCAACTTAGATTGCAAGGGAGTTTTAGCAGGCTTGCAACCAAGCATACCAAACTCACTCAACAAATCTAAACAATATTTTCTTTGATTTAAACAAATGTATTTATAAGTATCAACACCTTCAATACCAAGAAAATATTGCAGTTTACCTAGATCTTTTATCAAAAACTCAGTTTTAAGAAACTTTTTAAAGTTTTCAATCTCGAAAATACTATTACCAGTAATGATAATATCATCCACATAAACAAACAACGCAATAAACAAACCATTATCAGATTTAGTATATAAAGAATAATCACTTTTACGTCGACTAAATCCATTTTCAATAAGAGCAGAGGTAAGTTTAGCATTCCATTGCCTAGGGGATTGTTTTAAACCATATAAAGACTTTTTAAGTCTACAAAATCTGTTATTTTCATTAGCTGGAAAGTATCCTTCAGGAAATTTCATATAAACAGTCTCATTAAGATCACCATATAAAAAAGAATTATTGACATCTAACTGAAAAATAGACCAGTCATTCTGAACAACTAGATTTAACAATCACCTAACTGTAACCATCTTAACAACATGTGAAAAAGTAGCCTTGTACCCATCTATCTCACCATCAGATTTATATTAATTTTAAACACCCATTTACTGTCTATAGCTTTTGTTCCAGGTCGTAAAATAGTTATCTCAAAAGTATCATTTCTTTGTAATGCTTCCATCTCATTGTTCATAACATCAGTCCAATGTGCATACTTTGAAGCCTCAAAGTAAGTTTTTGGTTCATGATTTTAATTAAGTTGAACAGCAAAATAAATATTTCTAGAGTTAAGTTTAGAATAGTTAATATACCTTTCAATACTATACTTCACTTTAGAATCAACCACACAATCATTGCAATTTTTAGGAAAAACAGAAGGTCTTTGTCTAAAAGACGTTCTTAAATTTTTAACCTCCTGAACTGAAGGACTTTGATAAGGTTTTAAAAGGTACCATTTTGAGGGGTCGTTTAAGTCCTTATTTGATCACTTTTGTATCCGTTATTGCTTAATATCGTTCCTTTTCACTTTTAGGTCTCGTGAAGGCAAAATCTTTGGAATGGCACTTATTTGACGAAAGGCGCGAATATATGAAGAAAATGGCCAAAGTCGAAATCGAGACACTCACGATCGCTGAATGTAGAAGCGGGCGTCGAGTTCTATTTGCGGCGCCGTCTCGAGAATTATTGTGACGGGTCGAGCGCAAAACTCGTGTTTTCAAGAGCGGCGTCTAGTTGTGAAAAAGAGTAGGCCGTCGCTACTCGGGCGGCCTAGATGCGATCGAGCGGCGTCGAGAAGTCAAGAGGACGGCGTCACGGACATAAGGTGACGCCGTCGCAAGGTTAACGTGGCCAAGCGAAACCACAATGGCGGCGACACGGCGGCGTCACTAAACATAAGGTGGCCGTCGCAATTGTAATCTTATATATAGAATCAATTTTTCGGTCTTTGTGTGGAGAGTCTTTGGGTAAAACCTAAAACCGAACCTAAGGTGTCTTGTATACGATATTTTAGGGTTTTAACCTATCTTACACCAAGATAAGTCTTTGCTTCATTAATTCAATTATGTCTTTGATTATTTGTGTGTATGCTTGCATGTTCTCCATGTCCGGCTAATTTATTTGTGTGTTTGCTTAGGAGTATGAAACTTAATTATTGAATATTGATTGGTTGTTTCTTATCTTAGTTGATTAATGATCTAGTAATGCGATAGGTCATTCGTTGTGTATAATGCTTGATTCATCTTTGTGAACCTTAGAGTATGATTACACGGTGATTGTAGGCTAAAACATCCGAAGAGTGCCTTAGAGTAGAGTCTATAATCTCTCGTGGATTTGTAGACAAGACCCTTTGGTAAGTTCAAAGAGTTGGGAGAAAGCATACCTACAACTTTAGAAACACAACGAACTAGGAATAAGGCGTGACACTCAACCATCAATAGGAGATAATTAAGGAGTAATACAAACTAAGTAAACACATCTTTAAACTATCATACGAGCACACATTAATTAGACATAGACTCCCACAACCTTAGTTTAGATAATTAGATAATAGTAGAGTAATCGGTGAAATACCAACCCCCAAATCCAATACCGAGATTCGTACCTTTCCATTTTCATAAAATATAAAAGATAAAAATAATCTTCCTCAACCTTAACCTTAGCGTAGTAACTCCCTACTAGCATTCCTATTCCCTGAGAACGATATCAATACCCGTGGCTTACCACTAATTACTACACTACAACGATTAGGTTCCTTTGCCTAGGGTGTTATAAAACTTGCTCGAAGAAAGGAAGTTTCCTTGACCCCGACGGGCGTGTGGCGTTATCAAGTTTTGGCGCCACGCGGAATAGAATAGCTAGTTAGTAGTCCCCTCGTTTAGGTTTCTTTGCTTGATTCCTATCAAGTAAACTTTTTCTCATTTTAGATTTCTCTTGAGTCTATCCCCTTCTTTGTAACCTTTGTTCGTAACCTCATCACTTTTCATCATGGAAGGTGATAACCCACTACCATTCATCAACATACCACCAAATGACCCGCCAAGAGCCCGTACTCTTGGTGAATACTCGAGACCAAGCCACTTAGGCTATAGGAACACCATTGAGCTTCCCGACCAAGCCCAAACTACGGCCTGCGATCCGACACCATCCGGTTGGTGCAAAGCGGATGTGCATTCCATGGACTTCGTTCGAAGATCCAAATCGACATCGAGGTTTCCTCAAAATCGTCGATTCCATCGACCTTGATGCTACTACTCGGGAGACCACGCGCTGCGTCTCTTCCAATTCTCTCTCACGGGACCAAGCTAGTAATTGGCTTGGCGACTTCCCGGCTCCATCTCAAGTTGGGATGATCTTACTTCTCGCTTCCTTGCTCAATTTTTCCCACCGGAGAACCACTAAGCTTAGGAATGACATCTTGATGTTCCAACAACGTCAAGGTGAATCTCTCTCGAAGCATGGACCCGATTCAGGACTTACTTCATAAAGTCCCTCATCACGGCATTGATCTTTGGCTCCAGTCCAAATCTTTTATGATCATGTCAACTTTCCCTAAGCGATCCATTGACCAAGCGGCGGTGGAAAACTTAGTGATCTCACCGCGAGAAGAATCATGGGAAATAATAGAGGACCTTGCCCTATGACAACGAAAGTTGGGATGACCCTCGTGAGCTGCCCAAAGCGTCAAGGCAATCTCCTTGCCTCCTCCGACCGTGGGATGATCGAACTTGAAGATCAAGTTAAATTCCTCATGAGTTCCTACAAAATCCTAAGTCTTCACGACAAGTGAATCAAATCACTCTACCTTGTGAGTTATGCGGTGGTCCCCATGACACTCGTGATTGCTCAAGGCTCTCGAACAAGCTTTGCGGACTACGCCTCCATACGTCATCGAGCGGAGGCGGGAGATAAGTGGTACACTTTCAAACTGAACAAAACAACTTAGGAAACTCATACAACCCTCATGGAGAAATCACCTAATCTTAAGTGGAACAAAACTCAAGCACACCCCATAGCTCATCTGGTTCGCCTAATAGGTTCAATTACGCTAATCTGGGAACCCCACTAATATTGAAGCAATTGCATCTAGATTTTGTCATCCCAAAAACTCGATTGAATAAGCTTGAAGCCGATTTTAAGCAAAAAGCAGGCGAGATGACAACCAAGCTTGATGCCCTCTTAAAAGCCTTCAATGAGCGGGAAGTTGGAGCACTCCCAGTGATACCATTAAGAACCCAAAGTGAATTCGATTGCATCAACTTCACATTCCAGTTCATCATGGGAAAGTGCACATCCATGTCCTCTCACCCAACGGTTCATTCGGTAAATGCTATAAAAAGGGTTCCAAGTCATCCAAAGGATACCAAGGCCCGCACCTTTGGTAAAACCTACTCTGAGAAACCCGTCGAAAGAATCCAAACCTAGTTTAGAGGAGGAGTACAAGGAACTCTATCAAGAGAAACCAATTCTTGAAGTCTTAGCTCATGCACCTTATTATAATACTTTAAAGAAAAATATGAGTTAGAACTTAGGCTTGGGAAACATGGGTCCGCCTTTGTGCGAAACAACTTACCTAAAGTTAGATGATCCGGGCTATTCACTCTTTCGTGTAGACTTGGAACTTCCAAGCCGCTCGATGCTTTAGCGATTTAGGATCATGCATCAATCTCGTTCGTTGTCCCTTCATAGAAGCCTCAACCTAGGTAAAATTGAACCAACGAAACTATCTTAGGATTAGCGGACGGTAGTATAGCACGTCCGGTTGGAATAATAAAGGACATGGTAGTACATGTAGGAGAGTTGACTCTTTTGGCCGACTTTCATGTACTCGACATGAATAAGGACCCGACATGCCCATTACTAGTTGGAAGAGGATTTTAGCTACCGCTAGTGCCATCATCGATTGTAAGATGTCCAAAATAGTGGTAGGAGAGGGAGTGCTAGGTCCGTTTACGATGTTAAAAACATACATACTATAAGGATGAGGAAATCCCACAAGAGATAGGGTTGGATAGAGAGCCTTCTCGATATGGACCTTGGATTGAGAAGAACATCATAGGCCCCAAAGACCTTTTACCTAGATAAGGCCTTTACTAGTGCGACAACTTTCCAAGAACAAGAATTGGCTAGGGATATAGAAGTGAACCCGTTCGAGGGCCTTAGTATTTAGGAAGATGGCCGAGTTCCTAGGAAGCTTGCCCGTTAACCTTGTCATGAATAAGTGGATAGTTGAGAAATCCGAACACATGTGGAATTGGAATAGACCGCCTAGTGATGGTAATGGAAGGTGGCACATTAGGATACAAATCTATGATCCGATGGTGAGATGTTTGAAAAGGCATATTTAACGAGCGTACTACTAGGAACTTGAATGATAAGTTTGATCCTTACGACATTGTTGAGGATAGACTTACATTATATCGATGCGTAGGAGCACGACTACGAGTCTAGCTACAAGACTCTTAAATAAAGAAAAGCGCTTCGTGGGAGGCAACCCATGCTTAATTGTTTGCTTGTTAGTGTCATATATCTTTTATTAATTGTTTATCCTCGTGTTTAAATTTGTAAAAATGCTTTATTTTGTTTTAACCGTCTTAATTACATATAAAGGTATTTTACATAAGGGATAAGTGTAGGGAGGATTACACGTTTTCAAAAGCGTAAACATGAGAATAACAATTAATTAAAAGATATATATGTTTGTTTGTTCGAGTCAAATGCTTGTATCGAGTCATAATGGATATTTTGCGAAATTTTCCAGTTCTAAAGATGTAAATTTTCCGAAATTTTCCGTAAATGAGACCGGTTTTGTCGAGGATAACTTTGGCGTCGAGATTGCAACTGTGGCGTCGGAAGGAGTAAAACATCGATTACTTTTTCTCGTTTCGAGCTACTTATAAATTTTGGAATTTTCGGTCTTAATTTTCTTAGAAATTCGTAAACATTCATTCCACAAGCATTATATCCTAATTTAAATCGAGTCTTATATATTATTACCGCATGATTTTACGCGAAAGTTTCGTTTGTTTTCTTCAAGTGTGCGGTTTTAGTTTGTCAAGAAGAAGTTACAAAAGATTGGAAGGAGCTTTTCACGCAATAATTCTTCTTGAAAAATTTAACCACCACTTTACGGATCTACCGAGCTAATCGGGGAGTATTAGTTTCTTTGTTTTTAATTACCTTCTTTATCATAACTTTGATACTTTCGGGAACATTGGGGACAATGTTCGGTTTAAAATGTAGGGAGGAAAATAAAGCGGGAACTTTGAAACTATGCTTATACTTGATTATTTGCTTTGTCAATTGTGATTGTGTAATAAACCATGAGAAATGTCGGTTAGGGTAATTTTGGCACCAAATTTAAAATTTTCATGACATATAGGAGTGGGCCATTAGTCTTAACAAAAGCGTCTCATGGATAGGAAGTTATATGACTAGCACAAAACCCTTTACCACCCAATTCCACCCAAATGTGAGGATCGCCCTTAGATTAGTAGGAATTAAAGCATTCATCTTTAATGCTTAGAGTGTGAACCGGTAGTATAATAGATTCTAGAACTTGTTTTGTGATGCATTAGAGATCGCAAGTGAGGCTACACTTGTGTAGTTAGGAATAACTAAATGATAAAAGCATTAGGATAAAACCTTGTTTGATACCGTAATATAATTACTTCTTCCACATCGGTTGAGTAATTCCCCACACCCTTTGCGTTGTACTCATTTTAGTACACGATACCCTAGTTAACCCCTCGAGCCTATCCTTTTCGCGGTTCTCGTGATATTTCGGTTTTCGGAATATCAATGAAAACATTGTTTACACCAACCCCAAATATACACCCAAATCGCCTTAGCCTACCCTTATGCACTCACTTTTAGTGCAAATGTTTATTATCACCCTAAACCCTTAGTTCAATTATCTAGTTGCTTGCATAAGTTGCTAAGTCGAGTCATATCCTTTGTATCTGAGTTTTGGGATGATTGGGATTCATGGGAAAAGTTAAAGTTTATGAAATGACGGAAGGGCGTTAAATTCAAATTCCTTTGTTTACGTAATAATGTACCCCAAGTGTTTTGATCTTTTGATTCGGGTCAAATTAGTGTTAGAATAATAAAAACTCAAGTGTAGGGATATGCCTGTAAATCCTAGTATTTTGATGTTATCGTAGAGGATGGTAGAGTAAAAGTGTATGATAAAAAAAAAAAAAAAAAAAAAAAAAAAAAAGAAAAGAAAAAAAAATAGAGTGATAAAAAAAAAAAAAAAAAAATACGGGCTACCATCCTACATCTATCCTTTAAATTTATGTTTGTTTATTTAGGTTATCTAGAGTTTAGAGTGTCGAGTCTTGGCTTAGCAACGCCATTCTTCATATCTTGATTAACATAGAGATTTTGACTTACCACCACTAAATAGCCTATCCCACCAAACCCTTATTTCCTACCGTAAGCCTAACGTTACAACCCTTTAAAAGACCTCTTTGATAGTCTTTCCTAGGTGCTTCGCCAAAGCGATGGAGGTTTGATCTATTCTCGAGCCTATGGTAATCTATGTACTAGGACCGGTTAATGAGTGTTTATCTTCCATTTCCTATATTGTTATATTTCATTTATACACACGAGAGAGATGTGAGTATCAAACACCCCATGTGAGGTGCTAGTATGTAATTCCGTGCTTGTTATGACTTTCTTGGGGCTTATATGTGTTGTGGACCGTTTTGAATTAATCTTGAATGACCCCTAACTTACAAATTAATTGGCTAAAAGCACATTTGCTTGAGGACAAGCAAATAACAAGTGTAGGGATATTTGATAAGGTTTTAAAAGGTACCATTTGAGGGTCGTTTAAGTCCTTATTTGATCACTTTTGTATCCGTTATTGCTTAATATCGTAACTTTTCACTTTTTAGGTCTCGTGAAGGCAAAATCTTTGGAATGGCACTTATTTGGACGAAAGGCGAATATATGAAGAAAATGGCCAAAGTCGAAATCGAGACACTCACGATCATTGAATGTAGAAGGCGGCGGCGTCGGGTTCTATTTGCGACGCCGTCGAGAATTATTGTGACGGTCGAGCGCAAAACTCGTGTTTTCAAGAGGCAGTCTCTAGTTGTGAAAGAGTAGGCCGTCGCTACTCGGACGGCCTAGATGCGATCCGAGACGGCGTCGAAAGGCGAAGAGGGCGGCGTCACGGACATAAGGTGGCCGTCGCAAGGTTAACGTGGCCAAGACGAAACCCAATGGCGGCGACACGGGCGTCACTAAACATAAGGTGGCGCCGTCGCAATTGTAATCTTATATATAGAATCAATTTTTCGGTCTTTGTGTGGAGAGTCTTTGGGTAAAAACCTAAAACCGAACCTAAGGTGTCTTGTACGATATTTTAGGGTTTTTAACCTATCTTACACCAAGATAAGTCTTTGCTTCATTAATTCAATTATGTCTTTGATTATTTGTGTATGCTTGCATGTTCTCCATGTCCGGCTAATTTATTTGTGTGTTTGCTTAGGAAGTATGAAACTTAATTATTGAATATTGATTGGTTGTTTCTTATCTTAGTTGATTAATGATCTAGTAATGCGATAGGTCATTCGTTGTGTATAATGCTTGATTCATCTTTGTGAACCTTAGAGTATGATTACACGAGTGATTGTAGGCTAAAACATCCGAAGAGTGCCTTAGAGTAGGGTCTATAATCTCTACGTGGATTTGTAGACAAGACCCTTTGGTAAGTTCAAAGAGTTAGGGAGAAAGCATACCCTACAACTTTAGAAACACAACGCAACTAGGAATAAGGCGTGACACTCAACCATCAATAGGAGATAATTAAGGAGTAATACAAACTAAGTAAACACATCTTTAAACTATCATACGAGCACACATTAATTGAACATAGACTCCCACAACCTTAGTTTAGATAATTAGATAATAGTAGAGTAATCGGTGAAATACCAACCCCAAATCCAATACCGAGATTAGTACCTTTCCATTTCATAAAATATAAAAGATAAAAATAATCTTCCTCAACCTTAACCTTAGCGTAGTAACTCCTACTAGCATTCCTATTCCCCAGAGAACGATATCAATACCGTGGCTTACCCTAATTACTACACTACAACGATTAGGTTCCTTTGCCTAGGGTGTTATAAAACTTGCTCGAAGAAAAGGAAGTTTCCTTGACCCCGAACGGCGTGTGGCGTTATCGGACTTGGATTTTGATCCAAATTACCCTCGAATTATTTAAATTTTCTTCAAGTGTAACAACCATCTCATCCTCTTTAGCAAAAAAATTTTCACTAGTTTGCACATCATCTCCTATATTACCATTAGAAGAATCATTTATACTAGTGTATGTTGTTCTACCAGAAGAAGGAGAGTAGTTACCTTCACTTGGTGACAAACTGTCACTATTCAAGATTGGGTCTACTCTCTTTTCATCATTTGGTAGCTCAGGGGTTTCATTATAAAAAAAGTTCAAATGGTTTAAATATTGGAAAATATTTTCAGAAATAGTTTTGTTCTTATTAGTGATAGATTCCTTATAAGAAAAAATAGATTCAAAGAATTTAACATCCCTTGAAAAAATAAACTGATGCTTATCAAGACTATATAACTTACATCCCTTTTTAAAATTAGAATACCCCATCATCACACATTTCTCAGATCTACTACTTAACTTGTCATGATTATTAACAATAGTAGCAAAACACAAACATCCAAACATTCTTAAATCAGAGAGAGTAAGCCTCTTTTTATATATCATTTCATAAGGATATTTTCCATTTAGTATAGAAGAAGACAATCTGTTAATAAGAGAAGTGGCAGTTAGAATACACTCAGTCCAAAACATTACAGGAATTCCTCCCGAAACAGAAGGGATCTTGCTACATTCAAAAGATGCCTATGTTTTTCTTTCTGCAATACCATTTTGTTATGGAGTATAGATACAAGAGGTCTGATGGGTAATACATTTATCATTACAAAACTTATTAAAAGTTTGATTAGAAAATTCAGTTCAATTATCATTTCTAAAACTTTTAATTTTCTTATTAAACTAAGTCTCAATTAGATTATAAAAAACAGTGATATAATGAGAAACCTCATCTTTAGTTTTAAAAATATTTACCCAAACAACTTTAGTAAAACCATCCACAATAGTCAAAAAATATTTATAAACTTCTTTACTAGCAAACTTATAAGGACCACATAAGTCTAAATGCACAAGTTCTCTTAAAGTGGAAGAAGCATGATCAATTAAAGAAAAAATATCTCTAGTTTGTTTTGCTCTTTGACAAATTTCACAAACAATGTTTTTATCTTTAGAATCAAATTGTAAAAATAGTTTTAAAACATTGAGGAATGGTTCTGAAGGGTGGCCAAGCCTGCAGTGCCAGTCATATTGAGAAAGACAACTTTTGAGACAGAATTATCAAAAAAACTTGGATACCTCCTGTATTGAAATAATATATAGTCCTCTACATTGATTACCAATCCCCAAAATATTTTTCAGATTCAAATCCTGATTCAAAAAATAACATTTGTTCTCATCAAAATGAACCAAAATTTTATTATCTTTGGCAATTTTATGAACATAATTCAAAGTAACACATTATTCGTGGATAACCAATGTTGGTGTTATTAGCCCGATGGCGAGGTTAAGATAATCAACTTCAGAGAATGCTCAAGCTGTCGTGAGAAACAAACAAGCGGTCGTGATAACAAATACCACTTGGTGGTTACGGATATCACTTGGAATCGTGTGATCACTTTCCAAAGTAAACTATTCGACCCTAATGCAGGTTACGAATATCTACTTGGGATAAGACCAAATCTGATTATGGAATTAGGCACAATTCTATAACCCTTGCGCTAATAAGTGTTAATTGTTTTATGTGTGTATTTCATGCATAATCGGATCTCCTATTTATAGGAGATTACTCTCAACCGTTCAAATGGAATTATGAGGATTAATCGGCCCATTAATCACCTCATAACTATCCCATTATAGCAGTTAGTGGTTACATGACCAATTAAGCGTGGTCATAAAGCGGTTATAGCGCCATTTAGCGATGCTTTAACACTAGCGGTACTTTCATACCTTTAGCGGTACTTTCATAGCGCTTGGAAACATCGCTTATCGGTGGAAACATCGCTTATCGATGGAAACCACAAGCGGTACTTTCCACAAGCGATTTTCCACAAGCGACTTTCTACTAGTACTACCAATACAAACCACTATAAGAGTCGTGGTGTTCATGGACCTTATGGGTGTACCTCCGTACCTCTAACCCATTACAAGGTGTGAACTAATCCCACAAGTGCACTAAATTTTCCAACAATCCTCCCAAATTTAGTTCACTTCCTTTGCATGAAAAATAAACATCAAGCAAAACATGTGCATAAGCGAAAATGTCACGAGGATTGAATTTCCATCTTAGTAAATTACACGTTCAAATATTCAAGAATCGGTGTTCTAAGAATTGAACCCTTCAACCTATTTGAATACACGAAGATAAAATACACACAAGTTTTCAAACACTTATGACTCACGACACTATACAAGCCATGTGTCCATATCCAAATTCATAAATGTTGTAAAGCTAAAGTCAAAGCTTCACAGGCGGCAAAACTTCAACATTTACATAGGTGGTTCCTCTTTAGTCATGCTCACCTTGCGAGTTCTGAGCACAACCTTGGGATGTAAATGAAACTTGTGCTCCGTCCCATCAATGTTCGACTTTCCACATTGAACTCGGCTCCCAAGTTTCCTTAGGAGGAGTTGGGTGTCCTAGCATTCGATGACTAAGTTGGACTTAAACCCATCCCTTTAGCGCACTTTATTACCAAGTCTCTAGCCAAACCCTTCGTCAAGTGATCGGCTAAGTTACATTGAGATCTAACAAACTCTATAGATACCACCCCATTCATGATAAGCTCGCGAATCATGCTATGTCGACACCTAAGTGTCTAGACTTACCATTGTACATCCGGCTATAAGCCTTAGCCAATGTAGTCGCACTATCACACCGAGATAGAAATAGGTGCTATAGGTTTGAGCCACAATGGAATCTCAAGAAGCAAGTTTTTCAACCATTCGACTTCTTTACCAAAGAAATGCTAAAGCCACAAATTGATTCCATTGTTGAACTGGTGATGCAAGTTTGCTTCTTGGATGTCCAAGAAATTGCACCTCCACCAAGTAGGAATACCCACCACCTGGTAGGCAATTGTCTTGATGATTCTTGATCCAACTTGCATCGTTGTAACCTTCCAACACGATGGGTAACGATATATGAGAGACTATAATCCATAGTTCTCTTCAAATACTTGATACCCTCTGAGCGCTTGCCGATGATGAGCACTAGGATTACTAGTATACTGCTCAATTTTCCCACCGCAAAACCAATATCAAGTCTTGTACAAGTCATGGCATACATCAGGCGACCAATTACCCTAGAATACTCAAGTTGAGATACTGACCTTGCCATGATTAAGCATCGACTTCTCAGTATCCATAGGAGTACTCAATGGAGTACAATCAAAGTAATTGAATTTCCTCGGCACCTTCTCAATATAATGAGGCGAGATAGAAATTCTATTACTTTCATGTTTAATCCTTATACCAAGGATAACATCGCCTCCCCATGTCTTTCATGGAGAACCTTGATGACAAAAATTCATTTGTCGTCAACACGATTTTGGTCGGTGCCAAAGATCAACATGTCATCAACATATAGACAAATGATGACTCCTTTACCGATTCATCAAATTTTCTATATACACATTTGTCGACTTGGTTAAGAACATAACCACTAGACAAAACCACTTCATCAAATTTTTGATGCCATTTCTTAGGTGCTGCTTAAGTCCATAAAGAGACTTAATCGGTTTACACACCTTGTTTTCATTGCCGGGCAAGATGAAGCTCGAGGTTGGTTCATATAAACCTCCTCTTCCAATTCACCATTCAAGAAAGCCGTCTTCACATTCATTTGATGAATAACCAGTTGTGAATTGATGCCAAGGCAATCGGCGAGCTTATAGTGCTTCGTCTGAGCCACGGGGCATAAGTATCAAAATAGTCTATTCGACTTTTGTTTAAAGCCCCGAATGACTAGTCTAGCCTTGAACTTTTCAATAGTTCCATCTACCTTCATTTTCCTTTTGAAAATCCATTTGCACCCCGAGGTTTGCAACTGGTGGTAGATCAACCAACACCAGTGTTGTTGCCCATGATGGAATCCATCTCATCATTAATTGCTTCTTTCCGAAAGCAATATCACGGGACTTCATTGCTTCTTCAAATGTCTTGGGATCATCCTCAACAATGAAGCAATATGAGTATTGGTGCGAGACCTCATCCACGGTGCCTTCAACTAAGTATAGTTGAAACTCGGGTCCAAATGACTTTGGAGTTCTCGACCCTTTTGCTCTTCACGAGCACGGTTCGAGTTCTTCGAACCACAACCTCATCGGGGACCACCGATGGTTCACCATCGAGGACCTCGATACACCAGGTCATGAGTTCCATTAGGAATCCTCGACTTGGTCTAGGGGCGATGAGAATCTATTCTCATCAAAATCGCATCCCTTGATTCAATTATTGAGTTAATTGAAACATATTCATTAGGTTCAATAACATAGAACCTAAAAGCCTTGGAATGCTCGGCATATCCAACAAAGATGCGATCAATGCCTCTTTCACCCAAAGTTTTCATCTTTGGATCGGGAGTCTTACAATGTTCTACAACCCCAAACCTTGAGATAGTTCAAGTTGGGTTTCCTTTTAGTCGAGTTCATAAGGGTTACCTTGTTCCTTTTGTTGGGAACCCTATTTAAAAAATAGAAAGTCATTAACATAGCTTCACCCCGAACCCTGACTCGATCTGAATAGGACAACATGGAATTAACCATCTCCTTGACACTGTTTTTCCTTTCGAAATACCATTTCTTTGAGGAGTATAAAGGCGATCGTTTCATGGATTATTCCAACAGATCGAAAGTCTTGAGTATCCATGTACTCACCTCCCTATCGATCCTTAATCTTTTGATCAAAGACCCAAGTTGTAATTCAACTTGAGTTTTAAACACTTTGAATTTATCTAATGCTTCATCCTTGGTATGTAACGAGATAGACATAACAAAATCTAGAAGCATCATCAATAAATGTCACAAAGTACTTCTTATTTCCCAAAGAAGGAGTGGCATGCAAATCACAGTCCACTGTGTATAAGCTCAAGACCTTAGTCTCACGACTAACACCACGAAAAGTTTTCTTGGTTATCTTGGTCAAGATGCAAGTTTTACACTTTTCGGTGTCCATGTCAAAAGAGGATTAAACCATCCTAGACATATCTTGCATCCTTTTATAGTGAACATGGCCAAGTCTAGCATGCCAAAAGGTAGAGTCGGTCACGGTCATATGTGGTCACAAAAGTCTGAAATAACACTATCGGTGGTAACATTAAGTCCGAACATTTGATTACATAAATAACCAAAACCAATAAAAACACCACATTTAGAAAGAACAAATTTATCGATTCAATAACTTGTTTATATCCATGATTATTCAAAACATTACTTGAAACCAAGTTCTTCACGATATCGTGAACATGAATAACATTAAACAAAGTTACAATATTTCGAACTAAACTTAAGATCTACACAACTCGACCATGCACCAAGGTCGTTGACTCATTTCCTTGTGAAGAATAGAACCATCATTCGGTGACTCATAAGTCTTGAACCGCTTCTATCTTTACACATGAACTGTTGCACGAGTCAACCCACCACGCAACATCATCATCCTCGCACATAAAAGATTGAGATACATATGTAACATAATAAATCGAAAAGACTTAATAAACATATTCGACCTTTCGGTGAGTTGGTTTGAACCACCACTCCACGAACCATTAGTGCACGATCCATTGGCTTTACCACCAACTTTAACACCCTTGCAGTCCCTTTTAATGTGACCCGGTCTTGCCACATTTCCAACAAGTAGGAGTTGCCTTCTTGTTAAGATCGCCTTTGTGTTATCATGATATTTCGTTTGCCTTTGTTATCATTGTACACGGTGGAGTTGTTATGCTCCACCATATTGACAACAGATGGTCCAAGTAGCATTGCTACTCTTTGGCTTGTCATTATCCTACACCTTGAGAGATTCCTCAATGTGTAGATGATCGCCTAACTCAACAAGAGTTAACTCCTCCTTCATATGTTTCAAGGTATGCTTGAAATCTTTCCATGAAGGAGGAGTTTATCAATGACACAAGAGACTTTGATAGCCTCATCCATGTTCATTTGGTGTTGTGTAAACCTTCCAAGTATTCCAAGAAGTTCATTGTATTGTTCCATAACGGTCTTGAATCGGTCATTTTGTAATTTGTGAAATTACTAACAAGGAACTTCTTAATTGATGCATCCTCGACCATATATTTGGCATCCAAGGAATCCAGTTCTTTGGAAGATTCAAAGTTCGATAAATATCAAGCAGAGAATCGAGACATACCATTGAATAAGACCTCTGCATATGTAGTCATCATTCTCCACTTGCTTCTCCTTCGATCGCTCAACCGTAGCATCATCCCCATCATCGTGAATTGGAGTAGTCGGACATAAACCACACTCATGCTTGACAAAGAAGAAGTGCATCTTCTTCGCCACCTCCTAAAGTCCACCCCTTCAAACTTATCCAACAGCAAAGTTTGAAGCCATGTGTTCATTGCGTGGTTGCCATTGATTATCACAAAATAGTTTACTTTGATTGTTGGTGTTATTAGCCCGATGAGCGAGGTTAAGATAATCAACTTCAAAGTAAATGCTCAGCTGCTCGTAGAAACAAACAAACGGTCGGCGATAACAAATACCACTTGGTGGTTACGGATATCACTTGGAATCGTGTGATCACTTTCCAAAGTAAACTATTCGACCTAATGCAGGGTTACACGAATATCTACTGGGATAAGACCAAATGCGATTATGGAATTAGGCACAACTCTATAACCCTTGCGCTAATAAGTGTTAATTGTTTTCGTGTGTATTTCATGCATAATTAGATCTCTATTTATAGGAGATTACTCTCAACCGTTCAAATGGAATTATGAGGATTAATCGGCCCATTAATCACCTCATAACTATCCCCATTATAGCCGTTAGTGGTTACATGACCAATTTAACGTGGTCATAAAGCGCTTGTAATCGCCATTTAGCGATGCTTTAACACTAGCGATACTTTCATACCTTTAGCGGTACTTTCATAGCACTTCGGTGGAAACATCGCCTATCGGTGGAAACATCGCTATCGATGGAAACCACAAGCGAGACTTTCCTGGCGGTACTTTCCACAAGCGATTTCTACTAGTACTACCAATACAAACCACTATAAGAGTCGGGTGTTCATGGACCTTATGGGTGTACACTCCGTACCTCTAACCCATTACAAGGTGTGAACTAATCCCACAAGTGCACTAAATTTTCCAACAACCAACACATCATACAGAATTAAATTTTCAGTTAACTTGAGATTTCCAATATTAGAAATAAAGGCCTCAGTCCCATTGGGATGTCCAATCTTTATTTTAAGATGAGAAATGTCAAAAACATTAACTAAATCTTTATCAGTGTAAGCCATATGTTGATTGGCACCAGAATCTACAATCTTACCATTAGAGTTAAGTTTATATTGCAGATTACTATTAGAGTAAAAAAATTTGTGAAAATTTTGATTGAAAATTCTGCTATTAATGATAAGTACCTACCATATTGACCTGCACATTGTTTCCATTGAGATAATTGTCTTTGATGAGAGAAATGAGAGTACTTATTTGTTCATCTGTAAAGTCAGAAGTTGACCTAGACCCAACAGATTTGTTATTAGAAAACTTCTTGTTATTGTTTTAAAACTTGTTATTGTTACCCTTTTTTCCAAAATTAGTAGGATATCCAATCAACTTAAAACATCTTTTTTAGTATGAGCATTAAAACCACAGTTTTCACAAACAACACTAAGACCAGAACCAATATTCCTCCAATTATCAGTCACTCTATTAAAATCAGTAGTTGGATTATTATACTTGTTAATACAAAGAAACCATAAAAACGTTTATTTATATTTTACGATCTTCTAATGTTTTGTCGATAACAAACGTAAAATCATTTTAACGAAATAAAGAAAATACGTAAAAGCTTTGAGCCAATAGTTTACTAACACACTTATGCTAACATATCAAAACCATCAAAACATGTTTAGTAAATAAATTTATATAAAGTGCATAACCCATAACCTATAACCCGGTTTACAACCTAAAATCTGGACTAAACTGATCCAATAGCCGGATCTCAGGAATTGCACTGGTCTGATCCCTTGGATGAGGGATCCTCCGGAACCGTGGGGCAGTAGGATTGTTTTGCCTATAAATAGTGAGCCATTTCTCTCTTGCTCACTACCACTTTTAGATATACTTTCTCTCTATATTCTAACCTCTCTAATCACAGATCCAAAGGATCATTCTATGTAGTTTTATCTTTGTGTGATTCTCTATGTTTCTCTTAAAGGTGGGATCAC
Organism: Chrysanthemum lavandulifolium; assembly: GCA_022545495.1. Taxonomy (NCBI): domain Eukaryota; kingdom Viridiplantae; phylum Streptophyta; class Magnoliopsida; order Asterales; family Asteraceae; genus Chrysanthemum; species Chrysanthemum lavandulifolium. The sequence continues at coordinate 164,477,553 of CM040239.1, read as the reverse complement.
CACCTCTTGAAGACGTGCAAGCTCAAAGTCATGAGTTGCTAAGCTTCGTCATCATCAAGACCACCGAAGTGCATCTTGTTGATAGTTCTTTCCTCCCTCCATAGAAGTGTCATGTTGAAGGCATTAGTAAATGATGCCGAAGGTGTACATTCGACACGGTGCGTCGATGTACGAGTTATGTAGTTTGGGTTAAATGATATCGATGTCCTTTCTAGTATTGTAAAAAGGAGTGTGTCTCCTTTGGGTAGTTTTGTTGGGTAGTAGTGTTGGGTAGTAGTTCCTCCTTTGTATTGGAACTCGGTATCTAGCTTTGTACTGAATAAAGTGTAGGCGGCGTTGTAATAGCTTTGGTTCAATCTCGTGGAAGAACTCGGCGTCTAGCCTTGTACCGGATAAAGAGTAGGCGACGTTGTGAAGGCTTCTCCACCACATTAAGGAGCTTGTGTTGTGTAGTGCTTAGAAACTCTCGAGTTGGGTACTCGAGGAGTGGAGTAGGGCAAGGAAGGTGTCCTTGTAGCCAAACCACTATAAATACTCGTGTCGTGGTTTTGTGTTCCTTTACTCTTTACTTATTGCATTACTTATTTATATGTCCATCTATCAATATCCAACACACGATCTAAGTGGATTGACATAAGTCGATCTAAACACTTTAAAACGAAGTTTTAATCGGCAAAACTATTCAACCCCCCCTTCTAGTTTTCCACAAGACTAATTAACAGGTCTGACAACAAGTTGATTAACAAATCTAGTAGCAAAAGCAGAATTATGATTGCATTAGTTTCATAAGCACCTTTAACATCAGGTAAAGGATCTCTAGATAACATATTGCTTCTTATTTGCATATAAGTATCATCCAATCCCATTAAAAATTGCATTAGTTTCATAAGTTGATTATGCTTTTTAAAATCATCAACAAAATGACAAGTACATCTAGGTTATTGAACTATAGCATCAAACTGTTTCCACAGAGTGTTTAACTTGTTAAAATATTCAGCAATAGTAGTACCATTTTGAGTTAAAGAATGTATTTTATGGTGTAAGTTAAATGTGACAGAGCCATTAACCCTGTCAAAAGTATCTTTTAATTCATTCAAGACATCTGAAGCCCTTTTTAAAAAAATTGACCAAGAAGCAGTTCTTCTGAAATAGAGTTTAAAATCCATCCCAAAACAATAGCATTAACCCTGTCTCATTGTCTACCCAAAACTTCATCAGTATTAGACCTTCTGCATGTGCCATTAATAAAACCAGTTTTATTTTTACCCTCAAGGGCCAAAGGCATAGCACATGACCAAACATTATAATTCTCAATCCCTTTTAATTTTATGGACACATCAGTTAAAGAGGCTGAATGATTAGGTTGTAAATGAAATTGGTGACTCAAATCCAAATTACTTATTAAAGTGACAGGTTCATTAGGCTCAAACTCATCATCAGTATAACCATGAACAGACATGGTGAACATAAACAAATAAACAACAAATCCAACACACAATATGGTAGAGAAAGTAGTTCCCAGGCTTTCCTTGCCACTAAAGTGGTAGGTCAAGAGCACACACAAGCAATCTCAAAAAATGCAAAGACACAAACAATAAACAACACACAATCAATCCTTAACTTCCAATGTGTCCTAATCTTATCCTCCAACAATCTATTGCAAGAAAATAAAAAGATAAAAATTAAAGAGAGCGTGACAGGTGTTACAGTGCACACAAAAGTAACAGCAGTGGAATACCAAACCTACCACACCCTTGATTTACTTAGTCAATGGATATAGCAGAACCCAAACAAACTAATTAACCCAGATCCAAGAACCAATAAACCCTAATTTCTCCAAATTAGGCAAATCGCCCAGAACCACTTTCAATCGAACTAAGAACACCAGATCTATGGATTAATCCAACTTAATCGACCACATAATCCTTTAAATATTAAAAGCCCAAAATACACCAAACCCCAATTTTTCAAAAAAATTATGCGTTTTTTAAAAAACTTTTAAATCCAAACAATTAAACACTAAATCCATCATCAACAACAAGTTAATTGAAAGATAACAAAGAATTTTTAAAAATCCCAAATTTTATGAAACCCCAAGTTTTCAAAAATCAAGTTTTGAGCAAGGTATGAGAGCACTCTGCTCAATACCATGTAGAAAAACTTAAACAAAACACTTTTATTAATCTAAACCAACCAAAATACAACTGTTCTCAAACAGATTTAACCAAATCAACCAACACAGCTATTTTGGTGTGATTCTATTATCTAACTGATAATAGTACTATTACAACCAATAACAAGAACTGAAAGAACAAGATGATCTGAACTAGGGTTTACCCCTTCGTGTTATTTCTTTATTTCTTTGACCGTAAATCTTCAAACTTTTGTTCATAAGCAGCATAACATTTACAAACTCATCCTTAGGACTAAAACTGAAAATATGAATGAGCAAAGTTAGTCCCTAAGGGTATGACCAGATAGCAGATTAGGCCCTTGTATCTCAACAAAATGAAGCCTGATGATGTACCCTCCGAGTAGCTCGAAGGACACTCCTCCGAGACGTGTCGAAGCCCTTCTATACGAAGGCCCAAGTTAGGATTCCAAAATATCCATAGGCGTCAAACCATTCGTTGCACGAAGGTTACCTAAGGGAACTCGCTATTCAAAGCCTAAGCCCTTCGGGGTATGGTGACGAAGGACAATGGATAAGGGAACCTCCCGACTGGTCAAACCCACGATCTCCTCTCTCTTGGCTTCCCGTCAAGTCTTAGAACGTGGGTCACTAAGCCCTAGCGGTTATCCACAATCATGGAACGCCCCCATGATCTCCGACATTCATGCGTATGCTCTCAACCATATTTCATTCACTATAAATAGGTTGGACGGGCAATGGATTATGGTATGCTTATTTCACACTCATCTCTTTACTTTCACACTTATACAACCATAACTCATACTTACTCTCACGCGGAGGTGGTTCGCAGGTCCCACCCTGCGCAATCACTAACGTAGTGTCTTAGTATTTCTTATTCTCGGGTTACGGCGGTCTTGGGCGGAACACACCCCCTCATTACTTTGATCCTCGTCGAGCCCGGTAGTGCAATCTTTTGCACAATCGGTGGCGCCATCCGTGGGACCACAACTATTAGTCCCGTAATCACCCGGTCCTAATACCTTAACCAACTACGCTACTTTTTAGGCATGGAACCGGGAAGAGAAGATTCACCTCCACTGGGTTTCTACTACTGGTCCCACTCACCACAACTAACACCGATAACCTCGCCCCCATAACAACCTCAACCTTCACCACACGATCTGGTTTGGAAACTACTCCGTGCATCACGCCTCAACATCCGCTAACCCTATTCCTGACATCGGTCCCGCCCGTGAGAGGCAAACTTTGAGGCCTTAGATTCTTTGCTAAGGGCTCACAAGAGACAAGTTCAGTAACAATGCAGAGGGAGTTGGAGTACTCAACAAGAGTATGACGAGGAGATTGAAGTAGAGGACAGCCTCAACCTATGGGCGGGGCGCTCGACCCCACGAAATGGTTCCTTCCGTTAGAAGGTCAAATGGAAGGACCGTGGGTTTTGAAGAAGGACTCGGAGGAAATCCGGGTGAAGGGATGAATGCATGGTGAAAGAAGGAGCGAGAACTCCAACGGAGGAAGCAACCCAGTGGGAAATGGAGGGTAAACCCGCCTCCTCTTCTAGCGAACATTTAGGAAGAGAAGGGGGGGCTCCAAGACCACCCTCTTATGTTTCGAGTATCTGAGATCCATCTCCTACTCGAACATGAACCAATTACCCTCCGAGAATGAATCCCTACTTACCTACTCAAACCTACAACACTTACCCTCCAAATGGTTCAATCCCAAACCGTAATGCAAGCGGATGCCCTACGGACGATTCCTACACAATCGATGGGAATATACCCTTCGCACCAAACTTCCAACGCATACCCTACCTATTCACGACATTTCCTAACCCGTATAACCCTACACCGCTTATCCACCTCCATACAACCCTTATGGTGCAAGTCTCGGAGCTTGCACACCCTTCGTGAAATGGATCGAGGACTACCTTTACCGACGGTGAAGATGCTACTCATATAGGCACCTACGACGGAAAAGGTGATCCCGATAACTTTCTCCACTTATTTGAAGGCGCTATCAAAATGCAAAAGTGGGTCATGCCGTAGCATGCCATATGTTCACTTACACTCGGAGACTCCATAAGAATATGGTGGAGCAGACGTGTCGGGAAGCATTGTGAGTCTAGATGATCTTAAGGCTAAGTTTCTTACACTTTAGCCGGAGGAAGCACACCAAAACTCACTTAACCGCACACCATCAAACAAAGGGACAACAAAGCACGAGGGCCTTCGTTACGGATCTGTGATGAAACTTTCTGATTATGGGTCTACACGAAGATCGAGGATCTCGGGTTTTGTACATGGCCTCCGAACTCGAGCTTGGTGGAATTCCTATCCACCGATCTTCCCAACACTTACAAGGCCTTGATTGAGAAGGCCTACACAGATTAAGTCTAAGGAGGTAGCGACAAGCGGGGCTCGATAGAGCCAAGGAAGAATCGACAAATTCTCTGAGGGTCCTCTAGGAAGGATCCAAAACAAGAAGAAGAAGCAGAGATCGCTTCACCCCCACAACAAAGGCTCAAACCATGGATTTACGGCAAACTTGGTTAAATCTCCCAGAAATCACAGCGTGAAGGCGCAAAATCCTTCGATCCTCGCCTCGGATGATAACACGAGGCAAAGCGAGAGACATGTCAGCATCTGCCATTTCCATGAAGATCATGGACATGACACGAACAAGCTGCGAATTAAAGCGGTCGAAGAGGCGAGACGATCCAGGACGGATAGCACACCGGTCAAAGGCATAAAGAAGGAAAGGACAAATTCTCGACACTCGCCTAGGAGAATGGAAGGGAACAAGAAAGAAACTACGCCCGCATGAGCTCCAATACTAATGGTACACAAACGCCGACACTACCTTGAAAGGAAGGAAGGTTAAGAAGAGCTAGGAAGTGTGGAAATAACCTTTCCCCATTTTAGAGCGAACACCTTCGATCGATCCGTGATCATCAAGGTACACATATCCAACAGAAGTGAACCGAAGCGTATATGGATTGCGGAAGCTCCTGCGAAATCATCTACGAGCATTGTTTCCTAAAGCTCAAGTCGTCTATACCCTCACGAAGGTCGACTCGAAGGCACCGCTAATAGGGTTCTCTGGTGAACACTCATGGCCTCAGAAGTACTTGGAAGTCACCATAGGCGAAGGCCCCTTATCCCTTGCGGAGACACTCATTTTCGTCATCGTGGTCGATTCTCCTTATAATTTATTAATAGGGAGAACGACTATGCAAAAATGGGAATTATTGTTTCTACTATACATGCGGGTATTAAGTTCCAAACCCCTTTGGAGTAGGAACTGCTTCATTCTAGTTATAAAGCGGATAAGGGTGTATATGGTGTCAAAAGATCGAGAGGAATCGGAGGAGCCTCGATGGCAATTCTTAGTTGTACGAGATGCGAGGAGGAGCGAGTTGTCGTAAACCTAGCTATCACGAGCAGGCGGTGGTAATAGGGAAGCAACTCCTGCGAATTTCAAAGCGGCTCACGAATCATACGTACTAACCTTGATGTCTTTGCTTGAAATATTCGACGCATGACAGTGTTCCAAGAACATTGTCGATAGATGGGCAGGTCCTTGAGCGGAGCATAAACTCAATGAGTATAAGCACATTGAGCCCATAAAGCAAAAAAAAGAGAAGCCTTGCCCCAGAGAGAAACAGCTGCGGCTTGCAAAAAGTTGATGAACTTACCTGGCGAGGCATCCCGAGGAGGTTAAATACCAAACTTGGGTGTGACCGGTCTTTGGTAAAAGAGCGACGGAGGGTGGCGCATGTGCGTGGTTTCAACGACATCAACAAAGCATGCCCTAAGTTGCTACCCCACCCGAAATCGACTGGAAGGTAGAATCCTTGGCGGGCTTCCTTTAAAATGCTTCTTAGATGCCTACAAGGGGTACCATCGCATCCGGATGGCCAGGAGGACGAGGAAAGATAGCCTTCTACACAAGTAAAGGTGTCATCATTACTGAAAGATGCCCTTGATTTGAAGAGCGTGAGGGCTACTTACCAGCGTCTCGTAGATAAAGCCTTCAACAAGCGGATGGCGAGAATCTCAAGCCTACGTTGATGACATGGTTATCAAGAGCAAGGCCGAGGAGGACCTACTCCTTGATGTACGTGAAACATTCGATCGACTTCGGGTAATCAACATGAAGTGAACCACAGAAATGCTCGCCGGTGTCGAGGAAGGACAATTCTTAGGACATTTGATCACTAAGCGAGGATACGAGCTAACCCCTCAAAGGTCAAAGCCATCTCGATCTCCAAGCCCCTAAGTGTCTAAAAGATGTGCGAGCTACGAATGGGAAGTTGGCGGCCTTAATTCGATTTTTGTCGAAAGGAGCGTGATGTCCCTACCCTTATTCAAGACACTCAAAGGATGCACGGACAAGAAAACTTTCCAATGGAGCCGGGCCAAGTAGCCTTTCGGAAGATGAAGGAGTTCATTGAAATACTTCCAACACTTACTGACCCCAATCAAAGGCGAAGTGTTGTTTATGTATTTGGCATCCTCGGCAGAAAGTATTAGCGCATCCTTATGGCGAGAGAAAGCGGCGGATCCCAATTTACTTTGTTAGCGAGGGTCCTACAAGGAGCGGAGATCAACTACCCAACCTTGGAGAAGTTAGTGCTGCCTTAATTTACTGAGCAAGGAGGCTCGGCGCTTTTTCGAGCCCACTAATTACGGTCTTAACGATAAGCCACCCACGGATCTTGTCTAAACACGAAAAGTGGAAGGGTGGCTAAATGAACTATTGAACTCGGAGAACATGAAATCGAGTTTAAAGGACGTGGTTCTATCAAAGGGCAAATCCTTGCAGATTTCTTAGCGGAACACCTTAGGACCCGATGAAGAAAAGGAAAAGCCCAAAGCTAATCTTTCTCAAGTGCGTGTTGAATGGAAGCTTTACAGATGGAGCATCCAGTTCGATAGCTCGGGCGGTCGATCCACTGAAGGAAGGAGCATACATATGCTCTTGGTTTGAGTTCGAAGCCACAAACAACGAAGCGAATCTGACGCTACTAGCGAGACTCGACTAGCCAAAGATATGGAGGTCAAAGCTCGCGGTCTTCGTAGATTCCCAATTGGTGGCAAACCAAGTGATGTGTTCCTACGAAGCAAGGCAACCCGTCATCAAGCAGTATTTGGAAAAGACAAAGAGATGCTCGAAAACTTCAACTCTTACACCATCCAACATGTTCGTGAACCGGAACAAAAGGCAGACGCATTAAGCAAGCTAGCTTCCATGGCTTTCGCTCATCTCACTAAGGAGGTTCTCGTGGAAGTCCTTCCCAAAGATCCATCGTTCTCAAAGAGGTCGCCGATGTGATTCACGAAGGAGAAACATGGATGACTCCCGTAGGGAATATTTGATCGGTGGTCTTCTCCACGAAGATCCCAAGCTTGCAAGAAAGATTCGGGTTAAGTCCCCATCATCGGCTAATAGGGAAACTCTATAGGAGGTCGTTTTATCACCTTGGTTACGATCGTGGCCCCAAGCAAGCTTGAGCATCATAGCCAAGTCCATGAAGGATATTGCGGTCTCCATGCGGACCTCGCTCGGTTGTCTCGAAGATAATGAAGTTGGGCTACTATTGGCCCTCGATGCACGTGGCACGCAATCGAAATCATCCTCAAGTGTGAAGCTTGTCGAGATACACTCAAGCGTTCCAAAATGCCAAAGCAAGATATGACAAGTGTGACATCCGCGCTGCCCTTCTCCCGATGGGGCATCGATATTGTAGGGCCTATGCCTATAGCTCCGGAGGAGTCAAGTTCTTGCTAGTAGCGATCGACTACTTCACCAAGTGGGTGGAAGCAAAACCCTAGCCTCGGTGACGGAAGATGATTGAGAAGTTTGTATGGGAACACATTGTGTGCAGATTCGAGTACCCATCATCATGTCGACAGGGAAGCAGTTTGTCGAAGGAGTCTTCTATGACTTCATCAAGGGCTCAACATAAAACAATCACGGACATCCGTCTCATCACCCACAAGGTAATGGAAAGGTGGAGGTTACAAGCAGATAAATCGTCAAAGGGATCGAGAAAAGGCTAGGTCGAACTCATCATGGATGGGTGGACGAGCTCCCTCAAGTCTTATGGGCTCACGGACACATCCTAAGTCAAGCAACGGAGAAACCCCTTGACCCTAACATACGGAATAGAAGCGGTCATCCCCGAAACTAATTGTACACACAGGCGTGTGCAGCGTATGATGCCTCCACAAAATGACGATAGGATCGGGGAAAACTTGATCTCCTAAGAAAGGAGAGAAATAGCCTCCATCCGAGAAGCAATACACAAACATAAGATCGAGGCTACTATAACAAAGGGTCGGACCTTCCACTTTCAAGCCGGAGAATATGTCTGCGCCTCAACGGTGGCAAGTAATGCATGTCGTGGAAAACTGGGACCAACTTGGAAGGACCCTACATGGTAGCCGAGGCCTACGAAATGGAGCATACAAGCGCCACTCTTCGGAGAACCCATCGATGAGAACATGGAATGGTACGAACCTTGAAAGTTCTATGTTTAAGAAGTACTTAACTTTTTTCTTGTAATCAAAAGCTTCCAAGGAAAGCACACATTATTGGTAGTTGTCTTAGTTTTCAATTCAAGAATGATGTAATCCTCCTACCAATTCAATGATAAATAAGACATTTCCACAAATCTCTTGCTTGCTTTTTAAACACAAATATTTGTTCAACCAAGTCGTTAATGAGTTTCAATGTCGAATGGCTTGAGGTGTAACATATGCCTTATTATTCAAAGCCAACTTAAACATTCACATTAACTCTCCTAGTAGATTTTGGCGCTTGTAAAAAAGTTTTTTAACAAAGCCATGCTATGTAAAGGATACGAGATAGAGTGGGTCGCGACCCTCATCAATGGTCGAGTTGGCCATTATATTCTTGGTGTTGTAATTTACACACAATGAGGTTATTGAACCTTAGGTTGTAAAATTTAAGCGTCGCAAAAATGGCGAAGAGAAGTTTACATAACAAACTTAAGCTAAGTATGTAGAGGTATGTCCTCTATACTATTGCATTCAAAATACAGCCACCGCCCTTATATCGTGCATAAGGAGCCTAGACTCACATCAAATTGTTTTTGGCCCATGGCCATACATCACAAGCATTTAAATTGTTTGGGAAACAAGACACAAATTGTCACATAAAATAAATTATATTAAGGGTACATGCCACCCTTTGGAACAAGTTATCGCTAACAGAGCGACCTTCATTCTTGTTTCTTGAGAGAGGGAGTGGAGGAGGGTTGCACCGAGGCGGTTTAGTAGACATGGTCTTCTTGGTTGGAGTGGTAGGCTTGAGCTTACGAGGTTTCTTAGGCAGGAGATCTTCAAAGGTGCCATTGGATCTTTGGTCGCCTCGACAAGGAAGGAGTACTCTGCAGCTTGCAAATGCATTTCCTGCCTCATCATATTCAACTTATGGCGTGGGACGGTAGCATTCAATCTTGGAGAGGTCCACGGAGCTTACCTGCTTTTGGCGACCTCCTCGAGCCAAACACCGCCCATGAAATAGGGCGACTTGATGACCTTCCACATCCGAGCTCCCACTCGTCACTATGATAGAGTTCCATGGCTATGTGGCACCACCTTGAAACAACTTCGCACGATCTTTGCAAAGATTCATACCTCATTTGCGGGCCATCGATCTCCTCCTCAACTTTACCTCTACCTCTCCAAGCCTAACCTTCTCACTTTCCAACCCAACGCATTTAGCCTCGAGAGCAAAGATTACGGCCGGTGAGTAATAACCTTGGCTTCTTCGGTTTAAGATTGCCACGTTCCATGGTCAATCGAGCTATCTTTTCTCAAGGTCTTGGACAACGGGGTTCTTCTCAGCGTTCCCTCAATCTCGTCACACTTTGCTTCCACCGCCACGGTTACTCGAGCAACCCCCGGTGCGGGCATTCAAGTGATTATCCATCACCGCCTGCAACCCCATTATCATGCATGTCACGTAACTTCTCGATGGACATGTTCTCTAGCATACTCTTCCACTTTGTGAGGGGTCACATGGTCAACAATCCGATGACAGCTAAGGCATTTGGAAGCTCCTTCGTCTCGAAGACCCACGAGCAACAAAATATACATGTGTTAGCATAATGCTTATATTTTTACCTTCACAATGTCTCATAAGATAGAAATACTTACCATGAACCTCAGCGGATTCATCGGGCAATTCAAGGCGAGACTTGATAAGCTTTCTCGCCTCGGTACTTTTATGCTTCACAACTCTACTTCCGGTGGCGGAGATTCTTCCTTTGTTGGATTTCATAGCCTTGGCGTGTCCCTTTCCTACTCTTTAGCCTATCGGCTATTCCCTGTTGAGCCAACGACGGGACATCCTCATCATGAGGATCGTCCGAGTCGGCAATGTTCTCCACCGGTTGGGATGTGACCGCCCAGATTGTGGGGTGCCGATGAAATAGGCTCGCTTCGGGATGCTTACCTCATTGTTATTCACGGATGTTGAAGGGAGCCAACGCCATAAGACTCCTCGGCTTTCTCCTTGAGCATGAAACTTAAATCTTCATCAAATTCTTGGAACATGAAGTTTCAGAATGACATCTCGCAAAAGCAAAGCAAAAAGAAATAAATCGATTGCTACATTGGTCCTATTTAAATAAAAGTGGATAAACATACTTTTCCTTGGTATATGATCATAGGCTTCTTGGGAGACCCTCCCAACTACGAGCAATCCCACCATGTATAAGATGGCTTGTGGAATACTTGCACATCCACAGGATACTTTGCCAAACCACGGTAACAAGGATCACTCCGAACCTCGTGAGGCGGGGGTCATTATACCGTTTAGCATTATACCTATTCTCTTTGTTCAACTACGAATATGTGGGGAACAATAGTGTCTTGCGTAGAAAAAGCTACCCTTCCAACTCGATATGTTTGTGTAAACTTTTTCAAATAGATTGGGTACATCCGCTTAGGTCTTTTGCTAGTGTCAACCAATTGCCCCGGGGTACAAGTTCAAGAATCCTCTTAAACCGCAAGGTTGGTTCATATCCGTGAGCTTTGCACATTACTATGAATGTAGTCAATTTGGCAAACCCAAAGTTAAACCTAGAGATGTGAACTTTGTAGTATTGCATAAACTCTAAAATCGGTGGATGTAACGGAATCCTAAGGTTTGAGTGACTAAATGCATGTGTATACAACCCTATTTAAACACCAGAGAGCATCAAAGATACCCCGAGAAGGTTTAGGTAGCATCACTTTGTGTTCTATTGGGATGGGATAATCGGCTAAGTGATCTTGAAGATCTTTTACGGACAATGTACACTTTTAACGCTTTATAATAAACTTGGAATCCATTTTTATATATAAAAAAATAGCAAACTTTCGTAACGAAGGAAGGATTACCTTTAGTTTCGGAGTGAAGGCGATGAAGTTTTACTGCGTGTGTAGGTGAGGCGAAGAGAGTAAAATAAACTAGGGTTGCATCTACCCCTTTTGTACTCCACTTTTCTCTCAAACACCAATACACGTGTCCTGTGGATAAGTCTTATCCGGGTCAAATTTTTTAATTTTGAATAAAGGCGACTTTTGGTCTCCGGGTAAGTTGGGAAATGTGATTCTCGTGGCGGGCGTAGTAATAAGTGATTAGCATTAAATGCGCTAAGTCGGTACATTATTATCCTTTAACTAAACACTTCGCAGCAGGATGATATTTTTATGAGATGAAGTCGAAGCAATGTCTCCTCGCTCATATACATCACTTTCGACCGGGGCTTGATGATGTACCCTCGAGGTAGCTCGAAGGACACTCCTCCAGGGGCGTGTCGAAGCCCTTCTATCGAAGGCCCAAGTTAGGATTCCAAAATATCCGTGGCGTCAAACCATTCGTTGGCACGAAGGTTACCTAAGGGAACTCGCCATTGAAAGCCCTAAGCCGCCGGGTATGGTCGACGAAGGACAATGGATAAGGAACCTCCCGACTTGTCAAACCCACGATCTCCCTCTCTTTGGCTTCCCGTCAAGTCGAGAACGTGGGTCACTAAGCCTAGCGTTATCCACAATCATGGAACGCCCCATGATCTCAGACATTCATGCGTAGTGCTCTCAACCCTATTTCATTCACTATAAATAGGTTGGACGGGCAATGGATTATGGTATGCTTATTTCACACTCATCTCTTTACTTTCACACACTTATACAACCATTACTCATACTTACTCTCACGCCGAGGTGGTTCGCAGTCACCCTGCGAATCACTTAACGAGTGTCTTAGTATTTCTTATTCTCGTGTTACAAAGTAGTCTTGGCTCAAACACACACCCTCATTACTTTGATCCTCATCAAGCCCTGGTAGTGCAATCTTTTGCACAATCAAAGCCCAAACAAAATTGTGAGATAAACAGTTGTCGTTAAAAAAATAAAAATAAAAACCCTAAACAATAGTGTATATGTTTAAAGACTTTTTAGAATGTAATTTGTTTTAAATAGTTTCCACTCCTTTTTCTTATACAATGGGTACTTAGATCGCTTATACAATGGGTTTTCGTGACTCATAGATGATGGACAATCTGATACCTTACATAAAAGTTCAAGTTCTCATAAGTTCCAGCTCCTATAACTTCAATAATAGCTCAAGCTATTTTTT
>CM040239.1:164148929-164464645 GCA_022545495.1 Chrysanthemum lavandulifolium | reverse complement strand
CCCTTTTCTCTCTGAAACACCGATACCACGTGTCCGGATAAGTCTTATCCGGGTCAAATTTTTTAATTTTGAATAAAGGCGACTTTTGGTCTCCGGGTAAGTTGAAATGTGATTCCTGTGGCGGGCAGTAGTAATAAGTGATTAGCATTAAATCGCTAAGTCGGAGTACATTATTATCCTTCAACTAAACACTTGTGGCGAGGATGATATTTTTATGACAAGAAGTGAGCCCCAATGTCTCCTCGCTCGTATACATCACTTTCATTGGGGGAGCGATGATGTACCCTCAGGAGTAGCTCGAAGGACTCCTCCCAGGGGCGATGTCGGCCAGCCCTTATCTGAAGGCCCGAGTTGGGATTCCAAAATGTCCGTAGGCGTCAAACCGATGCGTTAGCGCAGAAGGTTACCTAAAGGAACTCGCCATTGAAGCCCTAAGCCCCCCGGGTATGGTGACGAAGGACGATGGATAAGGAACCTCGACTTGGTCGAACCAGATCTCTCTACTCTTGGCTTCCGAGTGAAGTAAAGGCGTGGGTCACTAAGCCTAGCGGTTATCCGCAATCATGGAGCACCCCGCATGATCTCAGACATTCATGCGAAGTGCTCTCAACCTGTTCATTCACTTTATAAATGGGTTGGACGGAGCAAATGGATTATGAGTATGCTTATTTCACACTCATCTCTTTACTTTCACACTTATACAACCATTACTCATTACCTACTCTCCGTGGGAGGTGGTTACGCAGGGATCCCTGCGATCCTAGTGAGTGTCTTAGCATTTCTTATTCTCGGTTCTGGCGTTTTCTTGGCTGAAACACACACCTCATTACTTTGATGATCATGAGCTTGGTAGTGCAATCTTTTGCACAATCTTGAAACAAAATTGTGAGATAAGCTTGTTTAAAAGGTTAAAAAATAAAAATAAAAACCCTAAACAATAGGTATATATGTTTAAAGACTTTTTAGAGTGAAATTTGTTTTTAAATAGTTTCCGGCTCCTTTTTCTTATACAATGGGTACTTAGGCGTTTATACAATGGGTTACTCGGACTCATAGATGATGGACAATCTACGACACACATAAAGTTCAAGTTCTCATAAGTTCCACTCCTATTCCAATTAATAGCTCAAGCTATTTTTTCAAACATGTATAGTTATAATGGGTGGCATGAATTTGTAGCTTACCTGATTCAAGCTTATAAAATCTGAAATTAGAAAGTCGTTACCGCTAGACTACCCCTTAAAGTTTAGTTTCCACACTATTAAACAATTTTATCATCAGTATCATGACCAACATAAAAAGAATAAACAAATCACAATGCACGAAATGTGATACTCAAGTCTAAACCTCACTTCACTTATGAACCTTGCTTTTCGAGAGGACAAAACATGTAGATTCTCATGTAGATTGTCCTTTTCTTTTTTTCTTTTGTTACTTGCTATAAAATGTACAGTCATTCTTAACCTTATACAAATTTTCATTTGTAGCTATGATTTTGATCTTTCGGTAGATTAATCTTCCCCATTCGTGAATTTGTCAAATATCAAGCAATTCTTTTGAACAAATAAAGATGAAATTTAAATTCAAAATAACACTTAAACATAGAGCTAAGGACAAAAGATACCACGATTATTTACAAAGATATTTAAGTGGGTTGTCAAACTACTTAATCCAGCTTGGGCGATATATTAATCAAAAATAAACTTAATGGTTACGTCGTAAAACAATTGTACCCTTCACTATTTTTGTTGCCTCGAAATATGCATCAATTCTTAAACTACAATCAATCAAAACATTTGATTGGTTAGCGTTAGAATCTCATTAGAATTTTCATTTGCCTCGAAAATATGCATCAATTCTTAAACTATAAATTTGGGCATAGCTCATACCTATCATAATGGTTGGGTTTTTCTCTCTAGAATCATACCCATACCTATACTCCTCTACCCACCTCTAAACCAAGCGCTTTGCTAAGATTGTGTGTCACTACAAAAAAAACTAAATTACCAAAGTATACTCTACGAAGCAAATAACCAAATCGATACTACTTTTTTCATATTAAAAAATGGACATGGCGACAAATACATTTGCTCAATCTAGTTTGCTCACCACTTGCACGTACAAATACTCAGTTTGCCTTTTAAACACAAATAATTCAAGCGGCTTGATCTTAGGCGGCAAAATGGAAATGAAATTAGGGATGGCAAAACCCGAACCCGATGGGGTAACCACGCGATGGAATTTTAGGCCTGTCCGGGGCATGCTTATAGGGTTTGGAGGAGTTTCGGGCATTAGCAGGATTTTAATTGGGTTTGGCGTGAGGAATGAGGCACAATATCCCCAACCCGCCTCCCGCCCAAACATATATATACATATAGATTTATTATATTTTATATGATTATGTTTGCTTAATAAAAAACAAGATTATCGAATTTTTGTTGTTT
Source organism: Chrysanthemum lavandulifolium (assembly GCA_022545495.1). NCBI lineage: Eukaryota > Viridiplantae > Streptophyta > Magnoliopsida > Asterales > Asteraceae > Chrysanthemum > Chrysanthemum lavandulifolium. The sequence goes on along the minus strand of CM040239.1, from coordinate 164,462,201 downwards.
TGTATCTTTGCAAGATCGCAAATTATGGGTAAAAAAACTTCTGTGTTATATTGTTAAATGAAGATTTGATCTTTTAAGGGATGGTTTATCATTATTTATGTTGAAAAATTATTAAAGCTAGTACATGATATCGTACATATTAGTGGGTTCTTAATTTTTCACGTTGTTAAATATAGTGTAGACTAATAATAAACGGGTACCAATGTGTATTTGGTAGAGCATTGCACTTGAAAAGGTTCCCGGTAAGATCCTCAACGGGGATCAGAGCGGGTTTGGAGGAGCATTTCTCCCCAACAGCGTGCTCCGATAAGATCCTCAATGGGGATCGGGGCAGGTGTGCGGCTTAATTTGCTAATTGGGTTTGGGAATGAGGATGGTCGCCCTGTCTCAAACCCGCCCCAATGTCATTCCTAAATAGAATGGAAAGCAAAAAGGATGACGAGCAAAATAATTTTCTTGCCACTTACATGTGTCACGAGTTAGGCAGCAAAATGAAAATGGAATGTGTGGAAAACTAGAAGGGGGATTAAATAGTTTACCGTTTAAAATCTTTGTTTTGAAACTTATTGTAAGATCAATTGATATTGATCAAAGATATGTTAGTGAAGAATAAACAATATGCAAGCAATATATGATAAGTAAATAAGGAAAGAAACAATCAAACCACGACAAGTTGTTTATAGTGGTTCAGTCTACAAAGACTATTTTTCCTTGCCTACTCCTTTCATCGAGTGTCGGCTCGTGAGTTATCTTCACTAATCAACAACCTCCTTTAACCGTTGGAGAAAACCTTTACCGTCACTTACACAATATTTTTAACACAAAGCTAGATGTCGAGTTCTTTTATAAGGGTACAACCATCCCATACACTATGTATTTTGAGGAATAAATACTAGCGATTATGCAATTGCACTACCGGTTCGATGAGGATAAAGTAATGAGGGTGTGTGTTCCGACCAAGACTCGCTTAACACGAGAATAAGAAATACTAAGACACTACGTTAAGTGATTGCGCGGGGTAGGACCTGCAGAACCACCTCCGTGAGGTAAGTATAGGTTATGGTTGTATAAGTATGTGAAAGTAAAGAGATGAGTGTGAAATGAGCATACCATAATCCATTGTCCGTCTAACCTATTTATAGTGGAAGAAATATGGTTAGAGGCACTCTTACATGAATGTCGGAGATCATGGGGCGTCCCATGATTGTGGGTAACATGGCTGTGGGTTAGTGACCAGCGTTATCGAGACTTGACGGAAAGCAGAGAGGGAGATCGTGGGTTTGACGAGTCGGGAGGTTCCTTATCCATTGTTCGCCGTCGGCCATACCCTGAAGGGCTTCAAGGCTCAGTGGCAAATTCCCGCAGGGTAACCGTTACTAACGAATGGTTTGGCCTTCATGGATATTCGAGAATCCTAACTTGGGCCTTGATGGAAGGGCTTGACACGCGTCTCGGGAGGTGTCCTTTGAGCTACTTCCGGAGGTACATCATCAAGCCCCAGGTCGAGAAGTGATGCATATGGCGAGGAGGCATTGCTTTCGACTTCATGCTTCGAAAAAACACCATCCTGTTGTTAAACATACTAGTTGGAAGCTTGCGCAACTAATTAAGCGCTTGATAAATGCTAACTAATCAATATTATTGCCCGCTACAGGAATCACAACTCCCCATAATACCCGGAGACCAAAAGTCTTCTCTATTTTAAAATTTAAAATTCTATACCGGATAAGAGTAAATGTGGGAACACGTGTGCGGTAGATAATAAAGGGAAAAAAGAGTATAAAAAGAGAGTAGATAAAACCCTAACTCATTTTACTCTCTTCGTCCAATTTTACACGCAGTAACCATTTCCAGCGCACACCATCTTCGAAAACAAAGTAAGTGCTTCTCTTTTCTTGTCATTTTTGTTAAAGATAAGAACATGGATTCCAAGTTTATTATAAAACAACGAAGTGTACTTTGTATGCGCTAAAGATTTACATGATCATTTAGCCGATTATCCCATCCCACTAGAACCTGGTGATGCTACCCAAACCTTCTCGAGGTATCTTTGATGCTCCTACGAGGTTTAAATGAGGGTTGTATACATGCATTTAGTCACTCAAATCTTAGGATTCCGTTACATCCATCGATTTTAGAGTTTATGCAATACTACAAAGTTCACATCTCTAGGTTTAATCCCTTTGGTTTCACGCAAGCAGACCACATTCGTAGTGATGTGCAAAGCATATGGCCAAGAACCAACATTGTAATACATTTAAGAGGATTCTTGAACTTGTACCACAGGGCAATTGGTTGACACTAGCAAAAGACACGAGCGGATGTACCCAGACTGTGTTTGGGAAAGTGTACACAAACATATCGGGTTGGAAGGGTAGCTTTTTCTGCAAGATACTATTGTTCCCCTACATATTCGAGGCTGGCGAACAAGGAAAATAGGTATAATGCTAAGCGATATAATGACCCCTGCCTACGAGGTTCGGAATGATCCTTGTTATCGGTAACGCTTGGTCAAATACCTGCGGATGTGCAAGTATTCCACGAAGCCATTTTATACATGGTGGGATTGCTTTCGAGTTGGGAGGGTCTCCCAAAAGCCTATGATCATATACCAAGGATGTGAGTATGTTTATCCACTTTTATTAAAGTAGGACCAATGTATGCGATATTTATTTTCTTTGTTTCTATTTTGCGGAGATGTCATTCGAGAAACTTTATGTACAAAGACTTGGATGAGGACTTAAGTTTCATGCCCGAAGAAGGTGAAGAGTCTTATGGTGTCGGTTCTCCTTCCACGCGTCTGTGAATAACAACAATGTAGATATTCTCAAGCGGTAACCCGTTGCGCCAGCATCATCAAGAATTGCGTTGGAGGGTCCATCCCAATTGGTGGAAAATATTCTTTGATTCGGACGATCCTGCGGATGAGGATGTCCACATCCTTGCCTCAGCAGAATAGCGAGACGGGTTGAAGAGTAGGAAAGGCGGCCATCGCCAAAGCTATGAAATCCAACAAAGGAAGAACCCCTACCTACCTACAGGGAGTAGAGTTGTGAAGCGTAAGAGTACCGAGGCGAAAAGCTTATCAAGTCTCGTCGACCGTTACGATGAATCCGTTGAGGTTCATGGTAAGTATGTTTGTCTTATGAGACATTGTTAAGTTATAAATTTATTGTTATGCTAAGCTGCAGACATTGTGTGTACTCATAGGTCTTCGAGACGCAAGGAGCTTCAAATTCCTTAACTTCGTCATCGGATTGTTGACCATGCGACCCTCCACGGTGGGAAGAGTATGCTAGAGAACATGTTCTATTGAAAAGTTCTATGATATGCATGATAATGGGGTCATGCTAGTGCGGTGATGGATAATCATTTGAATGCACAAGACCAGGGGTTGCTCGTAGCGATGGCAGGCGGGAGGCAAAGTGCACGACGATCGAGGAAGCGTTGAGAAGAACTCCGTCGTCCTAGACCTTCGAGAAAGATAGCTCGAGTTAATGGTGGAACGTGGCAATCTTAAGCTCGAAGAAGCGAAGGTTATTACTCTCGCGGTGAGAAGGTTAGGCTTGGAGAGGTTATCTTAAACCGTCGTCCTAGACCTTCGAGAAAAGGTTATCTTAAACTGGAAGAAGCCAAGGTTATAGCTCGAGTTGACCGTGGGCATTGGCAATCTCGAGGCTAAATGTCTTTGGGTTGGAAAGTGAGAAGGTTAGGCTTGAGAGGTAGAGATAAAGTTGAGGGAGGAGATCGATGGCTCCGAAATGAGGTATAAGATCTTGCTGTAAAGATCGTGCGAAGTTGTTTGAAGGTGATGCCTTACATAGCCATGGAGCTCTACCACAGTGACGAACCGGGAGCTGAGATGTGGAAGGTCATCAAGTCGACCCTATTTCATGGACGATGTTTGGCCTGGAGGAGGCCGCCAAAATGGGTAGCTTTGTGGACCTCTCAAAGATTGAACTCTACCGTCCTACTTGAAAATTTGAATATGATGAGGGAAATGCATTTGCAACCGCAGAGTACTCCTTCCTTGCTGAGGCAACCAAAGATCCAATGGCACCCTCGAGATCTCATGTCTAAGAAACCTCGGGCCCAGAAGCCTACCACTCCAACCAAGAAGATTCATGTCTACTAAGCGGGTCTCGGTCAACCCTCCTCCACTCTCCCTCTCGAAGAAACAAGAATGAGAATTGCTCTGTTAGCGTGAATTTGTTGTTTCAAAGGTGGGTAATGTACACTTAAGACAATTTATTTTATGTGACAATGTGTGTCTTGTTTCCCGAACAATTTAAATACTTGTGATGTATGGCCGTGGGCCAAGAACAATTGTGTGAGATATAGGCTCCTTAAGCGGGTATATGGGCGGTAGCCCATATTTCGAATACAATAGTGTAGAGGACATACCTCTACATATTTAGCAAGTGTGTTATGTAAACTTCTTCACATACTTTTTGCGGCGCTTAAATTTTACAACCTAAGGTTCAACAACCTCATTGTGTGTAAATTACAACACCAAGAATATAATGACTTTCGACCATTGACTGAAGGTCATGACCACTCTATCTCAAATCCTTTACATAGCATGGCTTTGTTTAAAAAATAATTTTACAAGCGCCAAAATCTACTAGGAGAGTTAATGTGAATGTTTAAGTTGGCTTTTGAATAATAAGGCATATGTTACACCTCGAGCCATTCGACATTGAAACTCATTAACGACTTGGTTGAACAAATCTTTGTGTTTAAGAAGCGAAGCAAAGAGATTTGTGGGAAATGTCTATCTATCATTGAATTGGTAGGGAGGATTACATCATTCTTGAAATGAAAACTAAGACAACTACCAATGTGTGCTTTCCTTGAGAAGCTTTTGATTACAAGAAAAAGTTAAAGTACTTTTTAAACATAGAACTTTACGAAGGTTCGCATTATTCCATGTCTGTCGATGGGTTCTCCTAGAAGAGTGGCGGTTGTATGCTCCTTGCCGTGAGCCCTCGGCTACCATGTGGGTCCTTCCCAGATTGGTCCCGGTTTTCCGATACTGCTTTGCTTGCTTTATTGGTAGCAGTACATATTCTCCAGGGCTTGAAAGTGGAAGTCGGACCCTTTGTTATAGTAGCCTTGATCTTATGTTTTGTGTATTATACCGGATGGAGGCTATTTCTTCTTTCTAGGAGATCAAGGTTTTCCCCGATCTATCATCATTTTGGGAGGCATCATACGTTGCCTTGGCGCTCGTGTGTACAATTAGTTCGAAGGGATGACCAACATTCGTATGTTGGGGTGAAAGGAGTTTCTCCGTTGCTTGACTTAGGGTGTGTCAGGTGAGCCCGTAAGACTTGAGAAGCTAATCCACCCATCCATGATGAGTTCGACCTAGCCTTTTATCGATCCTTTGTGATTTCTCTCGCTTGTAACCTCCACATGTCCATTACCTTGCGGGTGATGAGGCGGATGTCGGATTGCTTTATGTTGAGCCCTTGGCGAAGTCATAGAAGACTCCCGACAAAGCTGTTTCCGGTTGTCGGATATGATGATGGGGGCACTCAGAATACACACAATGTGTTCCCATACAAACTTCTCGATCATCTTCCTGCATCGCGAGGCTGGGGTTTTGCTTCCACCACTTGGTGAAGTAGTCTATCGCTACTGCAGAACTTGACTCCTCCACGGGCTATAGGCATAGGCCACAATATCGATGCCCACTTGGAGAATGGCGGCGGATGTCACACTTGTCATATCTTGCTTGGCATTTTGGAGCGTTTGAGTGTATCGACAAGCTTAGCACTGAGGATGATTTTGGCTGCGTCCTCGTGCGCCGAGGGCCAATAGTAGCCAACTTCATTATCTTGAGACAATGGCGAGGTCTGCATGGAGCCGCAAGATCCTTCATGGACTTGGCTATGATGCTCGAAGCTTGCTTCGGGGCCTCGCATCGTAACCATGGTGACAAAAGCGACCTCTATATGGGGTTTCCCACATTAGGCTGGTACTGCGGGGACTTAACCCGAATCTTTCTTGCAAGCTTGGGATCTTACGGGAAGACCACTTATCAAATATTCCACTTATAGGGTCATCCATGTCTCTCCTTCTTACGTGAATCACATCGGCAACCTCTTTGAGAGCGATGGATCTTCGAGAAGGACTTCCACGAGAACCTCCTTAGTGAGATGAAAAGCCATGGAAGCTAGCTTGCTTTAGTGATCCTTTTTGTTCGGGTTCCTAGAACATGTTGGATGGTGTGGGAGTTGAAGTTTTTGAGCATCTCTTTTGTCTTTTCCTAGTCTTGTTTGATGACGGGTTGCCTTGCTTCAGGAACTGTCACTGGTTTCCACCAATTGGGAATCTACGAAAGATTAGCTTTGTGCTTTTCTCTTCTTCATCGGTCAGGAGGTGTTTACTTGCCAAGAAGTGCAAGAATTTGCCCTTTGATAGAACTACGTCCTTTAAACTCGATTTCATGTTCTCCAGGTTCAATAGCGTTTTAGCCGCCTCCGGACTTTTCGGGTTTAGACAAGATGCCTTGGTGGCTTGTCAGTTTAAGGCGTAATTGGGTGGGCACGGAAATAGCGTCGGACCTCCTTAACTGCGTAAATTAAAGCGAGCACTAACTTCTCAAGGTTGGGTAGTTGACCTCCGCTCCTTGTAGGACCCGGTAACAAAGTAAATTAGGATCATAAGCTTTCTCTCTGCGCCATAATAATTTGCACTAATACTTCTCTTGAGGATGCCAAGTACATAAACAACATAGCCTTTGATTGGAAATTTGTAAGTGTTGGAGTATTTCAATGAACTCCTTCATCTTACGAAAGGCTACTTGATCTGGCTCCATTGGAAAGTTTTCTTGTCGCGCATCCTTTGAGTGTCTTGAAGAAGGGTAGGGACACCATCGGCTCCTTCGACAAAAATCGACTTAAACTACCAACTTCCCATTCCAGTGCTCGCACATCTTTTAGACACTTAGGGGCTTGGAGATCGGAGATGGCTTTGACCTTAGAGGATTAGCTCGTATCCCTGCTTAGTGATCAAATTTCCTAAAATTGCCCTTCCTCGACACGAAGGAGCATTTCTTAGGGTTGACTTCATGTTGATTGCCCGGTCGATCGAATGTTTCACAGTACATCAAGGAGTAGGTCCTCCTCGCCTTGCTCTTGATAACCATGTCATCAGCATATGCTTGATTCACTGCCTATCTGTTTTTGTTGGCTTTATCTACGAGACGGTAAGTAGCCCTACGTTCTTCAACCGAAGGGCATCTTTAACTTGATGAACACTTCTTGTGTAGCATCTCGCCTTTCCTCGTCCTCCTTGGCCATCTGGATCTGATGGTACCCTTTATGAAGCATCGAAGCATTTTATGGAAACACCAGGATTCTACCTTCCGATCGATTTCGGAGTGGGGTAGCAATCCTTAGGGCATGCTTTGTTGATGTCGTTGAAATCGCGCCTGCATCGCCACCTCCGTCGCTCTTTACCAACACCGGTTGGCACCCAAGTTTGGTATTTAACCTCCCACCGAGGATGCACGCTGTATAGTTCAACAACTTTAACAAGCCGCTGCGTTTCTCTCGGCGAGGCTTCTCCTTTTACATTTTATGGGCTCGATGTTTGTACTCATTGAGCTTATGTCTCAATTAGAGGGCCCGCCCATCTATCGGCAATGTTCTTGGAACACTGTCATGTCGAGAATATTTCAAGGCAAAAACATCAAAGTTTGTCATGATTACGTGAGCTTCGCCTTGAAGTTCGTAGGAGTTGCTTCCTACACCACGGCTATGCATCGGGATAGCTGGGGTTTCGACAACTCGCTCCTGCGCATCAGTACAACTAAGAATTGCCATCGGAGGCTCCTCAGATTCCTCTCGATCTTTTGACACCATATACACGCTTATCCGCTTATATAGAATGAGCAGGTTCTACTCGAGGGGTTTGGAACTTATGACCCGCATGTATAGTAGAAACAACAATTCCCATTTTTGCATATTGTTCTCCTATTAATAAATTATAGGAGAATCGACATTACGATGGCGAAAATGAGTGTCTCCAGTGCGGGATAAAGGCGCCTTCGACTATGGTGACTTCAGCAGTACTTCTCCCAGAGGCCATGAGTGTTCACGAGAGAACCTACACTAGCGGTGCCTTGAGTCGACCCTTGGTGGCGTATAGGCGACTTGAGCTTTGGAAACAATGCTCGTAGATGATTTCGCGGAGCTTCGCAATCCATATCACGCTCGGTTCACTTCACTTGTGATATGTGTACCTTGATGATCACAGGATCGGTCGAAGGTGTACGCTAATATGTGGAAAGGTTATTTCCCTACTTCACTAGCTCTTCTGCCTTCCTTCCTTTTCAAGGTAGTGTCGCGTTTGTGTACCATTAGTATTGGAGCTTACGGGGCGTAGTTTCCTTCTTGTTCCCTTCCATTCTCGTAGGCGAGTGTGTGAGAATTTGTCCTTTCCTGCTTTATGCCTTTGACGGTGTGCTATTTGTGGGATCGTGACCGCCTCTTGATCACTTCTTTAATTCCTCGCAGGTTGTTGTGTGTCATGTCCATGATCTTCATGGAAATGGCGATGCCAGACATGTCTCTGTCTTAGCCTCGTGTTATCATCCGGGTGGAGGATCGAGCGATTTTGCGGCCTTCTACATCGCCCGAGATTTCTCGGAGATTTAACCAAGTTTGCCGAAATCCATGGTTCGAGCCTTGTATGTGGGGGTGAAGCGATCTCATTCCTCTTCTTGTTTTGGATCCTTCGGAGGACCCTCTAGACAATTTGTCGGATGCTTCCTTGGCTCTATCGAGTCCCGTTCTGCTCACTCCATGGACTCGATCCGGTGTGGCCTTCTCAATCAAGGCCTTGTAGGTGTTGGGAAGATGGGTGGGCAGAATTCCACCAAGCTTCGAGTTCGAGGCCATGTACAAACCGTAGATCCTCAGACCGTGGTGAACCCATGTCTGCAAAGTTTCATCGGTGTCATCGTGACGAAGGCCCCGTGCTTTCGTTGTCCCTTTGTTGATGGTGTGCCGCGGTTAAGTGAGTTTTGGTGTGCTTCTTCTGGCGGCTAAAGTGTGGAACTTAGCCATAAGATCATCTAGACTCACAAATAACTTCCAGCCACATCCAGTTCCATATTATTCTTGCGAGTCTCTGGCGTGTAGTGAACATATGGCATGCTACCGGCGGCGACCCGACTTTCATTTTGATAGCGCCTTCAAATAAGTGGAGAAAGTTATCAGGATCACCTTTTCCATCGTATGTGCCTATATGAGTAGGCATCTTAACCGAATCATGTAAAGGGTAGTCCTCGATCCATTTCCCGAAGGGTGTGCAAGCTCAGACTTGGTACCATAAGGAGTTGTATGGAGGTGGATAAGCAGTTGTAGGGTTATATGGGTTAGGAAATGGTACATGAATAGGTAGGGTGTCACGATTGGAGTTTGATGCTAAGGGTATATTCATCGATTGTGTAGGAATATGTCCATAGGGCATCTGGCGGTAATTACGGTTTGGGATTGAACCATTTGGAGGGTAAGTGTTGTAGGTTTGAGTGAGTAAGTAGGGTTCATTCCTGGAGGGTAATTGGTTCATGTTGGAGTAGGAGATGGATCTCGATACCGAAACATAAGAGGGTGATCTTGGGCCCGCCCCGCCTCTTCTGAATGTGCTCCTAGAAGAGAGGCGGGTTTACCCTCCGTTTCCTCTTGGGTTGCTTCCGGTTGGAGTTCTAGCTCCTTCTTTCACCATGCATTCTCGCTCCTTTACGGTTTCCTCAGAGTCCTTCTTCAAAACCCACGGTCCTTCCATTTAACCTTCTAACGGAGGGAACCATTCGTGGGGCGGCGTCCCTGCCCATAGGTTGAGGCACATCACCCTGACTTCGATCCTCGTCATACTCTTATTTGGAGTATTCCATCTCCCTCCGCATTACGTATTCTGAACTATTCTCTTTGTGAGCCCTTAGCAAGAATCTAAGGCCTCAAGTTTGCCTCTCTCTCTGACGGGCCGATGTCCGGGAATAGGGTTAGCGGATGTTGAGGCGTGATGCAGGAGTAGTTTCCAACGAGATCGTGTGGTGAGGTTGAGGTTGTTATGGGGCGAGGTTATCGGTGATAGTTGTTGGTGGGTGGGACCCGAGTAGAGAAACTGGTGGAGGTGAATCTTCTCTTCACGGTTCCATCTTGGAAAAATAGCGTAGTTAGTTAAGTATTAGGGGCCGGGTGATTACGGGACTAATAGTTGTGGTCCGGATGGCGCCAGCGATTGTGCAAAGATTGCACTACCAGGGCTTCGATGAGGATCAAAGTAATGAGGGTGTGTGTTCCATCCAAGACCGCCTGTAACACGAGAATAAAAATCTTGAGACACTCGTTAAGTGATTGCGGTGGGTAGACCTCGCAGAACCACCTCCGCGTGAGAGTAAGTATAGGTTATGGTTGTATAAGTAGGTGAAAGTAAAGAGATGAGTGTGAAATGAGCATACCATAATCCATTGTCCGTCTAACCTATTTATAGTGGAAGAAATACGGTTGAGGCACTCTTGCATGAATGATCGGAGATCATGGGGTCCCATGATTGTGGGTAACCGCTAGGGGTTAGTGACCAGCGTTCTCGAGACTTGGCGGGAAGCCAATAGAGAGGAGATCGTGGGTTTGACCAAGTCGAGGTTCCTTATCCATTGTTCCGTCGTCGACCATGCCAGAAGGGCTCCAGGCTTCGGTGGCGAATTCCCTTAGGTAACCTTCATTGCAGAATGGTTTGGCGCCTATGGATATTTTAGAATCTAACTTGGGCCTTGGTATGGAAGGGCTTCGACATCGTCTCGGGAGTGTCCTTGAGCTACTTGGAGTACATCATCACTAACCACTCCACTCGGAAGTTTAAGATGGTTTGGTACAACAATGATGTATGAACAAGACTAGATCATAGAACAACAAAACAAACAAGCCTTACATTGATATTAACTTTTCACATACACATCATAACATTAGCATAATGGCACATAGATGGTTTTAGAGAGAGAAGAGGACATTCTAGTGAGAGAAACTTGTGGAATATTAGATTACCAAAGAACATCCAACCCTACACCTTGCAAGGTAGGGGTATTTATAGGTTACAAACTAAGCGACCTCTCCCGACGGCACTTGGATCGGGGATAGAGTGGGTAAAGACCGACCTTCTGCGACGGTGTTGCACTATACTATTTTATGCTACTAACTAACTACATAGACCATAACTAATGACCAATCTCACGAGCTAACTTATGCTAGATTATAGTTGGGGTGACCGACTCTTTCAACACCGGAATTTTCTAATTCCTAACAATCTCCCCAAGGAAGTCGCCCCATATTTTACATTTCAAATCCTAGCATTCTAGTCTTGACTTTGTTCTTGAGCTAAGTAGACTTTCATACATCAACATTGTAAACATAGTGCATAGGTGGTGCAACTTCAAAGTAAAAGTTGTACTTTATGTAGGAGGTCCATTTCGATTCACGAGATAGTAAATATGAGCGACTTTTGAGGTCGCCGGCCAATCAACAATCTACACATCCTTTGTGGTGTTGGTATTGTGTGATATTGTGACTTTGGGACCGACATGCTCGCATTACGGATCATGAAATCTTCTTATCGAGTATGCGGAAGCATTCGTTGAATCATGATATTGGCGGCGTGGAGAGCTTGGTGTGAAAATATCGAGTCATTGATGCACTAATCATGATTTCTTTTGAGATGAATGTGTTAAGTGAGCATGTGGCTATGGATTGACCGCTTCATTCTCGATCATTTGCAAGCGTCGGAACGTATCTGCAAACAGCAACGTTAGTGAATAAATCGCACGTAAAGTGTCTTTGATCACTTCGTTGAATTGAGGTACTGACCCACGGTTCCCGTTGATCGATACATGTACCGCCTCGTGATCGTGCATAATTGGTAAGAATTTCCTTGACGAGGGTTCCAATTGTTCTAAATTGTTCTCAAACGGAACATCTCAAAGAGGACAACACTGTTGGAGTGAACCAAATAATTTTTTAAGTCCACCATTGATGAAAGAGATTTGAAAAACACTCGTGTATTGCTTCAATAGAAATTGTTTTTGCAATACAACGAGGGTTTAATTGAAAATCAATTATCAATCATAAAAAATACCTTTTGGTTTGAAAAAATGAGTACCACGATCGATGTGCTAAAGAAAAGAGTTTTTAGCGCAAAGATAGGTTTTCAAAGGTGTCCAGAATCCATAACCTCGAATCGAGGTTTGATTCAAGAGATTGAATCGCCCCATTGTTTGTGTCGGTTGTCACATGGTTGATCTATATATAGATCTCACCACGCCACCTACTGTGAGCTTGTTCGATGTTGGCTCGAAGGCTTTTCCATCTTCATTGGAATATGTAAACCACGTCACTCGGACAGTTACGGCAATACCACAAGGATAATCGTGGGACTCGAGATATAATCTCTCTTCCACATTGTGTGAAACAGAGAGTCTTCATTGAAAGTGTCCTAATGAGATTTATTTTGATTTTAGGTTTTGGAACTAATTTCCAAACATCATTTCTAACAAATTGGTTTAGCTCTCTTGCATATCAATTACCCAAGATACGCCTTTTATTGCTTCGTTTATGTTTTTCGGTTCAACGGACGACACAAAGCAAAAGTAGTTACTTTGATTTTGGGCTTGTGATCTTAATGTTCTTTAATTTAATTGTCCTATGACCATTTCTAAAGGGTGAATTTTGGATTCTTTGATGTTTATAATTTCTTTATTTAATGGTTCATCTTCCTTGTCTCTATTGTTTCCTATTCACTATCGTATAAAAATAGTTAAGTATTTAAAACAAACTAATAGTGAATCAATGACCGAAGTAACATAAGTAAAGATACATCGATAAATTTTCAACATAATATTCTTTATTAGAAATGAATCAAAAGAATACATTACCCAAGTACTTGGAATAGTACGTAGGATTGAAATGACAAAGGGTTGGTACTCTCGCTAAGCTCGGGCTAAGTCCGAGCACAACTACTATGGAATCACTAAGCTATCTCGTGGACCGAGTTGTATTGGAGGAGTGAAAGATGGCTTGTGTGTGTGTGTGTTTTACAAATCACAAGCTTAAATCTTTCACTCCATCTCTTATGCTATTTATACAAGTATGAGTATTAGCTTTATCCTAAGTGACAAACCGACATTTTACGTAAGACAAAATACCGATGTATTTTGTCTCTGTTCTAAAGACTATATTAAGTAAGAGACAATTTGCTTTCCATAAGTCGGTGATGACACCGAGCCCGATCATTTGCCATTCGTGGAAAGTTGACTTTTGTTGATAAGGACTTCGTCTTATCTCGATTCAAACTCATCCCGCCTTGTCCCGCTCATGCTTGGCCTTCATTGCCTTGATCTCTACTTCAGTTTTTCTTGATGTAAGTAGTTGGTGAGGAGTTTAGGGATTCGATGAGTTATTGTCATCACTCACCGAATCCACCATCTTCTTCTTGACTCGCTTCACCCCTTAACTTCCGCCTTACTTAGTGGAGAGACTTCTTCTTTGCCTCTTATCGAGTATCTTGAAGATGGCTCACCGAGACACTATGTACTCAATGACTGTTAGTGTTTAACTGTCCGAACACTTAGGTATTTTCTATTCAAATCCTAGACTTAAGGGGTTTGGGTATTTACCGAACCCAACGTCTCCCCTATTTGGATATACAAATAGCCTAAGTGTTTGATCCTTGTAAGTGAGCAAATGGCTTCTTCTTACAGGTGTACTAATGAATATAATAAGGAACACCTAATATTTTAACAAAACATACATCGCTTATCGATCAATTACATAGTTCCTATTACTAGTACAGGAAGATAAATGATAATGATGTCAATCAAGATGGATCCCTAGTGCTTCAAGCTTGACTTTCTTTGTGATGAGTGTTTCTTTGTCGGGTGCTCTCTTATCTTGGCGTTTAAGTCAACACAGAACCTGAAGTTTGTAGGAGTCTGAATTTGAGAGGCCATAGGTATGTAGCTCAGCATTGTAGCCACACCTGCTTGATCAATGTCACTCCACCTTTGGAATGTTGGGTTTCCATAAACATCAATGAAGAACATTCCTCTTTTAGGATTTTCAATCACAAGATAGTTTACAAACTTCACACCTTCGTAGCTCCTGTTGCATTCCGTTCAGCACTTTTATCTCGTGCTCGAACTCAACTCTCTTTCGTTTGCCTTGTGATGATTGAGGTTGAGATCCTTGAGGTGCAAGTAAAGTGTGAATCCCAGTGATCTTTGGTGCTTCCTCGATCTTTCATACCTTTTGCTAAGCATTTTCATCGCCTCCTTAACCACCGCGATTTTGCTTCTTTTCAATGATAGGACCAAGCTCATCGAGTTCGGTGATCCCAAAGTCGGTGAATTTCAAAGGATCATGAACCTCGAAGTGTCTTTTATCATCCCCCAGCAGACATTCATTGCCATTGGTTTGGACTGGGGATGATTACGACATCGATGATTTTCTCATACGACCTTACATTTTGTCATTGACCCGTTGTAGTGGTCAATTCTTTCTTGCCCGATAGCTTTAGCTCTTTTTTCTTTTCATCTAACCTCTTTCTCATTTCGACCATTTGAGCCGCCTGAGCATCCTTGAACTTCGTCTGCTCGACCTTTTTCAAGCTTCTTAGGATTAATTCCAATGTTCTCGACTTCCTCAAGAACAAATTGTACCAGTGCTTCTTTGCTCTTTCTTTCTTCCTCGGCTAGTTTCCTCCTCCTTTCTTCCTTAGCAAGATAGGCACTTAGTCATTGTGGAGTGAGCGGTACTCGTGTTGCCGATCATATAGGGATCTTCTCGGGCTCGGTGTTTTCATTATTGCCTTTCCTTTGTCCTGGCCTGAAGAAGATGATGCTACCAATGGTGGTGTTGTTGTCATGATTGTTGTTGTTGGTGGGACTGATGATAAGGGTGTTGCTGAAACTGGTGGGATTGATGATATTGGTGTTGCAGAGACTGGTTGAGTTGGCTCCCCCTCAGTTTGAGAGGGAGTCTCTTCAATGGTCTTCTCCCCCTCAACTATTGCGGCAACATCAGTGAGAGCAAGAGTTGCCTCGAACACTGGGGGAGTTGGTATTGCTTGACCTTTGAAGGCTTGGTAGATCTCCGTGACCATAGCCTTAATGTCGCTTGTATCCTTCAAGACCATTGACTTTTCTCGCGGTTAGCACCGAGAGAGTTCCAAAGCGGTCATTCTAGGCCTAAAACTCCAAGCCATTGAAGATGATGCCTTAGACAAAGTAGTCACCTAAGCATCCAAAGAACCCAATGTAGCTGAAGAGACGGGTGAAGATTGAAGACCCCAACATTCACGCTTTTGAGCATGGTGATAAGTTCGATGTGGCGGAGGAATTTTTAAGTAAGCCTCGGTAGCCTCCGGCACTTTGGAGTTGAGTGTTGGGTCTTCTTTGACCGAGTCCCCGATTTCATCAATCTTTGTCCCACAACCCTAAAGGTGCTTTATAAATTTAACCGATTTTCATCCATCTGTGAAGATGTTGGTACATGAGATCTCTGTGTTCATCGGTGTTTGCATCAAAAGCATGTACCTCACCCTTCAGTTTTGCATAGTGGCAAACAGCTTGAACAGTGTTGATCCCATAATGTTTCAAGAACCCCGAGTATAGCTTTCTTGAAGCTTTAGTGATCCACATAACAAGTTGCCTCTTTGTCAATGGAAGAGTATTATCAAACTTTTGAATTCTTCAGACGTGAAGATGCGGAAGAGTCGAGTCATTGTCTTGAGTCGAAAGGTGACTCTTTAAGCTCTTGTGGATCATGCCGATGCTCTTTTCGGTTTGAACTACAACGTCCACTTCTTCTCCTGCCGATAGAATTTCATCTTCACTTCGGCTTGTTCTTCATCGAGAATAAAATTTCGTTAACCTCGATGGCGTCGAGAAACCGGTGGTGGTGATGGGTTCCATATCGGTGGTGGTATTAATCCTCAGAGTCTTTATCCCCATTGCTCCTTCAAGCAATCGATGGGTGTTTCCAGTGCTATCCCTAGAAGCGATGGCGGTGAGATCCCTATCGGTGGGTTATTCATTTCCTCCGAGTCTTTGGGATCATTCAATTGGCCCTCGGACAAAAGCCGTGATTTGCGAATGTCCTCCTCGAGCAATGTGGAAGGCGCCCCTACCGGCCGAGTTGTATGTTTCCTCCGGATCTTGGGAGTAGTAGTTGGGACCAAGGGCACCGACTGTGATGTATCGGTGTCCTTCGTTGTCACCGGGTGGATGTTGTTTGGTCACTAGTGGGTGGCGGATCGATCCTGGGCTTTCTTTTCCTTTAGGTCAGCTCTCTGAAGCCTCGGGGCCCCGAGACTAGGGTTTGGTCTTAGTCCCACTGAGACATCCCTTTCTCTTTTTAGGAGCAGGGTTTGGAGACACCGAGTCCCTTTGGTTGTTTACAAGAACCATATGGGCCAATCATTCTATTTCGATGACTTGGGATGGGTCTTTTGAAAATTAGATTGACTCGGGATACCGTAAAGCAAAGTATTTGTATTCACGAGGTAATTACAACCCAAGAACACTTGTAAAGCACATGAGACAAACCTAGGGTATGAAACGTATTTCGCCTAGATTTGCTCGAGAGCTTAGTTACGAGATCATTGTAAATGATCTCCCAATGTCGACAAAGTGACCCCATTCATCAAGCGGTATGCCACCATCAACCGAATAGAGTTAACTTATTCGGTGGATGAGTGGTTCCCGCCGAGAACCCGAATCACAAATGTGAACATGATCTTCCAAGCCGCAGAAATGAGTTCTTGGTGATTGGGGTTCTCGTCCAAAACATTGGATCCAAAACAATTTGTTTCAACCCATCCTTAATCATGGAGGTTCGGGATGGGCAACATAGACTCCATTATTATAGTCTAACCACATTGAAGTACAAAAGTTTTATAGTCCGGGTGACCGATCTTTCCAAATTAAACAGATCGAATTTGATGAGATACTCCGAGGTCCGAGGTCGATCTCATCGCTTGATGGTGTCGGGTCATAGGCCATTCTTTAGCCCAAAACTCCCCGAGGAGGTTTTGGTACAAAATTGATGGGACCGAGTAAAGGCCTTTTTCAAAGGGCGGTTGAATAAAAATTCATTATGTCCTTATAGGTTGGGACATTGGGGATTCAAAATTGCCTATAACGTTGTTTTTTTAAATTCAACATTACTGAGATCCCTTACCCACTGTGGTGCAAACAGAAGAGATTGTGTTCTTGCCATTTCCATTAAAAAGTTTTAGGGTTTTGAAAAAGATATCTTGACAAGAACAATCAAAGAGTTTTAATCTCTTAAGTTTGTAGTGAAAAACCTTTTGTAAATTTTTACATAGAATATTTTAGTGAAAAACTTGTTTTGAGGATTAAAGAACACAAAGATTTCTTATTTTGAGAAGTGATTTTGACAGAGATTAGATGCAGAAAATCTTTGTGTGTGTTTTTTGTGTTTTTGAGAGGGGTATTTATAGAGTGGTGAGAGGAGTAAATGTTGTATAAATGAGGATTTGTAAAGTCATTTTTTGAGAATGTTTTGAATCTCCTCATTTAATGCAACCACTCCACTACCCGCAGTAAAATCCCAGTTTTTAAGGGAACAGTTGCAGTGCACAGTAAAAGTGCATTCTGCAGTAATAAAATATCCACAAGATATTTCATGGGAGAGGAGGCATTTAATGCCAAGTGGGATGAGGTAAGTTTAGAGAGACCCTTGACTTGGATGACGAGAAGATAAAGAGACGTATATTCCTTTATTAAATTGGTGTGTTTACCAACCTAGGACATTTAAGTAATCGATACTTGGTGCATTTAGTTACTCATTCAATGCTCAATGTCTAAAGTCGGGGTCCCCGAATGAGTCTTACTCATTCGGTGAGAGAGGTTGTTTTGGGGTTTTGTTCGGGAGGATGAACCTTTTCGTGGAAAACTTCATCGAGATTGGTTTTCAGTTCTTGACTTTCAATGTCTAGCATTCCCAATCTGACTTCGATCTCCTCAAGGTAGGTTCATCTAAGGGTTTGGTGAAGATATCGGCAAGTTGATATTCGTGAGGATGAAATGAAGCTTTATGTCTCCTTTCATTATGTGGTCCCCTGATGAAATGATATCGATATCAATGTGTTTGGTTCTTTGGTAAAGGACATGGTTGTTGGAGATTGCAATAGCAATGGTGTTATCACGAAGATGGGTACCATTTTGTAATGGATGTCATAGTCATTGAGTTGACTTTTCATCCATAAGACATTGGCACATCATCCTATAGCGATAACATACTCGACTTCACCGAAGACATAACCACCGATTGTTGCTTTTTAGCACTCCAACAAACCAGTTCTCCTCCAAGAAATTGACGGACCGAGGTACTTTTTACATCCATGTTACAACCAAGATAATCGAGTTAGAATATCCTTTTAGGTCAAACCACGAGCACTTTGGATAGTAGAGTCCAAGGCTTGGGTTCCTTCGTGTCCGAGTATTCTTTTGGTCTGCGATGATGGGATTCTTTAGGATTGGATTGATATCTTGCTATTAGGCGGTGAGAATTGTATATCCAGTGCAGGCCGTAAGATACATCGATGAGCCAACAATCCTCTTGAAGTGGGTTTGATTGGTGATTTGCCGGTGAGATCGTGTCCAAGGTTGTTAGGAGGGACCATTGGTGTCTTCATCGAAGCACGGATATCTCATATTTCTTCAAGAGATTTACGGTGTATTTCTCTTGACCGATGGATATTCCTTTATCGATGCGCTTAATTTGTAGTCCAAGGAAGTATGTGAGTTCACCCATCATGCTCATTTCAAACTTCGTTGTCATCGCTTTTCAAACTGTTTGCAAAGAGTGTAGTTTGTTGAGCCAAAGATGATGTCATCAACATATACTTGGACCCGAGATCACATCTTGCTTTGTCCTGTAGATAAACAATGTGTTGTCTATCTTTCCTCGACAAACTTGTTTTGAATCGGGAAGGCTAAGAGAGTTTCATACCATGCCCTAGAGCTTGTTTAAGTCCATAAAGGGCTTTGTCAAGCTTACGAGACATAGTCGAAATTCACTACTCTCAAAGCCGAGGAGGTTGCTTGAACATACACATCTTCCTTGAGTTCACCATTCGAGAATGCACTTTTACATCCATTTAGTAAACTTTGAAGTTCATGTAGGTAGAAAATGCATGGAAGATCCTGATAGCTTCCATTCTTGCAACATGAGCAAATGTCTCATCATAGTCAATGCCTTCTTGTTGGTGTAACCTTTGGCTACAAGTCCGGCTTTGTTTTTAATGACAATGCCGTTTTCATCGATTTTGTTTACGAAAACCACTTCATTCCTATGACAACGACATCTTGAGGACATTTGATCAAGGTCATGACCTTGTTTTTATCAAACTGTTGAAGTTCTTCTTGCATGGCCCGAACCCAACTTGGGTATTTTAGAGCCTCGGTGACACTTTTGGGTTCTATTCACGATAGGTAATCAACATATAGACATTCATTGGGCAAGTTGCGATTAACTTAGTAGCCATGCTTCTCACAGAGCATGCCTCGATGGGTTCACCAATGATGTTTACAAGCTCAATGTCCCGAGATTTTTCCACTTACTTTGTGGTCTAGGATCTAAGCTTGAAGAGGTCCTTTGGAGACTCGGGGTGAGTTGGTGCAGAGCCACAAAATCATTAAGATCATCTGTTGAGATGTCTTGTTCGAGGTTGAGGTTCTTGAATAACAGTTCTGAACATTTGGTTCAAGATTACCTATCCCAAATAGGGACCGATTGATTATCAATGAATTCACGATGGTTGGTTGGGGAAGGTTGTGAGGTAAGACATAATATGAGATGTCGGCATGAGCTTGGTATGAGGAATTGATTTCATGTTATACTCATCGGGAGGATATCTTGATGAGTTATCAATTCCTATTTCCTCCATTTGAAGTGTTGGTGAACTTGATGCTTTCGAACTCTCATCAAAGGTGACATGAAAGGTTTCCTCAACTTGTTGTCTCCTTGTGTTAAATACCACGAAGGCTTTGGAGCTCAATGAGTAACCTAGAAAGTATCCATCATCGCCTTTAACATCAAACTTGCCTAGATGATCCTTGTGGTTATGAATAAACACAAGACATCCAAACACATGAAAGTAAGCGATATCGGAAGTTTACCTTTGAATATCTCATATGGGGTTTTGTTATGTCTTTTGACAATGATTGACCTATTTTGGGTGTAACAATTTGTTTTGACCGCCTATCGAGATATGTTTAGAAATCTTGAGCCATTTAACATAGTTCTAGAGACTCAATGAGAGTCATGTTTTTCCTTCAGCTACCCCATTTTGTTCGGGGTGTAAGGAGATGAAAAGTTTTGGAGATTCCTTTTCATCACGAAATTCTCAAGCTCTTCATTTCGAACTCGGTACCATTGTCGATTCGATTTGTTTAATGATAATGTCATTACGGTTTTCAATGTTCACGATGAATGACATTATTGTATCATTACTGACTCTTTTTGGAAAGAAAGTATACCTAAGTGTATCTTGAGAATTCATCAATAATGACAAGTGTATACTTCTCATCTTTGGATTGATCTAGGACCGATGGTCCAAAGAGATCCATGTGCAAAAGGTGAAGGCGACGATGGAGAAATTTTGTTTTGTTTTGAAATATGCTCTTTGGTGTTTGCCTTTTTCACGGTGAGCATGGTTTATCTTTTGAAAAAACGAGTGATTGTAAGCCAAGGACCTTGTTTTGTTTTGCCAAGTTGTTGATGTTTTTGAAATTTAAGTGTAAGAGTCTCTTGTTCCACAACCAGTTGATAGTCTCAGTGGCCTTGGCAAAGAGACAAGTTCCATCTTGAGAGAGTGTTGACATGTCTAAAACATAAACATCATCTCTTCTAGGAGCTATCAAAACAACTTCTTTGTTGGCATTGAAAATGGTGCCTTGTTTGTCATTGAATTGCACAATGTACTTAGCATCACAAAGTTGGTGACATCGATGAGATTGTATTTTAGACCATTGACATAAGCTATTCTAGAAAACTATTCCATTGCGGTATCTTGAACCATAACCTTGATGGGACATGATGAGTTATCACCAAATACTACCTTGGGTCCCGGTTCCTTTACATACTTGTGCAGATACTCCTTAAAGCCGGTCATGCTTCTTGAGCATCCACTATCTAGATGCCAAATAGGCTACTGGCGTGTCTCTGCACAAATAGTAAACTGGATTAGTTTCTCTTGCGACCCACATACTAGTGGGCTTGGGTCTAAAGGTCTGCATTTGAATTTGGCACTTGACTCATGGTCGGTGGTTGAGTGCATTGTGCTACCATGGGTTTTGCATTTGGAGACGAGGGTGACTCGGTGATTACGGGTTGCTTGGAACTTCTCCTTGCTTGGATGACATCATGCCGGGATGTCTCATGAGTGGATTTCGCAAATATCACAACATGTGTTCGAAGACAATCATCGGGATGATGATCATTAAAACCACAGTGGGTGGACAAGGAGGAAGGGTTTTGCTCTATACTTTTGAGCAGATTGGAGGTTGAAGCATCTTGATGACCAACTTTGGTATAGTTTGCTTTCTTGGTGAACTTACATAAGTGATCGAAGTTACGTGATCATCCTTTTGCAGATCATACAAAAGGATTCTATAATTGATTGTCGGTGGTATTACGGGTATAGTTGCATAGATCACACTTCGCTTTGGTTTGGTGGTGGATTTTGACTTTGAGGAACTAGAGGAGGTGACTTTGTTTCCTTGATTGATTCAGAACTTTTCAATGGATTCCATCTTATCGGTTAGCTTCCTCACAAGTTCACTCGATTCTTTGAATTTGGTCGGCAGTGGGGACTCGAGGATGTGGAAGTCTCGAGTGGGGGTGGGCGTTGTTGGGTTGGTTTTGTTGGTCTTTTCGGGATGGTTCTACCAAGTCCGAACTTTCTTTTGGTGAGTGAGGATTGAATTGTAATGGAGTAAGCTCGAGCTAGGAGCGGCACCTCGAAGAGGTTTCGGGGTGGAAGCGGTGCATTAGATTCTTGAGGCACTCGAGATGTGTTCAAGACTACTAGGCACATCGAAGGGTCCAAGCATGCTCTTAAAAGTCGACTCTCGGGCTCTAGTATTTTCTAGAATCAAAATTTGGAAGCTTACTCTCGGGGTTTACCCGCTCAATCCAATCACTAGGCTTGGAATTGTCAACATATTGGTAATCATGCCACCGAGACACAAATGCTTTGGGAGATGGTCTTTGTTGTGAGAGTCGAGGAGATGGTCTTCACCTATGACTCTTTTTGCTACTCGGCACCCACAACATCAAAGACCCTTGGATTCTTAGCGGTCCAACTTTCAATGATATCCTTTTCCTTTTAAGTTCATCTTGAAGAGTCGAATTTTCCTAAAATCTTGAACCACACCGATAGAATAAAAAGCAAGAGAAATTGGTGTTGAAGTGGTGGTCGTGACTTCGACTTCCGAGACTTCTTTAAGTCGTGGTATCGTCTGTTGATGAGGTTTTCTCATAGAAAATTTCATATATTTAATGAAGTTCAAGATTCTCGATATGATTTGTATTCCTAAGTCCCTAAGAGAAATTCAACCTCTTCTCGTGGAGACTATTGACAAAACCAACATTGATTTCATGTTTGGACAACTTTACACCATCATTAGAGATGCCTCATTTAAAAGAGTTTTGTACGGTGTAAGTTCGAGATGCATTTTCCGAGTCCTTAGCCCTCAAGGTGTTGTACTCAAGTTTCGTGTCCATTATCCTGCTTTCCTTGGTATCGATGGGCCTTCATGACTATGGACCGGTCATCCTGCAGTTTGTTTAGTCGACTACAATTTTATAACCGACTCCATAATATCATCGTGAATACATGATATGATGATACTTTTAAGTCTTTGGTCCTCGTTGACCACTCTTCTCTCATCCCGAGTCCACTAAGCTTAAGGTTTAGGAAAACCTTCAAGAAGCCTTTTGAGATAAATGGACCTTCATTTATACACTTGATATAATAAGGTTCCATCTCAATCAAATAGCAAAGCATACGTTTTTCCATTTGTTAAATTTACCAACTTCAAGTTCAGAGGCAACAATTTAATAAGCTCCACCCTTTTGTCGACAAGTCGGGGTACATCAATTTCAACCATAAGGATCCCGATGAAAACGCTTTAGAGCGGCTTAAAAAAAGGTTTTATAATCACTTTGCTCGATACCACTTGTTGTTCTCTATTCACTATCGATGATAAAAATGCTATATTAAAAATGTATAATAGTTAATCAATGAATGAAGTAAGATGTAAGCAAAACGACTTATAAATTTTAACATAATATTCTTTATTAGAAATCAATAAAAAGAATACATTACCCAAGTACTTATGAATAGTACTTGGGATTGAAATGACAAAGGGTTGGTACTCCTCACCAAGCTCAAAGCTAAGTCCGAGCACAACTACTATGGAACCACTAAGCTATCTCGTGGACCGAGTTGTATTTGGAGGAGTGAAAGATGGCTTGTGTGCGTGTTTTACAATTCACAAGCTTAAATCTTTCACTCCATCTCTTATGCTATTTATACAAGTATGAGTATTAACTTTATCCTAAGACACAACCGACATTTTATGTAAGATAAAATACTAATGTATTTTGTCTCACATAAAGACTATATCGAGTAAGAGACAAGGTTTTTCCATAAGTCGTTGATGACACCGAGCCCGATAGTTTGCCATCTGCAGAAAGTTGACTTTGGTTGATAAGGACTTCTGCCTTATCCGATTCAAACTTGTCCCGCCATATCCTCGCCATTATTCACCTTCATTGCTTTCATTTTCTCACTTGCTTTGTCTTCAGTGAAAGTAGTTGGTGATGAGTTTAGGGATTCATGAGTTATTGTCATCACCACCGAATCCACCATCTCCTTCTTGACCCGCCTCACCCCTTAAGTTCCGCCCATCGAGTGGAGAGACTTCTTCTTCGCTTTCATCGAGTATCTCAAGATGGCTCACCGAGAGACTATGCACTAAGTGACCCGTTAGTGTTTAAACGCCTAAACACTTGGGGTATTTTCTATTCAAATCCTAGATTCAAGGGTTCGGGTATTTACCACCCAACATGTTCATTAAGCATTGTTCTACTCATTTCCAAATTGTGTTTCATTGTTAACTCGCGACCATGATCTGTTCGGATCGACACAATGTTAACACCTAGTTGATTTTGAATTTTCTTACTAATTATTTCAAATTTATCAAAAGCTTCATTTTTAGTTTTCAAAAACATTGTCCAAGTAAACCTTAAGTAATCATCTACTATGACCAAAGTGTAGAGGTTCCCTCCATAACTTCTTATAGCGGATGGACCAAACAAGTCCATATGCAAAAGCTCTAGACACTTAGATGTAGAAACCATGTTTTTAGCCTTATGGCTACTATGAATTTGTTTACCAATTTTTCAAACGTCGTAAAAGCGTTGGTCATATTTTAATTTGGGTAGATTTCTAACTAGCTCTTTGAAGATAGGTTTTGATGAGTCTCATTAGCGTGACCTGGTCGTCATGCCAAAGAGTAGAGTTATCATCTAGGGTTGTTAGCAAAGTTGTCTTTATATGTTCTATCTATTTTCATGACATATATGTTATTTTTCCTAACTCCTTTAATATAGATACCATCTTTTGTATTTTACTATTCTTCAAATAGTACTTTATACTTTTTATCAAATAGTTGGCTAATACTAAGTAGATTAAATACTAATCTATCACATGAGCAACATTTTCAATAGTTAAGGAGTTATGAGCGATCGTACTTTGCCAATGATTTTGCTTTTAAGATTGCTAAAAAGTGACATTACCTCTCATACTCTTGGTATGTTGAGAAGAGACTTTGTTACCTCAGTCCTGTCTTGAGCATCCACTATCTTTTATCCATTCATCGGTTCTAAGCCAACTTTCAAGCATACCTATGACACATGAAAAGTTAGTATACATCAATGTTTTAAGTTAGTTTATTATCCTACGAAGCGATAATACATAAATAATATCATACAACATTGTTTCTTGTCTTGTTCCAAACACCCTCTTAAACCTCAACTCACTTATCCAACTTATTGTAAATTTTGGTCATCGTCCTACCAAGGCACTTGAACATCCCCTTGGTTTGCTTGAACTCCTCCGTAGGGTTCTCCAATTCTTGAAGTGAGGCATATTACTCATGTGGTTGAAACCTTGAGTTGGGGAAACCGTCTTCGGAGCTATTTGATGATGATGAAGGAGTTGGAGGTTTCACCCTTTTTCCCTTTGTCTTAGTCTTGGATACTCTTTCATCACTCAAGGGCAAAAATATGTGAGGGGTGAGAGAATAGTATAGTTTCAACCCTCTAGGACTTGGCGGAATAGGTGCATAAGCTCTATAGAGACGGGTAAGAAGCATCCCGTATGGAAGAGCAACAGAGTCTTGAGTAGGAATGTCTACCATTCTCCTAGCAATGTAGTAAACCAAGTTGAATGGTTGACGAGTAGACAAGCTATAAAGCATGTAACAAAGGCAAGCATTGATGTGGTCTCGGTTTTCTATGGTGCTAATGACATTTGCTCTAAGGAGTTTCTCCTATTTTTTGAATTGAGGCTTAAGCTCATTGAGTTCCATACCATATGGATCTCGGTTGACTTCCTTTCCCGCTCGAGTGACACGGGTTGGTGCTACCCTATCATTAAAGAGGTGCTCACGAATGACGTCCTTGTCGACCAAAGGAGTTTGGTAAGGAAGAGAACGGTCATGAATAGCATCAAGGATAGTGAGTGACCACTTATCCGAGTAAAGACAAGTATCACGGCAAGGAATTCCTAACACTTGAGCAAATTGGTTGAGAGAAATGGTGTAGTCATTTTGGTTGATCTTAAATTTGAGAGCCATTTGATCATCCTCATTTGTTATAGAAACAACACTAGCATAGAATTCTAGGATAAACCTAGGGCAAATTGGCTCATCGATGTCAAGGAGACAATCGAAGTTAATAGTGGCTAGTTCTTGACGAAGATTTGTTCCGTCGACAAAAGATGAATGAATAGTCATACCCTCATGGAAATACCTTTTCTCTAGACTCCTAAAAATTTCAACTTGTTTTTTTGGTAAGGCCCTTAGTTTTGTGGTGTTGAGGGATGTATCCAAGAGTGTCTTTGTGATTGTAAAATTTTGCGGCTACCATGTTTGTTCAATGATGTTTTCTGCTGTGATAAGTGGAGGAAGAAACCTTAATAATGAGTTAGGTATGTTTGTGGCTCGTTTTGGTAAAGTGGGTTGTGAAGAAGAAGGTGTTTTGTATTTCAAAATTTTACATCAAGTTAGCATTGACGGACCGCACGGACCCAAAAAATTGGTTCCGTCTGTGTTGTCATTTGGTGCCATGGGTAATGCAGAAAAGTTGTGCTAAATTGTTTTGTTTTGATTATTATAACGCTTAGGTTATGTTTTAACTATATGTTTGGTTCCATTAATCCTAACCCAAGTCTAAGAAGATTAAATGATTCTCGCTTAAGAGGTTTAGTTAGGATATCGGCAATGTTATCTTCGGAGGATACTTTCTCAATTGAAATGTTTCCTTTTGAACATTGTCGCAAGGAAGTGATGGCAAATTTCAATATGTTTCGCTCGAGCATGTTGGACGGGGTTTTGCCGAGATCAATGGCTCCTTTGTTGTCGCAAAGCATAGAGATGTCGTTGAGATGATTTATGTAATCCACTAGAGCTTGCTTCATCCAAAGAGCTTGTTGACATGCCTTCCTACCGAGACGCACTCGGCTTCGATAGCTTGAGATAGCGAGAGCCATTGTTTCTTTGTGAACCATGAGGTGAGACAATGTCCAAAAAATTACAAATACCACTTGTACTCTTTTATCGACATAGTCACCGGCATGGTCCGAGTCGGCATACACTATGGTTTCTACACTGCCCTTTGGGATACCATAATCCTAAACATGTAGTGCCTTTAATGTATATAAATATTCGCTTCAAGGCTTCTAATTGTGATGCTTTGGGATGTTCTTGAAAACGAGCACATAGACAAACACTAAACATAATGTTGGGTCTACTAGATGTGAGAAAAAGTAGGCTACCGATCATTCCTCTATATTTAGTGTTTTATGTTGTGTTTTGAGTCTTCAAGACCAAATTTCTTAAGCATATCCTTTATGTATTTAGATTGGTTAAAGAATATGCCATCTTCTAGTTGTTTAATTTGAAGTCCTAAAATAATTTTAACTCACCCATCATACTCATCTCAAACTCATCGTGCATGATTTTAGAAAAATTATCACATAGCTCTTGACAAGTTGATCCAAATATGATGTCATCAACGATATTTGAACTATGATAATGTGTGATTCCTTTTTCTTGGTAAAGAGAGTATTATCTACTAATCCCATGGTATATTTGTGTTCAACTAAGAAAGTCTTAAGCCGGTCGTACCAAGCTTTTGGTACTTGCTTAAGTCCGTATAATGCCATCTTAAGTTTGAAAACATGATGTGGTTTTTCAAAGTCAGTGAATCCGGGAGGTTAAGCAACATATACTTCTTCGTTAATGAACCCATTTAGAAATACACTTTTAACATCCATTTGAAATAATTTAAAGTAATGAGCACATGCATATGCAAGTAAGATTCTAATAGACTCAAGCCTAGCTACCGGTGCATAAGTTTCGTCGTAATCAATTCCTTCTTGTTTTTATAACCTTGAGCACAAGCCTAGCCTTGTTTCTAGACACTACACCGTTTTCATCCATTTTATTATGAAAACCCATTTCGCTCCAATTATAGTTTGATTTTTAGGTTTTAGAACTAATTTCCAAACATCATTTCTAACAAATTGGTTTAGCTCCTCTTGCATAGCAATTACCCAAGATACGTCTTTTATTGCTTCGTTTATGTTTTTCGGTTCAACGGACGACACAAAGCAAAAGTAGTTACTTTGATTTTGGGCTTGTGATCTTAATGTTCTTTAATTTAATTGTCCTATGACCATTTCTAAAGGGTGAATTTTGGATTCTTTGATGTTTATAATTTCTTTATTTAATGGTTCATCTTCCTTGTCATTTTTCATTAATTTCTTGACTTTCAACTAAGTCATCATCTACCAAAAGTGATGTCTTAGAGGAGTTGGAATTTATGTTGTTCCCTATTCACTATCGTATAAAAAAGCTAAGTATTTAAAACAAACTAATAGTGAATCAATGACCAAATGACATAAGTAAAAACACACCGATAAATTTTCAACATAATATTCTTTATTAGAAATCAATCAAAAGAATACATTACCCAAGTACTTATGAATAGTACTTGGGATTGAAATGACAAAGGGTTGGTACTCCTCACTAAGCTCAAAGCTAAGTCCGAGCACAACTACTATGGAACCACCGAGCTATCTCGTGGACCGAGTTAGATTTGGAGGAGTGAAAGATGGCTTGTGTGTGTGTGTTTTTTACAATTCACAAGCTTAAATCTTTCACTCCATCTCTTATGCTATTTATACAAGTATGAGTATTAACTTTATCCTAAGTGACAACCGACATTTTACGTAAGACAAAATATCGATGTATTTTGTCTCTGCATACAAAGACTATATTAAGTAAGAGACAAGGTCGCTTTCCATAAGTCGTTGATGACACCGAGCCCGATAGTTTGCCATTCGTGGAAAGTTGACTTTGGTTGATAAGGACTTCGCCTTATCTCGATTCAAACTTATCCCGCCTTATCCCGCCATTCTTCGCCTTCATTGCCTTCGCCTTCTACTTCAGTTTGTCTTCAGTGTAAGTAGTTGGTGAGGAGTTTAGGATTCAATGAGTTATTGTCATCACCACCGAATCCACCATCTTCTTCTTGACTCGCCTTCACCCCTTAAGTTCCGCCTCATCGAGTGGAGAGACTTCTTCTTCGCCCATCGAGTATCTCGAAGATGGCTCACCGAGACTATGCACTCAAGGACCGTTAGTGTTTAACGGTCTAAACACTTAGGGTATTTTCTATTCAAATCCTAGACTTAAGGGGTTTGGGTATTTACTGAACCCAACAGTCTCCCCCTATTTGGATATACAAATAGCCTAAGTGTTTGATCAATGTAAGTGAGCAATTGGCTTCTTCTTACACTGAATGTACTAATGAACATAATAAGGAACACTGAATATTTTAACAAAACATACATCGTTTATTGATCAATTACATAGTTCCTATCACTAGTACAAAAGATAAATGATAATGATGTCAATCAGGATGGATCCCCAAAGCTTCAAGCTTGACTTTCTTTGTGATGAGTGTTTCTTTGTCGTGGTGCTCTCTTATCTTGGCGCTTAAGTCAAGACGTAACCCGACGTTTGCAGGAGTCTCAATTTGAGAGGCCACCGGTATGTAGCTCAAGATTGTAGCCACACCGCCGATCAATGTCACTCCACCTTTGGAATGTCGGGTTTCCATAGACATCAATGAAGAATAGTCCTCTTCGTGCTTTTCAATCACAAGACAGCTTTACAAACTTCACACCTTCGTGTAGCTCCCTATTGCATTCCAGTCCGTGCACTTTGATCTCAGCTCGAACTCAACCTCTTCGCTTGCCTTGTGATGATTGAGGTTGAGATCCTTGAGGTGCAAGCTATGGCAGTCAATCCCCGTATTGCCGGTGCTTCCTCGCCTTTCATACCTTTTGCTAAGCATTTTCATCGCCTCCTTAACCACCGTGATTCTCGCTTCTTTTCAATGATAGACCAAGCTCATCGAGTTCAAGATCCCAAAGTCGTGAATTTCAGGGATCATGAACCTCGAAGTGTCTTTTATCATCCCCCAGAGACATTCATTGCCGGGTTTGGACTTGGGATGATTCGACATCGCGATTTTCTCAGCAACCTTCGCTTGTCATTGACCGCTTGTAGTGGTCAATTCTTTCTTGCCTCGATGGTCGCAGCTCTTTGTTCTTTTCATCCAACCTCTTTTCATTTCACCATTTTAGCACCTGAGCATCCTTGAACTTCCCGCCTCGACCCTTTTCAAGCTTCTTAGGATCAATTCCAATGTTCTCGCCTTCCTCAAGAACAACTTGTACCAAGGCTTTTTGCTCTTTCTTTCTTCCTCGCCTAGTTTCCTCCTCCTTTCTTCCTTAGCAAGATAGGCACTTAGTCGCTGTGGAGTGAGCAGTACTCAGTGTTGCCGATCATATAGGGATCTTCTCGTGCTCGTGTGTTTGCATTATTGCCTTCCTTTGTCCCGCCCGAGGAAGATGATGCTACCAATGGTGGTGTTGTTGTCATGATTGTTGTTGTTGTTGTGGTGGGACCGATGATATGGGTGTTGCCAAACCGGTGGGATTGATGAAATAGGTGTTGCAGAGACTGGTTGAGCTGGCTCCCCGCGGTGAGAGGAGTCTCTTCAAGGTCTTCCCCTCAACTGCTGCCGCAACATCGCGAGAGCAAGAGTTGCCTCGACACCGGGGAGTTGGAGTTGCTTGACCTTTGAAGGCTTGGTAGATCTCCGTGACCATAGCCTTGATGTCGCTTGTATCCTTTTGAAGACCAAGACTTTTTCTCGCCAGATTAGCCCGAGAGAGTTCCAAAGCGCTCATTCTAGGCCCAAGATTCCAAGCCATTGAAGATGATGCCTTAGCCAAAGTAGTCACCGAGCATCCAAAGAACCCAGTGTAGCTCAAGAGACCGAATCAAGATCAAGACCCCGAACATTGGCGATTTTAGCATGTTGATTAGTTCAATGAGGTCTCGAGGAATTCTTCAAGTAAGCCTCAAGAGCCTCCAAAGACTTTGGAGTCGAGTGTTGGGTCTTCTTTGACCGAGTCCCCGATTTCATCAATTTTGTCCCACAACCTCAAGATGCTTTAGAAATTTAACCGATTTTCATCCAATCTATGAAGATGTTGGTACATGAGATCCCCGTGTTCATCGTTGTTTGCATCAAAAGCATGTACCTCACCCTTCAGATCAAGATAGTCGGCAGCAGCAAGTGTGTTGATCCCATAATGTTTCAAGAACCCAGAATATAGCTTCCTTGAAGCTTTAGTGATCCACATAACAAGTTGCCTCTCGCTCGCTGGAAGAGTATTATCAAACTTTCTCAATTCTTCAGACAGAAGATGCGTAAGAGTCGAGTCATTATCTTCAGCCGAAAGGTGACTCTTTAGGCTCTTGTGGATCAGCCGATGCTCTTGTTCGCTTTGAACATCATCGTCCACTTCTTCTCCCGCCGATAGAATTTCATCTTCACTTTCACTTTGTTCTTCATCGAGAAAAAAATTTCATTAACCTCAAGAATCGTCAAGAAACCAAAGGTGGTGATGGGTTCCATATCGGGGTGGTATTAATCCTCCGAGTCTTGTCCCCTGCTGCTCCTTCAAGCACCGATGGGTTTTTCCTGCTATCCCTAGAAGCAAGTGGCGTGAGATCCCTATCGGGTTGTTCAGCCCCTCCGAGTCTTTGGGATCATTCACTTGGCCCTCGACAAAAGTCGTGATTTGCGAATGTCATCCTTGGGCAATGTGGAAGGCGCCCCTACCAAATGGGTTGTATGTTTCCTCCGATCTTGGGAGTAGTAGTTGGGACCAAGGGCACCGACGTGATGTATCGTTGTCCTTCGTTGTCACCGGGTGGATGTTGTTTGGTCACCAGTGGGTGGCGATCGCCTGGGGCTTTTTTGCCTTTTAGGTCAGGCTCTGAAGCCTCGTGGCCCCGAGACTTGGGTTTGGTCTTAGTCCCACCGAGACTTCCCTTTCTTTTAGAGCAGGGTTTGAGACATCGAGTCCCTTTGGTTGTTTACAAGAACCATATGGGCCGTCAATTCAATTTCAATGACTGGGATGGGTCCTTTGAAAATTTGATTGACTCAGATACCGTAAAGCAAAGTATTTGTATTCCCGAGGGTAATTGCAACCCAAGAACACTTGTAAAGCACATGAGACAAACCTAGGGTACGAAACGATTTCGCCCTAGTTTTGCTCAAGAGCTTGGTTACGAGATCACCGTAAATGATCTCCCAATGTCGACAAAGGACCCCATTCATCAAGCAAGATGCCACCATCAACCGAATAGAGTTAACTTGTTCAATGGATGAGTGGTTCCCACCGAGAACCCGAATCACAAATGTGAACAGGATCTTCCAAGCCGCAGGAAATGAGTTCTTGGTGACTCGGGTTCTGTCCAAAACTTTGGATCCAAAACATTTGTTTTAACCCATCCTTAATCGTGGAGGGTTCGTGATGGGCAACATAGACTCCATTATTATAGTCTAACCCGTTGAAGTACAAAATGTTTTATAATCCAGGTGACCGATCTTTCCCCATTAAAAGACTCAATTTGATGAGATACCCCCGAGTGGTCGAGGTCGGCCTCATCAGTGAGGTGTCGGGTCATAGGCCATCATTGAGCCCAAAACTCCCCGAGGAGGTTTTGGTATGTAATTGATGGGGACCGAGTAAAGGCCTTTTTCAAGGGCGCTGAATAAAACTTCATTATGTCCTTATAGGTCGGGACATTTGGGGGTATTCAAAATTGCCTATAACATTGTTTGTTTTAAATTCAACATTACTTAGATCCCTACCCACTCGTGGTGCAAACCAAGAGATTGTGTTCTTGCCATTTCCATTAAAAGGTTTTAGGGTTTTGAAAAAGATATCTTGACAAGAACAATCAAAGAGTTTGAATCTCTTAAGTTTTGTAGTGAAAAACCTTTTGTAAATGTTTACAGAGAAGATTTTAGTGAAAAACTTGTTTTGAGGATTAAAGAACACAAAGATTTCTTGTTTTGAGAAGTGATTTTGACAGAGTTTAGATGCAGAAAATCTTTGTGTGTGTTTTTAGTGTTTTTGAGAGGGGTATTTATAGAGTGGTGAGAGGGGTAAATCTTGTATAAATGAGGATTTGTAAAGTCATTTTTTGAAAACGTTTTGAATCTCCTCATTTAATGCCACCACTCCACTACCCGCAGAAAATCCGGCTTTCAAGGAACAATTGCAAGGCATGTAAAAGTGCATTCTCAAAGAATAAAATATCCACAAGATATTTCATGTGAGAGGAGGCATTTAATGCCAAGTGGGATGAGGTAAGGTTTGAGGACCCTTGACTTGGATGACAAGAAGATAAAGAGACATATATTCCTATATTAAATTGGTGTGTTTACCAACCTAGGACATTTAAGTAATCGATACTTGGTGCATTTAGTTACTCATTCAATGCTCAATATCTAAAGTCAGGTCCCCGAATGAGTCTTACTCATTCAAAGGAGAGGGTTGTTTTGGGGTTTTGTTCAGGAGGATGAACCATTTCGTAGAAAACTTATCGAGATTGGGATTGGTTTTCGTGTCACGACTTTCAATGTCTAGCATTCCCAATTCAAATTTTCGCCTCCTCAAGGTAGGTTCATCTAAGGGTTTGGTGAAGATATCGCAAGTTGATATTCGTAGGGATGAAATGAAGCTCTATGTCTCCTTTCATTATGTGGTCCCCGATGAAATGATATCTGATATCAATGTGTTTGGTTCTTTGGTGAAGGACAGGGTTGTTGGAGATTGCAATAGCACCGGTGTTATCACGTAAGATGGGTACCATTTTGTAATGGATGTCATAGTCACCGAGTTGACTTTTCATCCATAAGACATTGGCACAACATCCTCGCAAAGAAGCCCACATACTCGCTTCACCAAGACATAGCCACCGATTGTTGCTTTTAGCACTCCAACAAACCGCTTTTCCTCCAAGAAATTGACAGACCCCGAGGTACTTTTTCTCGTCCATGTTGCAACCAAGATAATCGTAGTCGAATATCCTTTGAGATCAAACCCCGAGCACTTTGGATAGTAGAGTCCAAGGCTTGGAGTTCCTTCTGTATCCGAGTATTCTTTGGTCGCAGTGAGATGGGATTCTTTGGGATTGACCGATATCTTGCTATTAGACAGATCGAGAATTGTATGTCCGGTCCGAAGCGCTAGATACATCGCTGAGCCAACAATCCTCGAAATGGGTTTGATTGATCGATTTGCCAGAGATCAGTCCAAGGTTGTTAGAGGGACCATTGGTGTCTTCACCGAGGCACAATCGATATCTCATATTTCTTCAAGAGATTTCGTGTATTTCTCTTGACCGATGGAGATTCCTTTATCGCTTGTTCGATTTGTAGTCCAAGGAAGTATGTGAGTTCACCCATCATGCTCATTTCAAACTTTTTGTCATCGCTTTTCAAACTGCTTGCAAAGAGTGTAGTTTGTTGAGCCAAAGATGATGTCATCAACATATACTGACCAAGATCACATCTTGTTTTGTCCTCAGATAAACAATGTGTTGTCTATCTTTCCTCCGACAAACTTGTTTTGAATCGTGAAGGCCGAGAGTTTCATACCATGCCCCGGAGCTTGTTTTAGTCCATAAAGGGCTTTGTCAAGCTTGCGCATATAGTCGTGAATTCACTACTCTCAAAGCCGTGAGGTTGTCGAACATACACATCTTCCTTGAGTTCACCATTCAGAATGCACTTTTACATCCATTTGGTAAACTTTGAAGTTCATGTAGGTAGCAAATGCAAGGAAGATCCCGATGGCTTCCATTCTTGCAACAGAGCAAATGTCTCATCATAGTCAATGCCTTCTTGTTGATCAGACCTTTGGCTACAAGTCCGCTTTGTTTTTAATGACAATGCCATTTTCATCGCTTTGTTTCGAAAACCCACTTCATTCCTATGACAATGACATCCTGAGGACATTTGATCAAGGTCATGACCTTGTTTTTATCAAACTGCTGAAGTTCTTCTTGCATGGCCCGAACCCAACTTGGGTGTTTTAGAGCCTCAAGGACACTTTTGGGTTCTATTTCGATAGGTAATCAAGATATAGACATTCATTGGTCAAGTCAGCAGTTAACTTAGCAACCATGCTTCTAGTGAGCATGCCCTCGCTGGTTCACCAATGATGTTTACAAGCTCAATGTCCCGAGATTTTGTCCACTTACTTTGTGGTCTAGGATCCGAGCTTGAAGAGGTCACCGAGACTCGTGAGTGAGTTCAAAGCAGGAGCCACATAATCATTAAGATCATCTGTTGAGATGTCTTGTTCAGTTGAGGTTCTTGAATCATGTGTTCCCGAACATTTGGTTCAAGATACCTATCCCAAAGGGACCGATTGATTATCAATGAATTCACCGATAGTTGGTTGGGGAAGGTTGTGAGGTAAGACATAATATGAGATGTCAAGATCGCTTGGTATGAGGAATTGATTTCAGTGTTATACTCATCGAGGATATCTTGATGAGTTATCAATTCCTATTTCCTCCACCGAGGTGTTGGTGAACCCGATGCTTTCGAACTCTCATCAAAGGTGACATGAAAGGTTTCCTCAACTTGTTGTCTCCTTGTGTTAAATACCCAAGGCTTTGGAGATCGTGAGTAACCTAGAAAGTATCCATCATCGCCTTTAGCATCAAACTTGCCTAGATGATCCTTGTGGTTATGAATAAACACAGACATCCAAACACATGAAAGTAACTCGATATCGTGAAGTCTACCTTTGAATATCTCATATGGGGTTTTGTTATGTCTTTTGACAATGATTGACCTGCTTTGAGTGTAACAGTCGCTTTTGACCGCTTCATCCGTAAATGTTTTGAGAGAGTCGAGCCATTTAACATAGTTCTAGCAATTCAATGAGAGTTCTGCTTTTCCTTTCACCACCCCATTTTGTTCAGGGTGTAAGGAGATGAAAAGTTTTGGGAGATTCCTTTTCATCACGTAAATTCTCAAGCTCTTCATTTCGAACTCAAGCACCATTGTCGGCCTCGATTTGTTTAACAAGAATGTCATTCGGTTTTCAATGTTCCCGATGAATGACATTATTGTATCTACCGCTCGACTCTTTTGGAAAGAAAGTATACCCAAGTGTATCTTGAGAACTCATCAACAATGACAAGTGTATACTTCTCATGTCGGATTGATCTAGGACCGACCGTCCAAAGAGATCCATGTGCAGAGGTGAAGGCGCTTTTGATGGAGAAATTTTGTTTTGTTTTGAAAGATGCTCTTTGGTGTTTGCCTTTTTCACAGTCGAGCATGGTTTATCTTTTGCAAAACCAAAGATGGTAAGCCAAGGACCTTGTTTTGTTTTGCCAAGTTGTTGATGTTTTTGAAATTTAAGTGAGAGAGTCTCTTGTGCCACAACCAGCTGATAGTTTCAGTGGCTTGGCAAAGAGACAAGTTCCATCTTGAGAGAGTGTTGACATGTCTAAGACATAAACATCATCTCTTCTAGAGCTATCAAAACAACTTCTTTGTTGGCATTGAAAATGGTGCCTTGTTTGTCATTGAATTGCACAATGTACTTAGCATCACATAGTTGACTCGACATCGATGAGATTGTATTTTAGACCATTGACATAAGCTATTCTAGAGAAAACTATTCCATTGCAAGATATCGAACCATAACCTTCAGCTGGGACATGATGAGTTATCACCAAATACTACCTGGGTCCCGGTTCCTTTACATACTTGTGCAGATACTCCTTAACACCAACCATGCTTCTTGAGCATCCACTATCTAGATGCCAAATAGGCTCCCGGCGTGTCTCTCGCACAAATAGTAAACCGGATTAGTTTCTCTTGTCGACCCACATACTAGTGGGCTTGGGTCTAAAGGTCTGCTTGAATTTGGCAATTGACTCATGGTCGCTGGTTGAGTGCATTGTGCTACCACAGTTTTGCATTTGGAGACCGAGGATGACTCGGTGATTCGGTTGCTTGGAACTTCTCCTTGCTTGGATGACATCGTTATGCCGGGATGTCTCATGAGTCGGATTTCGCAAATATCACAAAGATGTGTTCATGAGACAATCATCGATGATGATCATTAAAGCCACAAGTGTGGACAAGGAGGAAAGGGTTTTGCTCTATACTTTGAGCGATTTGGAGGTTGAAGCATACCGATGACCAACTTTGGTATAGTTTGCTTTATCGAGTGAACTTACATATTGTAAGTGATCGAAGTTCGTGATCATCCTTTTGCGCATCATACAAAAAGGATTCTATAGCAATTGTCGCTGGTATGACCGGTATAGTGGCATAGATCACACTTCGCTTGGGTTTGGTGGTGGATTTTGACTTTGAGGAACTAGAGGAGGTCGACTTTGTTTCCTTGATTGATTCAGAACTTTTTCGATGGATTCCATCTTATCGCTAGCTTCCTCACAAGTTCACCATTTGTCGAATTTGGTCACTTCAGTGGGACCGAGGATGTGGAAGTCTCAATGGGGTAGACTCTTGTTGGATTGGTTTTGTTGGTCTTTTCGTGATGGTTCTACCAAGTCCGCACCTTTCTTTTGGTGAGTGAGGATTGAATTGTAATGGAGTAAGCTCGAGCTAGGAGCAAGACCTCAAGAGGTTTCAGGGTGGAAGCGGTGCATTAGATTCTCTCGACTCGTAGATGTGTTCAAGACCACCGGGCACATCGTGAGTCCAAGCATGCTCTTTAGAGCTTGACTTTCGTGCTCTAGTATTCTTCCGTAATCGAAATTTGGAAGCTTACTCGTGGTTAACCCGCTCAATCCAATCACCGGGCTTGGGAATAGTCAACACATTGGTAATCATGCCACCGCACACAAATGGTTTGGGAGATCGGTCTTTGTTGTGAGAGTCGTGAGATGATCTTCACCTATGACTCTCTTTTGCCTACTGGGGCACCCACAACATCAAAGACCCTTGGATTCTTAGCAATTCAACTTTCAATGATATCCTTTTCTTTTTAAGTTCATCTTGAAGAGCCCGATTTCTTTTAACTAGTTCAAGTTTTTTGAATTTGCAAAGTGATAGCCTCAAGCTTATTTTGTTTTAAAAGAAGCGCTCATCCCTACACTTGTTCGGTTCAAAACTTAGCTTGTTATATTTTGAAAAAGATTTAATCGTTGCTTTCTACAAACTTAAGGTCAACATTGATATAGTTCATATAAGATCGCCAATCGTAGTCATCATCCATAGAAAGTAAAATATTTACCTTCTTCATTGTGATGTTGACCCATTCTCCATTCCCGGCATGATTCTTCCCAACAGCCTAGCTTGTCCTCTTCTCGAGGGCCATCGCTGCACCGACATGCACCATTTCATCATCGATGAGACCGGCTCTTCATCCCAATTGAAGGTTTCAAAGAACAAGGCCTTTGTTTTTACCCCGCATGATTTAACATTGTTTGTTGTTTCGAGGATCGCCTCAAGCAATGCAAGCTTAGCTTTGACTTTCCTGTACTTAGCTTCAAAATCTACGCTTTGTTTTGATCGATTTGTTTTGAAAATTTTGATGAGACCGATAGATTTTGGTTGAAATTTGCTAAAGCCTCGAGGACCGATTTGACCTCGATGGTTTGTAAGAGGGTTCAAAATTGTTTTGAAAAATGTTTTGGCAAATGACCTCTTTTATGACACTTAAAGCATTCAAGGTCCTCATTTGCTTTAGCATTTGAAAACCTTTGTTTCTTTTATAAACCTTCGAGAGTTAGCAAGGAGTGCCCTTTCCCGAAATTCAATGTTCGTGTCATTTAGGTACTCCTCACTTGATCTCTCATCGCTCATCATCCGAATTTTCCCGAAAATCTTGAACCACACCGTTAGAATAAAAAGCAGCTTGATATTGGTGTTGAAGTGGTGGTCGTGGACTTTTGACTTCGAGACTTCTTTAAGTCGTGGTATCGTCTGCTGATGAGGTTTTCCTCATAGACAAATTTCCCATAAATTTCGTGAAGTTCAAGATTCGGATATGATTAGCATTCCTAAGTCCCCGAGAGAAATTCACCACTTCTCGTGGAGACTATTGACAAAACCAACATTGATTTCATGTTTGGACAACTTAACACCATCATTAGATAGTTCATTTAAAAGAGTTTTGTACCGTGTAAGTTTGAGATGAGTTTCGAGTCCTTAGCCCTCAAGGTGTTATACTCAAGTTTCGTGTCCATTATCCTGCTTTTCCTTGGTATCGATGGGCCTTCATGACTATGGACCAGGTCATCCTGTTTTGTTTAGTTGTACTACGACTTATAATCGACTCCATAATATCATCGTGAAGACATGATATGATGATACTTTTGAGTCTTTGGTCCCGTTGACCACTCTCCTCTCATCCTCGAGTCCATCGAGCTTCGTGTTTAGGCAAACCTTCAAGTAGCTTTGGGATAAATGGACCTTCATTAATACACTTGATATAATAAGGTTCCATCCCAATCAAATAGCAAAGCATACGCTTTTTCCATTTGTTAAATTTACCAACTTCAAGTCTAGGGCAACAAATTAATAAGCTCCACCCTTTTGTCGACTAGTTGGGGTACATCAATTTCAACCATTAGGATCCCGATTTAAAACAATTTTGAGCGGCTTAAAAGGTTTTATAATCACCTTGCTCGATACCACTTGTTGTTCCCTAT
Organism: Chrysanthemum lavandulifolium; assembly: GCA_022545495.1. NCBI lineage: Eukaryota > Viridiplantae > Streptophyta > Magnoliopsida > Asterales > Asteraceae > Chrysanthemum > Chrysanthemum lavandulifolium. The sequence goes on along the minus strand of CM040239.1, from coordinate 164,422,729 downwards.
TCACTATCGTATAAAAATAGCTAAGTATTTAAAACAAACTAATAGTGAATCAATGACCAAATGACATAAGTAAAACACACCGATAAATTTTCAACATAATATTCTTTATTAGAAATCAATCAAAAGAATACATTACCCAAGTACTTGCGAATAGTACTTGGGATTGAAATGACAAAGGGTTGGTACTCCTCACTAAGCTCAAAGCTAAGTCCGAGCACAACTACTATGGAACCACCGAGCTATCTCGTGGACCGAGTTGATTTGGAGGAGTGAAAGATGGCTTGTGTGTGTGTGTTTTACAATTCACAAGCTTAAATCTTTCACTCCATCTCTTATGCTATTTATACAAGTATGAGTATTAACTTTATCCTAAGTGACAACCGACATTTTACGTAAGACAAAATATCGATGTATTTTGTCTCTATTACAAAGACTATATTAAGTAAGAGACAAGGTCGCTTTCCATAAGTCGTTGATGACACCGAGCCCGATAGTTTGCCATTCGTGAAAGTTGACTTTGGTTGATAAGGACTTCGCCTTATCTCGATTCAAACTTGTCCCGCCTTATCCGCGCATTCTTCGCCTTCATTGCCTTCGCCTTCTACTTCAGTTTGTCTTCAGTAAGTAGTTGGTGAGAGTTTAGGATTCAGTGAGTTATTGTCATCACCACCGAATCCACCATCTTCTTCTTGACCCGCCTTCACCCCTTAAGTTCCGCCTCATCGAGTGGAGAGACTTCTTCTTCGCCTCATCGAGTATCTCGAAGATGGCTCACCGAGAGACTATGCACTCAAGGACCGTTAGTGTTTAACGGTCTAAACACTTAGGGTATTTTCTATTCAAATCCTAGACTTAAGGGGTTTGGGTATTTATCGAACCCAACACAATGTTAACACCTAGTTGATTTTGAATTTTCTTACTAAGTATTTCAAATTTATCAAAAGCTTCATTTTAGTTTTCAAAACATTGTCCAAGTAAACCTTGAGTAATCATCTACTATGACCAAAGTGTAGAGGTTCCTCCATAACTTCTTATAGCGGATGGACCAAACAAGTCCATATGCAAAAGCTCTAGACACTTAGATGTAGAAACCATGTTTTTAGCCTTATGGCTACTATGAATTTGTTTACCAATTTTATAAACGCCGTAAAAGCGTTGGTCATATTTTAATTTGGGTAGATTTCTAACTAGCTCTTTTGAAGATAGGTTTTGGATGAGTCTCATATTACCTGGTCGACTATGCCAAAGAGTAGAGTTAATCGTTCTATCTATTTTCATGACATATATGCCAAAGAGTACCATAAGTATTTTACCTTTTCCAAATGATTTTGCTTTTAAGATACTAAGCTACCATAGCAACATTTTCAATAGTTAAGGACATTACCTCCGATTTTGCTTTTAAGATTGCTACCATAAGTGACATTACCTCCGTCATACTCTTGGTATGTTGAGAAGAGACTTTTGTTACTCGTCCTGTGTCTTGAGCATCCACTATCTTTTATCCATTCATCAGGTTCTAAGCCAACTTTCAAGCATACCTATGACACAAATAACTCAAACGTTTGGTCCCCAATATCTCATGGGTCCGTTTGGGTTAAACATACCATTTACTTGGTTCATGTATGGAAATGATGGGTAAGGGTTCCATGGCATGTAATTTAGAGTTTGATATGGTCTAGGGTAGTTTTGATTCCAACCGGTATGTTGATAGTTGGGTTGTATGTTGTAGTTGCTTTTGGGAAAGGGGCGTTTGGCAATAGGTGTTTTAGGCCGTTGTTGAGTAGTTTTAGATCTAAATTCATATCTAGCAAGTCCTACTCCTAATATAACATTAGGTTTTAGTTTAACAACATCCTTGATTTTCTTTGTTACTTTGACAAATTCATTACGGTCCGTTTTGCAAACATGTTGTCCTACTGCAGACACCACGGACCCAATTTTGTCAACGGACGGAACCAAATTTTTGGGTCCGTCTGGTCCATGTTGTACTGTTGGAGATGTGACAGTTTGTTTGTCTTTTTCGGCCGTTTTGGTTTGACTACTTGGAATCATAACTTCATTAAACCTAATCCACTTGTATTTCCTTGTACTTTTTGAATTCTTACTATTTCATCGGCACAAGAAATGTTTTTGTTAAATCTTTTAAATTTTGAGTTATGTTCGATGAGAACTTCTTGTGTGAGTTTTAGCTTTTCTATTTCAAGACTAAGCTCTTGACATGATTTACAACCATCGTCATTTGCTCTGCCCTTTTCTAATCGTTTTGCCTTTTCTTTTAACTCATAAACTTCGTTTTCTAAAAATTCCTTTTTAGTCTTTAAAAACTTGTTTTTAGTTATGATTTTTAAGCTAAGCTCACACAATTGATTATATTATTTTTGCAAAGTGTCATTATCAATAGAAGAGTAAGATGAGTCGGAATGTACCTCGTTTGATTCATGTGCCATTAGAGCGATCTCATCCTTGCTTGATTCTTCATCATCCTCACTGTCACTCCAAGCATCACTTACAAAAGCTCGTTGAGTTTTGTTTTTAGGTGGCTTGGGGCAATCTCCTATTATATGACTTGTATCACCTCATCTAAAGCACTTCCTTTCACCTTTTCCCTTTTTGTCATCTCGGTCTTTCCGGAATGACTTCTTTTCATCTCGGGGTTACCTTACGAACTTTCCTCTTCTTCTAAAAAACTTTTTGAAATCTCTAACGGCCATAGCATACTCCTCATCTTCACTATCCGAGCAACATTCTTCATCATCACTAGATTCCGTTCTTGCCTTTAGAGCAACGGATTTGACTTTCTCTCTTTTTCCTTTGATTATCTCCGAATCTTTCTCCATCACCATTTCGTGTACTTTGAGATTTTCAATTAGCTCGTCAAGTGACATTATTGAGAGATCTTTTGATTCCTCAATAGCCGTTACTTTTGCTCTCCACTTCGGATGGAGTGCTCTAAGAAATTTTCTGACAAAATTCTTACTACAAAAAGTTTCATCAAGTGCTTTAAGAGAAGTAACAATAGTATTAAAGCGAGCAAATTCACAATCAATGGTTTCATCTTCAGGGATAACAAATTGTTCATATTGTTGAACAAGAAGATCAATTTTGTTTTCCTTGACTTGTGAATTTCCTTGATGTGTAATAATTAAAGATTCCCAAATATCTTTTATGGTTTCACACATAAAAATTCTTTCATATTCTTTTCTAGGCAAAGCATTATAAAGCATCATTTTAGCTTCATTATTTTTAGCTATTAATTTTGTTCATCACTTGAAATATCTTTTGTTGTAGGATTAAAATCACCTTTAATAATAACAAACCAAAGGTCTATATCTTTTGACTTTACATATGTTTCAAAACGGTTTTTCCAATAGATAAATCCATTGGTTTCAAAGAGTGGTGGTCTTTGCATTTATTGCCCATCTTTAAAGTTTTCGGAATTCATGGATCATTTCAAGTTTATAAAATACAATATATTTTAGAAATTCTTGAGCAACGAGGCTCTGGTACCAATTGTGGAAAACTAGAAGGGAGTTGAATAGTTTACCGTTTAAAATCTTTGTTTTGAAACTTATTGTAAGATCAATTGATATTGATCAAAGATATGTTAGTGAAGAATAAACAATATGCAAGTAATATAAGATAAGTAAATAAGGAAAGAAACAATCAAACCACGACAAGTTGTTTATAGTGGTTCGATCTACAAGGACTCTTTTTCCTTGCCCTACTCCACTCCCGATTCTCCAACTCGATTCTCCAACTCGAGAGTTATCTTCCGACACAAAGCTAATCAACAAGCTCCTTTAACCGAACGGAGAAAACCTTTACACGGTTCTTGGTTCCTAAAATTTCAAAATTTCGGTTCTCGGGACGGTTTGGGTCGGACAATATTTCCGACACAAAGCTAGATGTCGAGTTCTTTTAAGAAAATAGAAAACCTTACCTAAACCTAAAAACTCATTTTTCTAAAGCGGAATATCGGTATCTTGTGCGCAAGCATATCAAATAATCGTGTTACTCGGTAACAACTAGCAAGAAGTTGTAATTAACTATTGGTATTTGGTTTTCATTAAACTTAACGATAAAAGTTGAGAAACAATTAACGATTATGGCGTCACTGCATGATATATCGTCACCATGTAAGTTATTGTAAGCTAATCACCATGATTGATATATAATATTCTCAACGAGTTTGCAATTATTTTCATGGATAATGAGTTTGCTATTACCGGAGATATGTTTTTTGTTTTTGTAAGTCAAGTTGTGGAATACTATTAAGGTTGTCAACTTCTTCAGTTCTACAAACCGAGTACCATAAATTCATATCCATCAAAATATATTTTTTAACACTTTGGTACTCATGGAATTACCGAAATTCCGTCTGGGAACAGAATACCGTGCGGAACCGAACCGAAAAAATTGGGACGGTTCTTGGTTCCGCTTTTTCCTTATTTTAGGTTCGGTTCTTCGGTTCGGTTCTGGTTCAGGACGGTTCTAGTACCATGTACACCTCTAACTCTCACACACTATGTATTTTGAGGACTAAAATACTAACAACTCACACTCAGAGGTTTAAGATGGTTTGGTACAACAATGATGTATGAACAAGACTAGATCATACAACAACAAAACAAACAAGCCTTCCAACTATTTGTTGAAGCTTGATTATGCCTTGATCTTCTTTGCTACAAAAGAGGAGTTTATGCTAGAAAGGGATGAGAAACAACTATGAGTTTATGCTTGCTATTTATATAGCCAAATGAACAAGAAGATTAATTACCACGGAACCAAAAAAGGGTTCCGCCCGTGTATTATTTTGGTTTCGCTGGTTTGACAGCAAGATTACAAAGATCTTTCCAAAGTCAACCAAATCTAACCAAGATCATGTAAGATATGTAGAATCCAAATATAAACAAAATATTCTATGAAATCTTCTAAAGATTTCAATGTAATGCAAGCCATGATGTGATATGTTATTTTCTATTTTTAGAATTAATATGTTAAAAGTAAATACATATGTAATGTTGTGTTTAAGAAACTAAAACATACTTGTTCTAAATATGTTGACACACATTATGGTTTAGAAAGATATCAAAGTTAATTGATATATGACTAATCAAAATGTATATGCTTAAGTGATAAAGACTTTATTTAAAGAAAGCTTGTTTTAATATCTATTAATCTTGGCAAGCTTTATACTTTATAAAAATGAAATTTACTTTTGTCATTAACAAAACTTAAGTAAATATCATAAAATATAAATAACGTTTAATGACGATATTTGTATTAACATAATGGAGAACAAAAAGGATGGCGAGCAAAGTAATTTGCTTGCCACTTACACGTGTCACAAGCAAAATGACATGACGAGCAAACTTGTTTTGCTTGCTATGTCTTGCATTGGTAACACAAATTTTTAAGGTCACGATTGATGAAACGATTTTCAAAACGTCAATTCTAAAAAACTTCATCAAAATAAGACTTAATTTGAAACGGATGAATTTTGATCCGCAAAAGAAAATACTAAACATCCAATATTGACAGATTTTGTATTGTGTTACTACTTTGTATTTTGTTGACAACTTTACCTACGAGAAAAACAAAATGTGAATATTCAAAATTGTGGAAAAGAAAAACAGAAAAGGAAAGATATTGGAGTGAGAAAACATATGGAATTTTGACTTATTGGTTGAAATAGAGTTGACCAAGAAAGCAGGTGAGGTAGTGGTGTATGGCGTGCGCTTTACGTGAGAGACAGACACACAGGCAGGCTGCAGTCCAGACCATATCTTTGCCTTATTGGCCCACTCACGCGTGACTCACATACACGGACACCCATACACTTTTCACCATCTTTTTTTCTCCAAAAATTAAGTTACAAAATAAATCTTTTCATATAAAAAAACATACGGTCTATAAAAAATCATGATAATCAGATCGTAGTAGTGGAACTCCGAACTAATGTAGCTCATGGTCAAAAGCGGCGGTGGTGATGAAGCAGCTCTTGGTTAACAACCGTGACAATCTCACGGTTGCTAGGCAAAGCAAACATAAATGTAAAGTTTTAAATAGGAAAAGTAACAAGTGTTTGGCAATGACTATTGTGAGGTAAAATGATAAATCAAAGAGTATGTTTTAAACTAGTAATAACGACCCTAAAGTAACAAGTGTTTGGCAATGACTATTGTTGAGGTAAAATCGTGAGGGGCGTCCTCATGAGAAATTGTGGTTAAAGTGACAACATGTATGGTTTTCCGTAGTGTTTGCAAAACGGTAATAATTCATGGTAAGAACGGTAATAACCACAAATATTAGATGACTCACAAAAATATACGATCTTTTATTTTTTTTATTTAAAATATGCCATACAATTTTTTCTCACTCTTCTCATTTCAATAATTCTTCTCACTGATCCATACTCACTTTTTCCAAAATAATTCATACTTAACAACTAATCTAAACTTTTTAAATAACTTGGCAGTGGACAAGGGATAAAAGATAATCCAAAAACGACAATGGACATATAAATTGAGAAAAGGAGTAAATAATTAACTTTTACTGTATTTGTTTGGAGTTTTGGTCGATTAAGTTTAAGATACAACGTTAAATCTGCACGTCCTTTGTCGCTTTGTCATGTGACTTTAAACTAAGGAATAAGATGCTTGGATTTATATAGCCAAACAAGAAAAAAGGAATACCATGAGCCTTGAGATCATTTAAAGGCGACATACCTTATGTTGGTACTTTATTAAAAAAATGTTTACTGTTTCATAGACATTTTCTTTTAGGGGCTTTAGAGTAAATTGGAGTATATTGGAATTTGCGTTTAATTCTTTCAAATATCATGTTTAGTAACTTAAATGGAGGTCTTTGAAGTAATTTAGAATTTCACGAATTGCTTAAAATGGAGAATTATAATCATCCAAAGTGAGAATTAATTCTTGAAAAAAAATTATAAACTTTTTCTTATTGTTTTTTATAAACTTTTAAATAGAATATATATGAAAAAAATTATAAACTTTTTTATAAATTTTATTTATAAACTTTTTTTATAAATTTTTATAAACTTTTTTTTATAATTTTTTTATAAACTTTTTTTATAAATTTTTTATAAACTTCTTTTATCAATTTTTTATAAAATTTTTTTTTATAAACTTTTTTTTTTTTATAAATTTTTTATAAATTTCTAATAAAATTTTTATAAAACTTTTTTATAAACCTTTTTTATAAATTTTTTATAAACTTTTTTTTATAATTTTTTTATAAACTTTTTTTATAAATTTTTTATAAACTTCTTTTATCAATTTTTATAAACTTTTTTATAAACTATTTTTATAAACTTTTCTTTTTATAAATTTTTATAAATTTCTTATAAATTTTTAGAGTAAACTACACCATTCGTCCTTATGGTATACGTTGACCATCAAATTTCGTCCTTTGACCAAAAAAATGTTACCGTTGGTCCTTAACTGCGAAACGTTAGTCATCGTTGGTCCCTCGCACTAACTTGTTGGACTAACGGGCGTTAAGCCTTGTTAAGTGGGGGGTATATTTGTCTTTTCCCACTTCATCTTCACCTATTTGATGTTGCAACCCTAAAATACTTCTCACCTCCTCCGCTTAAACAAAGCAGGTATCAGTAGCCTTTCCCGCCATCCTCCCACCGCGCCTAAGCCCACCACCCACTCACACCGCCTCTCAGAGTGATAAATCAAGACCTTGTGGTTATTTATATCGTCGTCGGCGCCGCGAAGGTCGTGGCGCCATGGATCTTGAATCTAAGATTCAAGTTGTGGTGATACTTACGTTAAGGGTTGTTGTCCGATGGTTTTCGCAGCCACCTTCATCTAGTTATCTTGTTTCTTTCTTTCGTTCGTTCTTTGGATGGTGGCGAGAGACACACTCGATATTTCATTATTTTATTTGCTTCCAATACTTGGATTTGCATCAATTATTGCTTTTGTTATTTATCTTTTGGTGACATATTATTCGTAAAGTATTACAAAATGATATAAATTTGAGTTTTGTTGAGAGAAATGGGACTAATTTTGTGGTGGATGGGAAGTCATTTTATATAAATGGATGGAATTCATATTGGTTTATGGACCATCTTGTTCATGATCATAGTAGACCAAGAATTAGAGCTATGCTTCAAGCTGCTGCTAAAATGGGTTTGACTGTTTGTAGAACTTGGGCTTTTAATGATGGTGATTATAATGCTCTTCAAGTTACTCCTGGTCAGTTTGATGAAAAAACATTTAGGTATTTTATTTTATGTGATTTGATATTTTGGTGATAGTTTGATTTAGGTTGTGTAGCAGTGTTGTTTGTTAGAATTTGATTATAGGAGGTGTTCGGGATTGCGTGTTTTAAAGCAGAAGCAGTTTTTGTCAAAGGAAGAAGATGAAGGTCAAAAATGAAGGGAAAAAGACTAAAATACCCTTACGCAAACTGACTTAACGAGCGTTATTTACCGTCGTTAGTGCGAGGGACCAACGATGACTAACGTTTCGCAGTTAAGGACCAACGTTAACATTTTTTTGGTCAAAGGACGAAATTTGATGGTCAACGTATACCACAAGGACGAATGGTGTAGTTTACTCAATTTTTTATAAAACTTTTTTTATAATTTTTTATAAACTTTTTATAAATTTTTATATAAATTTTTATAAACCTTTTTATAACTTTTTTATAAACTTTTAAAGAATATTTATGAAATTTATATTAAAAATAAAAAATATATTTATAAATTTACACAACCAACACGTGAGAAGGTATTTTAAATTAGAATTTTAAATTCTAGAAATTTAAAATTTCTAGAATTTAAAATTCTGAATTTCAATTCTCCAACCAAACGCCCCCTAATGCATAACCGCAATTCCATCAATAACGGGCATAACGGGCGTTAGAGGGTAACGAGCCGCGTTAACCGGCGTTATCCCTTAGACGTCCGGCGTTAAAGCCACGTTACTCCACCGGCGTTACAAGCCCAACGGGCGTTAGAATAACGGCTAGTGACCGTTTATATTTGAAAAAAAAATTACAAAACACCCCCTAACGGCTAGTTTTGATTAAAAAAAATCAAAAAAAATCAAAAACATTTTTTTACCACTATGAATACCCAACTAAAACACCATTTTTTTTCACACTTCCACTACTCAATCTTCAATCTTTCATTCACTGAAAAAAAAATGTCGGGAGGCAACGATGATACATTCTTGAATCTTCTCGGTGGTGGGTGGAATACTTCAAACCCGGGTTCATCATCTAACCCGAACGCGGGTTCATCTTCAAACCCCAACTTGTCTTTTCCCAACCCACTAGGCATGTCGAGCCAAAAAATGTGGCAACAACATCAACAATATCTATATTGGCAACAACAAAGCCAACAAAGCACCTTAAACTCCAACTTTCAAAATCTAGAATTCTCACAACACTCACAACATTCACAAACTGAAACACATGATGTTCCTGAGACACCCACGTCTCCTCCAAAAAAATCCAAAGGTCGTGTTAAACGAAAGTAAAAAAAATCCAAAGACCCCGAGCCCGAACCAATCGACGATGATGAAAAAGAATTCGCTACTGGGCGTTGGACTCCAGCGGAGGAAGAATTACTTGCAAGGTGTTACATAGCTATTACGGAGGATCCGAAGTTGGCACACACCCAAAGATACGTTTTGGTATCGGGTCACAAATGAGTTCAATAGACTCAACTTTCAACGGCAACAAGGATATGATGTCAAGTGGAAAACATTGAGCGCTTGTTGCACAAAGTTCAACTCTTTTTACAAGCGTGCGCAACAAGAACAGTGAAGCGGGGAAAGTGAGATGGATGTGATGAAACGGAAAACAATGGTATCGTGAGAAACCAAAGCGACACCGTTTGCTCTCGATGACGCTTGGGAGGTTTTGCGTCATTCTAAGAAATGGGACACGCCGGAACCGGTTGATTTAACCGGCGATGTCCCAAGCCAAACAAACGAGGCTTTGTTTGGTCATAATGAACAACCACACCCCATGGGAAAGAAACGTGCTACCAAGAAAGCAAGATCCGAGAGCACGACAAGTACTGGGGGAGCGAGCACTGGAGGAACGAGCTCGTCAAGTTATTTCACCGAAACTATGGCAAACGAGTATCGTATCAAACGTGAAACCGCCCAAGCGGCGTATCGGGCCCGACAAGAAAAAGATGAAACAATAACAAGGTTGGAGGAGATGAAGTTTTTGATGGTTGATACTGAAGGCAAAGATTCAAATGTCGTGATCATCAAAAAATATAACTTGCAGCGCAATCGATGGATCAGATTCGTCATTTCCTTTATGTTGTAAAGTTTAATTTTCAGTGTCTTTTTTTATTTCGTTGTAACTTTTTTTTTTAGTTTCGTATTGTAATATGTTTTCAAATTAATGATATGTTTAGTTTAATAAATGAAGTGTTTGTTTTAGTTTAGGGGTTGAAATTGAAAATATGAAATGTTGAAGTTTAACTTAGGATGTTATTGTTGTGGGTGTTTTTTGAGGATGTTAAGGTAAAATGTCAAAGCTGATGTGGCGCTGACGTGGACGATGTTAAACTATAACTTAAGTTATTGATGTGTTTGCTCTAAGAGTTTGCACACATATCATACATGTTATACAATTTAGCCTCTCAATCAAGGCTTCAACTTATCAACTTTAGGTTGATTAAATACCATACAGCTACATCAAAGATGTGTCGGTCCATGCAGTGGAAGTCGGCTAGTCGTGGTTGCCGGAAACCAACCTTTTACATAGTAGTAACATAGGTGATGTTCGAGAATAAAGGGTGTCCGATATTTGGAAAAGGTTCTAAATTGCAAGTTGTCACCTGCAGTAGGTAGTTTATAGTGTAGTCGGAGCCAAGCTTTAATCGATACTTGTCACCACCAGACCACAAAAGTGAAGCGATCAAACTTGAATATTACGATGAAAACCTCAAGATCACATTCCTTCGAGTGCAACAAATTGATGAGAGTGTAACAACCGGAACAAAATTCGATGAAACTATCATAGTGAATACGGAAGCTAAAGAAATTTATGCACCTATATTAATCATCTTACTATTGACAGTTTGTATGAGAAACAACCTCAGTAAAACTTGCCATAAATGATCACATAAATGATCATAGATGTGTTTGATTTGCCTATGTTTTGGTCTTATTTATTTGATTCATAACTCTAATGTCATATTTAACCAGGTTAATGCATCACTAATTCACCATTTAAGTGTAATATGATGAACGACTTGTCTCTTTCTTGTTACCATCTTCTTTCATGTAACTTTTTTGTTGGGATTAAATAGAATGGGGAAAGATTAGATGAAAAGGATTATCAAATGATGCAAAAAAAATGTTTTGGAGATAGTAATAGGTTGAAATGACAAATCAAGCAAAGCCATAGCCCGGTCCTTGGCCCAACCCAAAACTGGTCCTAAAAATCCTGACCAAACGATGCCTCGTCCCGGTCATACACAGCCCAAGAGCTTTTTGTGATGAATCGGGTACCAGGACAGGGCCTTTCTAATAACAAAGATATACAGTCATAAAAAATGTTGTTGAAACAGCATTACAACACTAATTTTTAAGAAACTAGAGACATACATCATACAAATGAATTTCAATTATAATTTTCAAAAGTATATGTATTGGTATATCAAAAGATCACATTTGACTAATTCTTTAAGGTTATAATTTGTCTTACCAAAATCAAAGCATGAGGCACAATATCTATTTGCCACTAATATAATCAAGCAGGTGTTTGTCAAGTTCAAAATGCCGGCAAAGACGTTTCTGCAACCAAAAACAAGCAGAAAAATTAGATGTGCAAATTTCTACCCAATTACTTATATATAAACGTGCTTGAGTTACGTTTATATCTAATGGGTAGAATAGGTAAAACCAAGAAAACTAGCCAAAGTTGGTTAAGCGAGTTGAAAGTCATCCAAAGTGTAGTTTTTTTGTGCATACAACCTCGTAAATCGTTTTGTTCAACAAGTAGTTCCCATTATCATGTTTAACAAATTTATCATCCATAAAACAAGTGCGAAGAAAAAAGTGTTTGTGGATCAATCCAACCAGCCTAACCCGGCCTGTGAGCTTTAGAATACATAAAGTTTTGGAATACCTTTGTTATATCTTCAACTTTGGTAGAAGAATGCATCTCCGGAAAGCGTGAAACCTCTTCGTTATTCTCAAATAAAATGAAAGTTGGGAGTTGATCAGGCATTCCTGTACAATTTTATGTGAACAGTCAGCTAACAAGTAAGGGATCCAACACAGTATTATAACTACAACAATACCCACCAAGAGAAATTCCAAATCTTTCAGCTGTATTCGGGAAAAGGCCAAGATCAACTACTCCAAAAGATATATGCTTGTTCGCGAAACTGTTGCAGCAAAAAGATACAATCAAAATGATACTAATACAAATATAAGTTTGACCATATTAAAAGTTATATACTCACGTGATGGACAGTTCAGGGAGAGTACGACTGGTGCGTATGCAGGTAGATGAAACCAACGAACGGAATTCCACCTGTCAAAAAAGGAATCAGACCAACGTCCCAATTTAAGTAAAAAAATTAACAATGCTGAGACTTGAAAAAAAAAACATTGTGAGGCTAACCAGCCAAAATCTTGACGTGCCACCTTCAGTTAATAAAGTCTCTAACTGCAGTGGTGTTAATTGTGCAACAGCACCTATTATCACAAAATTTTAAAAAATAAAAAAAAATGTAATCAGGAAAATTAGACGAGTACAGAAATACGAGATCAAAGTTCACTGCATACCTAGTCCCATGTAGGCAGGCTGTTGTGTGAAGGTATATATAACTGCAAAAAAAGAAAAGTAGCAAAAGTATCAGATTTCTAATACTCCCGTATATCTAATAATGAAAATATATAGATGAAACTAATGAATTATAATACTTCGGAAAAAAAATGAAGAAAAAATATCTTATTTCAGAAATAAAGCATACCTAAGAAGGTCAGCATGAACCAGAGTGCCAAGTTCAAATCCACGATTAAGGCAATGCCAACAAGAAAAAACTGTAGAAGAAGATATCGACAACAAAATATTGAATTTAATAATAATTTATTAATGAGCTTAATGCAGTACAACTTATTTGAGGTGTGTTTGCAACTTAGTAACACCAGGTGTGTGACTGGGAGAGGAATTAAAAACGCTAATGATTGAGCATCGAGAGACCGAATTAAAAACCGACCGACCGACCGAAACCGAAACCATGAAAATTTTCCTTATTTCGAACGGTCCGTTCGGTCCGAACGGTCTTGCGAAAACCGAAAAGCAACACGCTTAATAATCAAACTTCCAAACGAAGCTTAAGAATGCACATTCACAAGCAAATTACATTATATCTCTCTAAAAATACAGTATCTCCAAAAATCACTAACGTATGCCTCTAGCAGTGAATATGTGTTGATAATAAAAAATATCATATTGGTCTGATTTCCCTTTTACCTACTTAACATTCTTAAGTCTAATCAGAAACTAAGACAAACTGAATAACAATGTCTTCTAAGAATACAACCGTTCCATTTCTTAATTCCTTTTGGTTCATGTACCCCAAAGATCTAGTATTCTTTGACCTGGAACCATGAAGGATATCCATATGTACCTAATAAGGTAATATGTTCTCTGCAAAAGTGCCAAGGGATTCTTAATTTCCCTTGATTCTCTAGTGTAAACCATATAGGCAAAAGTATAAATGACACTAATTTATATTCTAAGAGTAGATCTATTTCAGCATAGCTTTGAATTCTATGTAGATATTTAGTTTAATGAACGAGATTGTGTACGATGAAAGCAAAACCAATTGACACAGACCAGTATTTTCTGCAGATAAAAGCCTGTATCGGATTGTCAAGTCTAAATTTCTTCAACATCTATAGATTTGTGCACAGTGACATTTCAATTTGGGGTCAAACATGAGACTGTACTATACGTTGAGAACAATAAGCACTAGTATGCATGTAATAGTTCAGCTGGGCTCAGTGTGGTAGGAACTCAAGATAACCTAAAAACATTGTATTCTGTATCTTTTGTAAAAGTAAGATGATCACACAAAAGATATTAAGATAAGAAAAACGAAAGAAACACAAAAAATTATGACAAGGATCACCTTAGCAAATAACAGCATATCTGCAACAAAACCATCCCAAGTTTCTTCTTTCACCACCTGCAAATAGCAGAATTGTCGATTATATGTACTCTTGATTAACAGTACATTGTTAGACAAAGTAGAGTATTATTCCTTCATACATCATGTTCCTTGTCCATGTCAAATACAACTAAATACTATAGCTAACTTCCGGCTACGTTTTCCTATATATCGTTGTCAGCTCAGTTGCTTTGCAAGTTGTCAGGATAAAATAGGGGCAAAACCGCAAAAATCTTCTCATTATCATAACACATTTGATAAAAACATCATTCTAGCAATGACATTTTCAGATATTACATCTGTGAGCCAGCTTTTCCTAAAAACCTTCTTTAAATCAAAATCGGAATCCTAAAAAGACAAGTGCATCTTGTTGCAAGTAGGCATTTGTCACAATGCTACCGCCAGCTTCCATTTGCATATATAGCGTTAATTGCTTAGAATAGCAAGATACTTTACCTGTTTAATACCTAATTATTGTATAAGAAGCATTTGGTTACCAATCATAGCAACATGAGCTGAAACCATTGCACATCACTAGGGTTGTTAACATTATGCAAGTACGTTACTACTACTGATAACTATCATCTACTGTTACTATAATCAGCAAAACAGGTGAAATGTCTAGTTCTAAGCATAACCAGGGGCGGAGCCAGAAAGTTATGGTCGAGGGGGCAAACTTTGATAACTTTTAGAAACTACACTACAAATCGGTTCGTTAGGGGGCAAAGTGGCAAACTAAAAATTTACACTAGAATTTTTTTTCGCTAGGCCCTTCCTATCTCCGCCACTGCAACTAACACATATATGGATCAGCTATTTGTCCCTGGGTAGTTTTATAACCCCTCTCACATTTCAAATCTCAGAAACTTGATAAAATATGATATTACCAAAACAACCACACTCTAGTCCAATAAGAAGTGGCTAAATTTTCGTAATCAATATTTGAGACAATACGAAAGTAACTGCTTTTGTCAAATCAAGTAAAATCTAGTTAATTTCTCACACATATTTAGCTTCTTATTCGATCCTCATTATCGATATAAAATCTAACAAATACACAAACAAGATAAAAAAAAAAAAATCTAACTTTATTTATTGCAATATAAATACCTTAACAATAGCAAGTGTGACAAAAGCAACAAGTGCTTGAAACTCCTGAAAAAACAAAAAAAACATCAAGACAACACAAAATAGTGAGTAATTATCAAGTATGTAAGACAAAGAGCGTGGTTTTAGGTTACTCTGTGAATAAGGTGAGCAGAGAATTGGGGATCAAACAAATGACAAGTGCAGATACGAACGGAGAAATAAGAAAAAAAGGTAAGGAAATGAAACAGGAAATAAGGTTCTGAGACTATTGCGAATAAAATGTTCATTGTTATGTCGTAGTATTGTGTTTGGTTTCCATTGTTTTTGGTCTTTTCTTTTTTAGCCATGGTTTTTGGGGGTTGAGTTTTGGTGTGTCCGCCGTCACTTGTTGTTTAAAATCTCAGATCAATGTCTTAGATCAAAATATCAAATGTCTGTCTGGGTTTTTTTGCTTGCAGTTTGGGTGTTTGGGATTGGTGATTACAGGGTGTTTGGTTTTTTGGGGTGTGAGAGTGTGACTCAAAGTTGTTTAACTTTGGATCATTTTGGATTAGTATTGGCAAGTTAAATTAATGCAAGACCTATGTTAAAATTGCAACTTAAAACCCATGTTAAAAATGCAAGACTTACATAACAAATGTAATATACATGTGGCAATTTATATGCAAGCTTATTAAAACCGGTGACATGTCTGGACGATATATGTTTGAGTGTCTTCACGTGTCAAAAGGACTTGCTCAAAGGAACACATATCGAACGACTACAACAGATGTTTATCTAGGAAGATCTTTTTACCCAACGGTCCGTACCAAAACCCATGCTTGAGCCATCTAACCCGAATATCGCGGATATGTTTCCCACGTTTCTTGACACCTAGTAGATTCATGGGACTAGGTGTGTAGCCAAAACCCGCACCACATCCGCTTCATCCCTATATTGTAACCCACAACCCAAGTTCATGGGTTCATGCTTTTGGGTTTGGTTTTTGTAAGTTTTCTTTTTTTTTTTTTTTTTTTTTATACCCTAAGTATATATTTATTATAGAATAAATATTCAACGACAACTAACTAAATTCTCATTAGTATGAAATTTTAAATATCTACATTTATTACTTAAAATGTTAAATTGATAGAGTATATAATATATCCAATTACTTACTAATTAATTATGAAAATGTAAATATAAAGTATTTAATCAAACCCAAAATCGAGTTGCTAAAAATAAAATTTATTTTATATGTGTAGGAGCTCGAAGGGCATCATGTACTATGTCTAAAAACACCTACACGTGCTCAAGCCGAGGAGCAATTATTTACTTCTACAACCAAGGGATCGACAAAGCATTAGAGGTCTTTGTTTCTTGAGTCTTAGTAGATTCATGGGACAGATCTCAAAAAGACAGCAAATTTATTAATTATGGCCTAAGAGACGTGACATCAAAGTTAACATCATTCATGGATATCTTCTTATCATTTGTTTCTAGTAACTTTATCACTTGGTCCAGTCTTGGTCTCTATGGCCTTACTCAAACGACACTCTACTTTACTACTTGCCGGTATTACATTTGTTAAATGATACATATGTGTTTATTTAAACTTGCATAAACTGTCATGACATGCTCAACATGATATTTATTCGGACGTCCGTAACATTTTAAAGCAAAGAGAACTAGTGTGACAGTGAGTGGTCTAATGAGCTTAAAGCTTGTTTGGCCCAGTAAAACCAGCATGGGCTCTTTACAATCTTTAAAACTGATCCAAATAAGTACATCATCATTTATCAGCCCAAATCTTAAACTGGTTTATCATTTTGAAGTCAAAAGAATTTGTGTAAACAAGTACGTATAAAACTATAAACAACTAGTGTGACAGTCCTGCATTTCTAACATGGTCGTCTCAAAAGTGGGTGCGACGTCGAGTTTAGGACCTCAAAGACTACCTCCGATGCTAGTCTATCCACGCAAAAGATAAGAGGAAAAAAAAATCTCTATGTGTTTACCTTCGGATATTAATCGCTAACTAATATTAGTAGTTAAACTGCTTTATAATAATCTAGTCTTACCTTTATTTCACTTGTATATATAGAATAGTTTTTTTATCCGTTGAATTAAGATATTGACATATTCGTACAAACACGATAGGTCATGTTGACAGGTCATGTTGACCGATAACTAAAGGAAAAAGATGTCTCACTTTTGAAGGCTTGCACATTATGTACTCTCACAATTTTCCTTTGCATAACCTATCATGTTTAGCATAATCCATTTTTATTTACGTGTAATTTCAATACTCAAACCATTAGACGTATACCAAGTCCAAAGTTGTTTTAGAGTTAACTAAAAATGTGGCATTAAACCGGAAAATATATAGTAAAAAAGTAATTCAAGTCAACCTAATCATTAATTCATGGAACCAAGCTTGATCTTCATGTCACTCAACTTGTGAACATCGTATGTAAAACGTTATGTAGTCACTTAATTTTTCACCGTATAAAAAGCAAAAGCAAAGCTCCCACGTGAGTTGCCGCCAAGTCACGTGACTGAGATAACACACATGCTTTCACGTTCTTCATAAAGAAAATAAAAAATAAAAACAAAAACGTAACAAAGAAAAAATATCTATGACCAAAAAATAAAGATGATATGAAATTAATAAAAAAATGAAATGACCCAATGGATGTGTACCACGTGGCATCATCCCACCGTCAGCTTTGGCTTTTAAACACTCACATGCCACCTGACACCCTCCTTATCCCCACTCTCACATGCTTTTTGGTCCTACAATAAAAATTTTCAGAATTGATTCTACAACAAAAATAATATAGAAAATTTAATCTTCTAAATTTTTATGTTTTGAAACTTATCAATTGATTACTTGTAGTTGATTTACAAAGGTAATAGCAATTCTTACATCTTTTCAAAGTTTTACAAAATATTGATAGTCATGTTTCGCTCATAATTTCACATATCTTATAAGACAATATGTGAAAGACAATGTTTACGAGAGCTTCTGCTCAATTTGAGATTCATGACTATTTTATCATGTAGTTCTCTACTCCACAAACTCTTTAATTACGCCCATATCAGATGACCTCAAAGTTGATATACCTTGTTAGGTTTGAACATGAGTTTCTATCGACATCCAAAGCTTCCGCGACAAAACTACATATCTAGGTTTTGCTTTGCAGAAAACTCTGCAACATATTTGTGAATGAAATATACTTGTACGGAAAAGTAATGCCAATCTTAATAGTGACACAAACAAAAATGTAGTAACAGAGATCAGAGCTTTATCAAGGAATCAAACTTTTTTTTTTATTATTATTTTTTTTTTTATCAATTAATAATTCCTTAAAATATAAATATATCACTCAGAGAGTGTAGTGGCAAATTAGCATCAGTAATTATAGGAATCTTTAGCCCATGCCAGTGAATAATTTTTTAAAACTATACATTAGAAGAACCTAGTGAATGTATTAATTTGTTGGTTTAATAATTATTTTAACAAAAATTAAAAGTTTTGAAAAATAGTAGGAATTGGAAATAAATTAAGTCAAATATGCAGGGAGCAAGTACAGGGTACGATTAGCAATGAGGATTCCATTCCTTGGGATTGGTTCATCCATCAGTTGGACCCACCTTATGACGCTACTTGCAATTATTTTTCTGAAACATTACTTCATTATTCAACATATTTCTGTTTTTATGAAACTGAAAACTTTGAATCGTATGTTCAATGTTATTTTAATGTTTCAGGCAAAATAAATACTCCGTAGGATCATAATTTTGCTATATAGCTTTAAGAACTACGGTAGATAATTATATAGTTTATAATTCTGCGAAATGTTGATAAATGGTAATATTTCACAAAAGCCAGAGATTGATTTTAACACTGCTTTGACGCCTATCGCAGATCAAATATCGTTCACCGCATGTTAATAGCCCGACAACTCTCCCTACTTAACGAAGACCAATACGTGAAAGTTGGTGTTCAAGCTAACTCATCGGCGAGCTTAACACAGATTAATATTATTTTATTAGCTTAAACCCATAGCTTATAAATAAATAAACAATTAAGACATTAGTAGATAAGCATATATACACACTAACGTATGTATATTTGATGCTCGAATCATTACATATATTGTTTTGTATATTTGTTGGATTATATTATAGGGATGCATTTAAAAATGGTGCATGCTTTAACGTGCCCACAAGGCCACCATACCCATCTTAAAGCGCAAATAAATTCTCCCATAAATCACTTCACTCCTTAGTCCTTACACAACCTTTCTCTAACTAAATAACATCTTCAACAATTTACCATGGAATTTCTCCAAGAATCTTCACCTTACTACAATGCTAATAACCAACAATTCACACCCGAAAAACGCCACAACGACTCCAAAACCGATCATTTCATAGTTGATGACCTTCTTGATTTTCCTGTCGACCTGGTGGAGGAGGACGTGGACATCATTGAAGCCACGTCCACAGATTCCTCCACTGTTGTCGACAGTTGCAACTCGTCCTCACTAGGCTCTGGTGGCCCAGAGCCTAGCTTCGTCGATACTCAACTCTCTAATCTCTTTGTCCCGGTAATTCATTAACTATTGTTGTTATTTGCAGAAATACATAATTATCATGTGTCATAGACTTGAATGTCTTACTTGTGCACCTGCATAACACATTATAATGTTCAAAAACATATTTGTGTGCTTGCCTTAGCAATACCTAATAAAGCACAAGTAACATTAAGAAAGATAATTTCTTGCTTGTAACTTTTGTTATCAAACTTATTATAAAAACTAGTTGATAATTGAAATAAAATCTGGTGTTACTAAAGGTCATGTTCAGTCAATCACTTAAAGTTCACGTCATTCTTACTAGCTTCTAGTAAAAGAAAAGTTGAGTATCTTTTTTCTGAAGTTTAGCGGAAAGAGTAAAAAAGGACATCAAAGAAATTACTATTTTTATGTTTATAGGCCTTCTTTTAAGATTTTGTTGAAAATATAAAGTGTGACTTTAAAAGTTCTAAATTTCTATACTAACTAGTTATGTTACATATGATCTATATGACTAGCTAGATAAGGAAAACTAATTTGCATAATTTGTTTGATAGTATGATGATTTAGCCGAGTTCGAGTGGCTATCGAATTCTGTGGAGGAATCATTCTCTAACGAAGATTTGCAAAAGTTTCAACTTATATCTGGAATCAAAGCTCGATCCAAATATGCATCCGACGCACAACAATTTCAAACTATGGCTATCAATAGGACCAACAATCCGATATTCAACATTGATATGACGGTCCCAAGTAAGGCTCGTACTAAACGCTCTCGTGCATCTTCGTGCAATTGGGCCTCTCAAGTTTGTGCTATGTCTTCTGCTACTACCATGGCATCCAATTGTGATTCCCATATCACATCAAGCTCAATTGCGAAGAGTGCAATGACTACGATGAAAAAGGATAGTAACAATAACTCGTCCAGGAATGATGATGGACGAAAATGTCTCCATTGTGCCACTGATAAGACCCCTCAGTGGCGTACTGGGCCCATGGGGCCAAGAACACTATGTAATGCTTGTGGGGTCCGCTACAAGTCAGGTCGGCTAGTACCTGAGTATCGACCTGTTGCAAGTCCTACCTTCGTTCTCACCAAACACTCTAATTCTCATCGTAAGGTGCTCGAGCTAAGAAGGAAAAAGGAGATGAAAAATTCACAACATCATCACCAACATTTTCTCAATGACCAGAACATTATGTCACACATGCCGAATAGAGACGCCTATTTGATACATCAACGTATAGACCCTTATTACCAGCAACTCATATAATACGTGCCTCATAGTTCCAAATTTAAATTAGATTGTGTTAGTAAAATTTAATCAACATTTCAAGAGGACTATAATTTGTTAAATGTTGGATTTTTGTAGCTTTTTCAATGATGAAATTGTTTTCTGTATTCCATTACTAAATTTTGCAATTTCAGTTATCACCTGATTGTTATATTTTGGTTTTGACTTAAAAACCACTAGATACACTAGAGTAGTGTTTCTTTTTTTAGCCATTGCAAATGTTATCTAAGGATGGGCGAATGATCACCCGATCATCACTTTCACCTAAGTAGGGTACGTAAACGAGGACGGATCACATGGTTTTGTACTGGTCAGCTTTGAGTTGTCGAGTAAGGAGTGATCTATCTCTTAAGAAAAGGGATTTGGAAACCTAACTTATTAGACGAGAAATGGCAGTCCTCTCTGATGTGCGTTCTATTATGGCCTCCTATTCTTAAAGGAGTGATCGGAATTAAGCCGTGTGACGATAGAAATAAACAAATTGTTAATACAAATAAGCCGTAAAAACGTTTATTAATATTTTACGATCTTCTAATGTTTTGTCGATAAAAAACGTAAAATCATTTTAACGAAACAAATAAAATACGTAAATAGTTTGATTCAATAGTTTTTCTAACACACTAACGTTTTCACATAAAACACTAAAACAAGTGTTTTTATGATTTAGATACATATGTACAACAACTAGTGTTTATATATTTGACTAACATATACTTAACTAAGTATATACTAAAATGGGTAAAACAAGTATATACTAAATGGGTAAAACTAGCAAATGGTATTAACCCATAACCCATGGTTTTATACAAACCACTTAACCAAGTTCAAGATATACATTGTATCTAGAAAGAAAACCATGGATCAACCCATAACCCATGACCCATGACCCATAACCAATAATACCCATGGGCAAGAGAGGCGTTCCACGGATCCCTAGCTTTGTGCTAGCGGATCCTCATGTGGAGGGATCCGCAGGATCCGAGAACAGATAAGTTTTCTCTCTATAAATAGTGAGCCATTTTCTTCCTTTTAGCTCACCACTTTACATATACTTTCTCCAAGTATTATATCCCTCTAACCTCGGATCCAAGTGATCTATGTAATTTGTCTTTTGTTTTGTGTGATTCTCTAGGTTCCTCTTAAAGGAAAGATCACCACTTCTTGAAGTCGAGCAAGCTCAAGTCCATGAGTTGTCATGCTTCGTCATCATCAAGACAACTAAGGTTCTCTTGTTGATAGTTCTTCTTCCCCATAGATGTTGGGTTGAAGGCATTAGTGAAGAATGCCAAAAGTGTCAAGATGAAAGCATTAGTGAAAGGTGTTTATCGTCCGTGTCAAAAGCATTAGTGAAGAATGCTAAAGGTGTCAAGGCGAAGGCATTAGTGAAGGGTGCCAAGCGTTGTGTCAAAGGCATTAGTGAAGGATGCCTAAGAATCAAATCAAGTGGCATTAGGGAAGAATGCTTGGTCGTATAATCGATGAGTGCATCGTTATACATATAAGTATTTGTTTATTTCAAGGATGGTGATGTCCTTGATGAGTGTTGTAACAAGGAGTGGATCTCCTTGAGATTAGGTGTTGTGTCGTGAAGGGTATTAGTTCCTCCATAGTAATGGAACTAGGTACTTAGCCTAGTACCTATTAAAGGGTAGGCGACGTTGTGATAGGATTAGTTCTTCTTGGTGTGAAAGAACTCGATGATTAGCCTAGCACCGTATAAAGGGTAGGCGACGTTGTGTTAGGTGTGGTTCGCCTTGGTGTGAAAGAACTTGGTATTTAGCTTTGTGCCGGAAAAATGTGTAAGCGACGTTGTGAAGGCTTCTCCGCCATAAGGAGATTGGTGTAGTGTTTACGAACTCTCGAGTAGGTGACTCGGGGGTGGAGTAGGGCAAGGAAGGTGTCCTTGTAGCGAACCACTATAAATACTTGTGTCGTGGTGATGTGCTTCTTACTCTTTATCTTTCATTACACGTTTATATATCTATCTATCAACGTCCAACATAAACAACCAAATAGATTGACATAAGTCGATCTAAATATTTAAAAGGAAGTTTTAAATTGGTAAAACTATTCAACCCCCTTCTAGTTTTCCACAATTGGCATCGAGCTTCGTTACCAAGTTTACTAGAGTATGTTGCACTTTAAAAAACTTGATACGATCCGTGTATGTTTGAAAACTACAAAGAAGGATTTTTTTGTCATGTTTTAAAAATCATTTTACTGTTTATAGTTGGACAATGATAGAATGTTCTAACATTTTCCTTGTTAAGTATTCTCCATACTTGGATTAAGGGTTACCAAGAAGATCATGAAGAATATATGTAAATATTTCTTTTCGCTAAAAGAATGTTTAGTATTGTCTTGCTCACAACATGAATCTGAAGATTCCAAGAAGATCTCAAAATTTCATCTAAATACTTCTTTTCTTAAAAGAATATTTAGCAAAGGTATGATCGCTAATAATTTACTTTTTATTATTGTTAAAATCCTAGTTGCATGATTTATATCTATTAGTAATCTTAAGTAGTTATCTATATTATAGTCATCATCATGAATAGTATTCTTCGACTAATTTGTATAGACTACGCTACCAACTCGCAACAATGATATCTTGGTTATTCGATAGCCTCAATCATTACTCATCACAAAGGATTTATTGACACTTTATCTATGTCAATAAATATCCATGTGAAACTTCTTATATTATGATAAAATGGGATTTTATTATAATGTTTGAAAAGCTTCCATGAATTATTACTAATTCTTAAAAAGGAAACCACGTCTAATAGGAATAGTATTAAATATTCAAAACCTCAAATCACAAGTTTTAGAGCCTTAACATCAAAACACTAGGCGCTTTTAGAACTCCCAAACCAAAGTTATCAAGAAATGTTTGAGTAATTTTTGTTGTCATGCCGATCCTTGCGCTTACTAGCGGATCCCAAATGAGAGGATCCGGGGATCCGTGCAATGTAAGACGATATAAGCTAAAGAATGATCACCGGATGTTCCACAATTATACTCACCTCAAAGACTCACGAACAAGAACTCAATCATCGCTCAAAAGAGCAATTTGATCATTCCTCTCAAGCTTAACAATCACTTGTGTAAGTATAATCTTCACTACATTGTTAATTTAATTCCTTGATTTCTAGGATTACAATTTCTTCATCTTTAAGAGTTGGGTTCAAATGGGTTTATCATAATTTGTCACTACATTGTTTTCTAAGATAATCTAAATCAAAGAATTAACATTGTTAATACAAATTAAACACATTTCTTGAATTCAACAAAGATGATGAGAGCAAAATTGTGATCAAACCTTCTAGGTTACTATTCACAATTAACACCACATTGTGGCTGTATTGTTTAGGAACAATCATGCCAAGCAACAAGCAACAAGATTACCAAGACACCGCTCACTACATACCCATGTACCATAGGAAAGATGGACTAAGTCCGGAGGATAGGAAAGCCTTTAAGTTGCTTGAAAGGAGACTTTTTCACGAAGGTAGAGTTGTTGATCCATCATTTCTTGCAAATACCGACATAAGGGAAGTGTTTGGAACTATTGGGTTTGATTGTTTATTGGACATAAACGAGAAAATATGCTCGGTCTTTGTACTTGAGTTCTACAAGACAATGGGGATAATTATAAATGATAATGGATCCATCTCAATTGAATTTACCATAAATGGACATGAGTACACTCTTTCGCTTGAAGAGTTTGGAAGAATAATAGGGGTTCCATATAATGGTGTTTGCATGTATTCTAATGAGTGGTCGTTGGAGGAGATACACTCTATGGTTGATCATCACGAAATTTATAACACAATAATCCCGGAAGCAACCACGGTGAGGGACACCGTGTTTATGCCAAGAGCATCTCCATCAAGGGTTACTAGGAAGTCGAAAGTGATCTATAGGGATCCTTTCCAAATGGAGCTCTCGGAGATGTACGGGTTGTATAGGAAATGGGAAGACGTGATAAGGGAGAATGTGGTGTGCCTAGTAGGAAACAAGGATCACCCCGATGCATGTCTAAGCTTCATGATCTATTGTCTAGTGACCGAGACTCGCTTTAACATTGCCAACTACATGATCAAGAGAATGGCAAGTGTAAGAAGCATGGACAAGATGGTGCTCCCATATGCAATGCTCCTAACCCGTCTTGCTAAATTCATATATGCATTAGATCCTTCTCCACAATCCTATTATCATAGCTTTTGCAACAAAGTTATGGTACCATTAACCGAGGGTAGAACAACAAGGTTTATGGTGGAAGGCAAGAGGCCTCACCCACCCACGGATTCCTCGGATGAAAGGGAGAGGCAAGGAGGAGGTGAAGGAAGTGGTAGCAACCCACTCATAAATACCGATCTTGACCCCTTGGACTACATTAACTAATTGACAAACATTCCTAATGAATCACCCGAATGGCAACAAACCAAGGGAATCTTCAAGTGCTTCGCCAATTTCTTGAGGAAGAAGAAGTGAAAATGGTATGATAAAGAGTGAAGACGGGTGAGGACGTGAAGAAGAGAAATGAGGTAAGATCATAGATCTAGAATTGTGAAGAACAATTTCAAACAATGGTTTGTAACACTTAAACAATGCTTATGTAGAATAAGTAGGTATTGCCATATCTTGGCACTAAACAATCGTAACTTAGGAACTTGTAGAATGAGATTTTACGACCCTTGATAATATTCAGTGGTCGTCACTCATATTAGGAACTTTTAACTCTTCCTACTTTGCTATGACTTATATTTGTTGTAATCTTGCTTTTAGTCTCTATAGAAACAACTAGGAAAAGCATTTACCAAAAAGTGCAAAGTTGCTCATTTCCTAAAAGCCTTCGATCTGCGGTTGGCGGATCCCAAGATTTGAACTAGCGGATCCCTCCTGAGAGGGAACCGCGGGATCCGTGGCCACCGATGAGCAATACTGATTTGCTTACATCAAAATAGTCTACTAGATCACCTCACACTAGTCAAACATAAGATACTAGAGCCAACTAAGTCTTCCTCAAATAGTTGAAAACCTCACACTCATCCATAGCTTATCTAAGATATATTTCAAAGTGTCTTTGATTTATTAACTCATCATAACTCACCATAATTCCGCTCCAACACTCACACATTATCTATCACATCTGATAGCACTTAGTTTGGTCTATCCATCAATTTTAGCAAATTGATCTTAATCATCTTTGACTCAAAATTAGGCTCAAAACTAGTTTTTATTTTTCTTTATTTTTAAGATTTTAGTAAATTCCTCTTAGGTCATCACCTGACTTCTAGGACTTATTACCACCATTTCTCCATTTCAAATTAAATAGTATCCTTGTCAAACACATAGTTAGACTACCAAAGTCAATTTTCTTGCCCAAAACCATCATTAAGCACCATCACTCATTATAGTTGAGGATTTGAGATATCCAACAGCTAAAGACTTCAAAATTAAGTCAAAACCTCGAAATCCAAAGATAATAAACCTTACAAAAGCATAATCATTTCACCTAGAACTCGCAATAATAGCCGGATCCACGATCTTTAACCGACGGATCCTCATCGGTAGGATCCGCGGGATCCGTGAGTGCAGTAATGCCTAATCGACTTCCATATTCAATTTTTGAGTCACCTTTGGTTATCTAACCACTTTTAGCATTCATTTATTATTCTCCTAGAGCTGATCAAAATCCTATGTGCATGCTTAATCTTCTAAGTGGCCAAGAATTTAATTTCCTAAATTCAAATTATCCTTTATAAACCAAACAACCTTAGGATTAAGGCACCATTCTTCACTTACCTTTCAAAAATCAGCAATTAGAAGTTTAGCATCATCATCACTATGACTAAGGCTCTTAGCAACAACTCCTCAACCATAGGATCATCCAAAGAAAGGGTCAAATGATCCATGAAATCTCATCCACCGAAACATCTCCCATTAGAGATAATGATACTAGAATCCCACCTCATCAAACTCATCCAACAAAGGCTAAGAGAACCGCAAGGATTAGTATCAAACCTTTCGGACTGGAAAAAGGATCGCCTAGTTCAAAACTAAACATGGCTAGTTCTAGAAGCCATCAAAACCCTCATTCATTAAGCATGGACTACACTCCTTGAATGAGCCTCTCCTCACCCAAACATCTACTCATTGGATCATTCACCACCAAGAACCTCTCATTCACCAACCTTTTCATTGAATAGGAACCACCAACAACACCAACTAGCCCATCATGGGAGACAAGGAACAACCTTGATCATATGGAAGAAGTTCCATTACCACCCTCATTTTAGAACCTCATCCTACTTCTCAAAATGAAGACCCACAATCACACATAGATCCTCCTCAAAATATCCATTTCCTCCTGTTCCAAAACCAAGACAATGATTGTCCAAATTGTCTAATCACTCAAGGACTTGTTCAAGAAGCACGAAATGAGATACATTTCATGTTTAATCATCTTCTTGCAAAGTTGGATCAAATCAACAAGTCCACTCATCCCTAGACTCAAGCACATTGTCGCATTTTAAGTCTAGTAACTAGTTAGTATTAAGTAGTATTTGTATGGCCTAGTTCATTCTCTTAGTTTTAGAGATTTGTTTGATTATCTCTTGTTTTATTGAATGAATATCTATATGCCATGATTATTTTGTGTGTTGTGCTTGCTATATTACACAAATATCTTACCTCTTCATTAGCATTGTTTGACACATCTTCATTGCTGAAGAAACTGTCACCAGACAGCCGGATCCCTCCAAAATGCCTAGACGGATCCCTCCAAGAAGGGAACCGTGGGATCCGTGTTACAGAAGCACAGATTACTACTAACTTGAGTCTTATTTGCAGGAAATTATGCACTATACTCTTGTTCTCTAACCTTTACTTTGTAGATTTTCAAAGTACACATGAAGATTTTGACACCATAAAGCTAGGGGAGCTTTGTGTCAAACCATACATTGCAAATACATTTGCAACTTGATCCTCTTTTGGATTACACTTCATGACACCCCATTGCAACTTGGAAATCATCAAGGGGGAGCACGTTTTCATCACTTAGACGAACCATTTGCAAACATATTTGCAAACACATTAGTTTATTTACTTTACGTACTTGACGCCCTCACAAAGGGATGGACTCGTCAAGGGGGAGTTAAGACGAGTACCATTCCCGTCACTTGCTCTCTTTACATTTTCTTTTGCATACTTTTCTTATAAAAATTATGTTAGTTTCTTTTAACACTTTTGTTTCGACAAAAGGGGAGAAGAAAGTAAAACTATCAATTCAAACTTCTACAATTTTAGTTTTTCCTTAAAATAATTTTATGTTTTGTCATCAACAAAAGGGGAGATTGTTAATACAAATAAGCCGTAAAACGTTTATTTATATTTTACGATCTTCTAATGTTTTGTCGATAACAAACGTAAAATCATTTTAATGAAACAAATAAAATACGTAAATAGTTTGAGTCAATAGTTTTCTAACACACTTACGCTTTCATAAAACACTAAAACAAGTATAAGTGATTTTATGATTTAGATACATATGTACAACAACTAGTGTTTACATATTGACTAAAACATATACTTAACTAAGTATATACTAAAATAGGTAAAACAAGTATATACTAAATGGGTAAAACTAGCAAATGAAATTGACAAATAACCCATGGTTTTATACAAACCACTTAACCAAGGTTCAATGTATTCTAGAGATACATTGTATCTAGAAAGAAAACCATGGATCAACCCATCACCCATGACCCATGACCCATAACCAATAATACCCATGGGCAAGAGGGCATTCCACGGATCCCTAGCTTTGTGCTAGACGGATCCTCGTGGATGGATCCGCAGATCCGGGGAACAGAAATTTTCTCCTCTATAAATAGAGAGCCATTTCTTCCTTTTAGCTCACCACTTCACACATACTTTCTCCAAGTATTATAACCCTCTAACCTCATATCCAAGTGATCTATGTAGTTTGTCTTTTGTTTTGTGTGATCTTCTAGGTTCCTCTTAAAGGCGAGATCACCACTTTTTGAAGTCGAGCAAGCTCAAGTCCATGAGTTGCCATGCTTCGTCATCATCAAGACAACTAAGGTTCTCTTGTTGATAGTTCTTTCTTCCTCCATAGATGTTGTGTTGAAGGCATTAGTGAAGGATGCCGAAAGTGTCAAGACGAAAGCATTAGTGAAGGGTGTTTATCGTCCGTGTCAAAAGCATTAGTGAAGAATGCTAGAGGTGTCAAGACGAAGGCATTAGAGAAGGGTTCCAAGCGTTGTGTCAAAGGCATTAGTGAAGGATGCGATGATAACGCCACACGCCTTGGGTCGTATAATTGATGAGGTCAAAGGAACTTCCTTTTTCTTGAGCAAGTTTTATAACACCCTAGGCGTTGAACCTAATCGTTGTAGTGTAGTAATTAGGGTAAGCCACGGGTATTGATATCGTTCTCTGGGGAATAGGAATGCTAGTAAGGAGTTACTACGCTAAGGTTAAGGTTGAGGAAGATTATTTTTATCTTTTATATTTTATGAAAATGGAAAGGTACGAATCTCGGTATTGGATTTGGGGTTTGGTATTTCTACCGATTACTCTACTATTATCTAATTATCTAAACTAAGGTTGTGGGAGTCTATGTCTAATTAATGTGTGCTCGTATGATAGTTTAAAGATGTGTTTACTTAGTTTGTATTACTCCTTAATTATCTCCTATTGATGGTTGAGTGTCACGTCTTATTCCTAGTTGCGTTGTGTGTCTAAAGTTGTAGGTATCGTTTCTCCCTAACTCTTTGAACTTACCAAAGGGTCTTGTCTACAAACCCACTAGGGATTATAAACTCCTACTCTAAGGCGCTCTTTGGATGGTTTAGCCTACAACTACTCGGTAATTATATTCTAAGGTTCACAAAGATGAATCAAGCATTAAGTACACAACGAATGACCTATCGCATTACTAGATCATTAATCAACTAAGATAAGAAACAACCAATCAATATTCAATAATTAAGTTTCATACTTCCTAAGCAAACACACAAATAAATTAGCGGGACATGGAGAACATGCAAGCATACACACAAATAATCAAAGACATAATTGAATTAATGAAGTAAAGACTTATCTTGATGTAAGATAGGTTTAAAACCCTAAAATACTTGTACAAGACACCTTAGGTTCGGTTTTAGGTTTTACTCCAAAGACTCTCCACCCAAAGACCGAAAAATTCGGATTCTATATATAAGATTACAATTGCGACGGCGCCACCTTATGTTTAGTGACGCCGTGTGTCGCCGCCATTGGGGTTTCGTCTTGGCCACGTTAACCTTGCGACGGCGTCACCTTATGTCCGTGACGCCGTCCTCTTCAAATTCGTCGTCGTCGTTCGATTGCATCTAGGCCGTGCGAGTAGCGACGGCCTACTCTTTCACAACTAGACGCCGTCTCTTGAAAATCGAGTTTTGAGTTCTGTGCCGTCACAATAATTTTGGGACGGCGCAATGTAACACCCGCGCCGTCGCTTTCTACTTTCAAAGAATGTGAGTGTCTCGATTTTGACTTTGGCCATTTTCTTCATATATTCGCGCTTTTCGTCCAAATAAGTGCCATTCCAAGATTTTGCCTTCACGAGACCTAAAAGTGAAAAGGAACGATATTAAGCAATAACGGATACAAAGTGATCAAATAAGGACTTAAACGACCCTCAAAATGGTACCTTTTAAAACCTTATCAAATATCCCTACACTTGTTATTTGCTTGTCCTCAAGCAAATGTGCTTTTAGCCAATTAATTTATAAGTTAGGGGTCATGAAGCATTAATTCAAAACGGTCCACAACACATATAAGCCCCAAAAGTCATAACAAGCACGGAATTACATACTAGCACCTCACATGGGGTGTTTGGATACTCACATCTCTCTCGGTGTATATATGAAATATAACAATATAGGAAATGGAAGATAAACACTCATTAACCGGTCCTAGTACATAGATTACCATAGGCTTGAGAATAGATCAAACCTCCATCGCTTTGGCGTAAGCACCTAGGAAAGACTATCAAAGAGGTCTTTTAAAGGGTTGTAATGTTAGGCTTACGGTAGGAAATAAGGGTTTGGTGGGATAGGCTATTTAGTGGTGGCAAGTCAAAAATCTTTATGTTAATCGTGATATGAAGAATGACGTTGCTAAGCCAAGACTCGACACTCTAAACTCTAGATAACCGAAATAAACAAACATAAATTTAAAGATAGATGTAGGATGGTAGCCTGATGTTTTTTTTTTTTTTTTTTTTTTTTTTTTTTTTTTTTCATACACTTTTACTCTACCATCCTCTACGATAACATCAAAATACTAGTATATCCCTACACTTGAGTTTTATTATTCTAACACTAATTTGACCCGAATTGAAAAGATCAAAACACTTGGGGTACATTATTACGCAAACAAAGGGAATTTGAATTTAACGTTCCCTTCCGTCATTTCATAAACTTTAACTTTTCCCATGAATCCCAATCGTCCCAAAATCAGTATACAAAGGATATGACTCGACTTAGCAACTTATGCAAGCAACTAGATAATTGAACTAAGGGTTTAGGGTGATAACAAACATTTGCACTAAAAGTGAGTGCATAAGGGTAGGCTAAGGCGATTTGGGTGTATATTTGGGGTGGGGTGTAAACAATGCTTTCATTGATATTCCGAAAACCGAAATATCACGAGAACCGTGAAAAGGATAGGCTCGAGGGGTTAACTAGGGTATCGTGTACTAAAGATGAGTACAACGCAAAGGGTGTGGGGAATTACTCAACCGATGTGGAAGAAGTAATTATATTACGGTGTATCAAACAAGGGTTATCCTAATGCCTCTTATCATTTAGTTATTCCTAACTACACAAGTGTAGCCTCACTTGCGATCTCGGAATGCATCACAAAACAAGTTCTAGAATCTAATATACTACCGGTTCACACTCTAAGCATTAAAGATGAATGCTTTAATTCCTACTAATCTAAGGGCGATCCTCACATTTTGGTGGAATTTGGGTGGTAAAGGGTTTTGTGCTAGTCATGCAACTTCCTATCCATGAGACGCTTTTGTTAAGACTAATGGCCCACTCTTATATGTCATGAAAATTTTAAATTTGGTGCCAAAATTACCCTAACCGACATTTTCTCATGGTTTATTACACAATCACAATTGGACAAAGCAAATAGTCAAGGATAAGCATAGTTTCAAAGTTCCGCTTTATTTTCCCTCCCTACACTTAAACCGAACATTGTCCCCAATGTTCCCCGAAAGTATCAAAGTTATGATAATAGAAGGTAATTAAAACGAAGAAACTAATACTCCCCGATTAGCTCGGTAGGATCCGTGTAAAGTGGTGGTTAAATCTTTTCAAGAAGAATTATTGCGTGAAAAGCTCCTTCCAATCTTATGTAACTTCTTCTTGACAAACTAAACTGCACACTTGAAGAAAACAAACGAAACCTTCGCGTAAAATCGGGTAATAATATATATA
Organism: Chrysanthemum lavandulifolium; assembly: GCA_022545495.1. Taxonomy (NCBI): domain Eukaryota; kingdom Viridiplantae; phylum Streptophyta; class Magnoliopsida; order Asterales; family Asteraceae; genus Chrysanthemum; species Chrysanthemum lavandulifolium. Next base: position 164,390,061 of record CM040239.1, on the reverse strand, counting down.
TATAAGACTCGATTTAAACTAGGATATAATGCTTGTGGAATGGATGTTTACTGAATTTCTAAGAAAATTAAGACCGAAAATTCCAAAATTTATAAGTAGCTCGAAAACGAGAAAAAGTAATCGATGTTTTTACTCCTTCCGACGCCGTCAGTTGCAATCTGACGCGTCAGTTATCCCGACAAAAACCGGTCATTTTTCTGAAAAATTTCGGAAAATTTACATCTTTAGAATCTGGAAAATTTCGCAAAACATCCATTATGACTCGATACAAGCATTTGACTCGAACAAACAAACATAAATATCTTTAGTTAATTGTTATTCTCATGTTTACGTTTCTTTTGAAAACGTGTGTAATCCTCCCTACACTTATCCCTTATGTAAAATACCTTTATATGCAATTAAGACGAGGTTAAAAACAAAATAAAGCATTTTTACAAATTTAAACATGAGGATAAACAATTAATAAAAGATATATGACACTAACAAGCAAACAATTAAGCATGGGTTGCCTCCCACGAAGCGCTTTTCTTTATTTAAGAGTCTTGTAGCTAGACTCATAGTCGTGCTTCTACGTACCGATATACGTAAGTCTATCCTCAACAATGTCGTAAGGATCAAACTTATCATTCAAGTTCCTAGTAGTACGATCGGTTAAATATGCCTTTTCAAACATCTCACCATCAGGATCATAGATTTGTATCCTAATGTGCCACCTTCCATTACCATCACTAGGCGGTCTATTCCAATCCCACTTGTGTTCGGATTTCTCAACTATCCACTTATTCATGACAAGGTTAACGGGCAAGCTTCCTAGGAACTCGGTCATCTTCCTAAATACTAAGGCGTCCTCGAACGGGTTCACTTCTATGTCCCTAGCCATTTCTTGTTCTTGGAAAGTTGCTGCACTAGCAAAGGCCTTATCTAGGTAAAAAGGTCTTTGGGGGCCTATGATGTTCTTATCAATCCAAGGTCCATATCTAGAAGGCTCTCTATCCAACCCTATCTCTTGTGGGATTTCCTCATCCTTGTAGTATGTATGTTTTTTAACATCGTAAACGGATCTAGCACTCCCCTCTCCTACCACTATTTTGGACATCTTACAATCGATGATGGCACTAGCGGTAGCTAAAAATCCTCTTCCAACTAGTAATGGGCATGTCGGGTCCTTATTCATGTCTAGTACATGAAAGTCGGCCAAAAGAGTCAACTCTCCTACATGTACTACCATGTCCTTTATTATTCCTACCGGACGTGCTATACTACCGTCCGCTAGACCTAAGATGGTTTACGTTGGTTCAATTTTACCTAGGTTGAGGCTTCTATGGAGGGACAACGGAACGAGATTGATGCATGATCCTAAATCGGCTAGAGCATCGAGTGGCTTGGAGGTTCCAAGTCTACGGAAGAGTGAATAGCCGGGATCGCCTAACTTCTTAGGTAAGTTGTTTCGCACAAAGGCGGACCCATGTTTTCCAAGCCTAAGTTCTAACTCATATTTTCTTTTAAAGCATTATAATAAGGTGCATGAGCTAAGACTTCAAGAATCGGTTTTCTTGATGGAGTTCCTTGTACTCCTCCTCTAAACTAGGTTTGGATTCTTGGTCGACGGGTTTCTCAAGTAGGCTTTACCAAAGGTGCTCGGGCCTTGGTATCTCTTGGATGGCTTGGAACCCTTTTGATAGCATTTACCGAGTGAACCGTTGGGTGAGAGGGGCATGGATGTGCATTCTCCCATGGTGAACTAGAACATGAAGTCGATGCAATCGAATTCACTTTGGGTTCTTTATGGTATCACTTGGGAGTGCTCCAACTTCCCGCTCATTGAAGGCTTTTAAGAGGCATCAAGCTTGGTTGTCATCTCGCTTTGTTTTGCTTAAAATCGGCTTCAAGCTTATTCAATCGAGTTTCTTGGGATGACAAAATCTAGATGCAATTGCCTCAAAATTAGTGGGGTTCCCGATATTAGAAGAATTGAACCTAGTAGGCGAACTAGATGAGCTTTGGGGTGTGCTTGAGTTTTGGTTCCACTTAAGGTTAGGGTGATTTCTCCATGAGGGGTTGTATGAGTTTCCTAAGTTGTTTTGTTCGGGTTTGAAAGTGTACCACTTCTCCCGCTCCGCTCGGTACGTATGGGCGTGAGTCCGCAAAAGCTTGTTCGAGAGCCTTGTGCAATCACGAGTGTCATGGGGACCACCGCATAACTCACAAGGTAGAGTGATTTGATTCACTTGTCGTGAGGACTTAGGATTTTGTAGGAACTCATGAGGAATTTAACTTGATCTTCAAGTTCGATCATCCTACGTCGGGAGGAGGTAAGGAGATTGCCTTGACGGTTTGGGCAAGCTCACGGGGTCATCCCAACTTTCGTTGTCATAGAGGCGAGGTCCTCTATTATTTCCCATGATTCTTCTGCAGGTGAGATCACTAAGTTTTCCACCGCCGCTTGGTCTATGGATCGCTTAGTGGGAAGTTGACATGATCATAAAAGATTTGGACTTGGAGCCAAAGATCAATGCCGTGATGAGGACTTTATGAAGTAAGTCCTTGAATCGGGTCCATGCTTCGTGAGAGATTCACCTTGACGTTGTTGGAACATCAAGATGTCATTCCTAAGCTTAGTGGTTCTCCCGTGGGAAACATTGAGCAAGGAAGTGAAGTAAGATCATCCCAACTTGAGATGGAGCCGGCGGAAGTCGCTCAAGCCAATTACTAGCTTGGTCCCGTAGAGAATTGGAAGAGACGCAGCGCGTGGTCTCCCGAGTAGTAGCATCAAGGTCGATGGAATCGACGATTTTGAGGAAATCCTCGGATGTCGATTTGGATCTTCTAACGAAGTCCATGGAATGCACATCCGTTTGCACCAACCGGATGGTGTCGGATCGCAGGCCGTAGTTTGGGCTTGGTCGAAGCTCAATGGTGTTCCTATAGCCTAGGTGGCTTGGTCTCGAGTATTCACCAAGAGTACGGGCTCTTGGCGGGTCATTTGGTGGTATGTTGATGAATGGTAGTGGGTTATCACCTTCCATGATGAAAAGTGATGGGGTTACGAACAAAGGTTACGAAGAAGGGGATAGACTAAGAGAAAGCTAAAAATTGAGAAAAATTTACTTGATAGGAATCAAGCAAAGAACCTAAACGAGGTGGACTACTAACTAGCTATTCTATTCCCAGCCGCGCCAAAACTTGATAACGCTACACGCGTCGTTCGGGTCAAAGGAACTTCCTTTTCTTGAGCAAGTTTTATAACACCCTGGCGGTGAACCTAATCGTTGTAGTGTAGTAATTAGGGTAAGCCACGGGTATTGATATCGTTCTCTGGGGAATAGGAATGCTAGTAAGGAGTTACTACGCTAAGGTTAAGGTTGAGGAAGATTATTTTTATCTTTTATATTTTATGAAAATGGAAAGGTACGAATCTCGGGTATTGGATTTGGGGTTTGGTATTTCTACCGATTACTCTACTATTATATAATTATCTAAACTAAGGTTGTGGGAGTCTATGTCTAATTAATTTGTGCTCGTATGATAGTTTAAAGATGTGTTTACTTAGTTTGTATTACTCCTTAATTATCTCCTATTGATGGTTGAGTGTCACGTCTTATTCCTAGTTGCGTTGTGTGTCTAAAGTTGTAGGGTATGCGTTTCTCCCTAACTCTTTGAACTTACCAAATGGTCTTGTCTACAAACCCACCAGGGATTATAAAATCCTACTCTAAGGCGCTCTTTGGATGGTTTAGCCTACAACTACTCAGGTAATTATATTCTAAGGTTCACAAAGATGAATCAAGCATTAAGTACACAACGAATGACTTATCGCATTACTAGATCATTAATCAACTAAGATAAGAAACAACCAATCAATATTCAATAATTAAGTTTCATACTTCCTAAGCAAACACACAAATAAATTAGCCGGACATGGAGAACATGCAAGCATACACACAAATAATCAAAGACATAATTGAATTAATGAAGTAAAGACTTATCTTGATGTAAGATATGGTTTAAAACCCTAAAATCTTGTACAAGACACCTTAGGTTCGGTTTTAGGTTTTACTCCAAAGACTCTCCACCCAAAGACCGAAAAATTCGGATTCTATATATAAGATTACAATTGCGGCGTGGCCACCTTATGTTTAGTGACGCCGTCGTGTCGCCGCCATTGGGTTTCGTCTTGGCCACGTTAACCTTGCGACGGCGTCACCTTATGTCCGTGACGCCATCCTCTTGACTTATGACGTCGTCTGGATTGCATCTAGGCCGTTCGAGTAGCGACGGCCTACTCTTTCACAACTAGACGCCGTCTCTTGAAAATCGAGTTTTGGGTTCGTCCGTCACAATAATTTTGGGACGGCGTCACAATGTAGCACCTAACGCCGCCGCCTTCTACTTTCAAAGAATCGTGAGTGTCTCGATTTTGACTTTGGCCATTTTCTTCATATATTCGCGCCTTTTCGTCCAAATAAGTGCCATTCCAAAGATTTTGCCTTCACGAGACCTAAAAGTGAAAAGGAGCGATATTAAGCAATAACGGATATAAAAGTGATCAAATAAGGACTTAAACGACCCTCAAAATGGTACCTTTTAAAACCTTATCGATGCCTAAGAATCAAATCAAGTGGCATTAGGGAAGAATGCCTAGGTCGATAATCGATGAGGTGCATCGTTATACATATAAGTATTTGTTTATTTCAAGGATGGTGATGTCCTTGAGATGTTGTAACAATGAGTGGATCTCCTTAAGATTAGGTGTTGTGTCGTGAAGGGTAGTAGTTCCTCCATAGTAATGGAACTAGGTGCTTAGCCTAGTACCTATTAAAGGGTAGGCGACGTTGTGATAGGATTAGTTCTTCTTAAGGTGTGAAAGAACTCGGTGATTAGCCCTAGCACCGTATAAAGGGTAAGCGACGTTGTGTTAGGTGTGGTTCGCCTTGGTGTGAAAGAACTCGATATTTAGCTTTGTCACCGAAAAAGGTGTAAGCGATGTTGTGAAGGCTTCTCCGCCATAAGGAGATTAGTGTAGTGTTTACGAACTCTCGAGTAGGTGACTCGGGAGTGGAGTAGGGCAAGAATGTGTCCTTGTGGCGAACCACTATAAATACTTGTGTCGTGGTGATGTGCTTCTTACTCTTTATCTTTCATTACACGTTTATATATCTATCTATCAATGTCCAACATAAACAACCAAATAGATTGACATAAGTCGATCTAAATATTTAAAAGGAAGTTTTAAATTGATAAAATTATTCAACCCCTCCTTCTAGTTTTCCACACAAATGACTATTTGATTCCCTTTTTGGGCAAGGCCTTGCGTACACCAATCTGTACAAAGAGAATTATTCAGCACACTAAAATCGAGTGGATTTGCTTACATATTTATGAAAAGCGAGGGTTGAAACATGTTATGAAACTAAGACAACAATTATTACTAATAATAAGAAAGAGTTAAGCGCCTCCAAGTTTTATAAATGAAAGCTTTTTTCGGTCTATATTTTCAAAGAAATAGGTAGAAAGACTTTCAGTAAGACTTAATGGATATCATTGCCGGAAGACTCACAACAGTTCAGACTCAAATCCGTTAAATGGAACAACAGAAGCTCACTTTCACCTAAAAGTCACATTAGCTTTTCAACACACCACCTTTACAAGCGTAATAATCACCACCTAACGAAACACATAAAATACTCCGCTTAATAAAAACATACCCTTAATATACTTAACACACACTCTAAAAAATAAAAAATAAACACTAAATAAAAAAAATTATTAAATAACAACTCCCTTTGTTAGATGGTCTACATCACCAAATCAAGCCTAAAAATGCCCCACCACACGGTGGAAGCACCCCATCATGAGGTTGGCGCGCGGTGAAAGTTCTTCACGGGTTGTGAAGTACCACCATAACACCCGGTCTAATACATAAACAAAGGGTAAACGTGATATAAGAATGGCATGATCTAAAAGACTACATTCATAGAACAAAAATTGATAATATAAGTACTCATAAAAAGATTTTATCTTTTATAAAGAATCAAACCATAGGGCGAATCGAGACCAGTAGTCCGGTACATGTGCATTTGTTCGTTTTGGCAAAGCGAAAATATTAGATAAAAACAAATCCAAAGATATTTAATTTAAAGGAATTCATGTGATCATGTGCCTGCATCAACTTCAAGATGAACTCTGATTAATTAATATATCGATGCTACTACCATTTATTTAGTGAAATCAATTAAGTTCTTGTCCTTAGGAGCTAACACAATCTTTTTACAGACCTAGTTGCGACTTGTGTAGTTGTGTGCACGTAAAAGTGGATCATCGTTGGTATCAATTAAAATGAAAAAGTATGTGTGATCATATACATTTACAGTTTACATATGAAGAGATTTATACGTAGCCTTAGCTTCATTTTTCTAGTCTAACTTGAATACATAATATCAACAATCTCAAAGAAAGTCAATAGATAATGTGAGTTCCTCGTGAGAATGAAACAATAAGTAGCTTGTATGCGGTCACACCCGGGTCACGACGCCTTGTTTTCAATACGGTGTTACTTTGTAACCACCAAAGTCCACAATAGACGATGATGTTTGTACACATAGTCACATACGCGCATAGAATTTGATTTTCTTTCAAGACTTTCACAATATATAGCCATGCCCCCATACCTCGCTGTGGCGGTATTGGGTATTGTTGTTCTATATAGCCATGCGCCTATAAAGAACACGAACGGTGTTTCAATCAAGTGATGTTTTGACATTGTTTAGGCTTTAGACCTACTGGTATCGGTTTACTAAGGGGGTGTTTGTGCTAGCTTATTAACTAGGCTTATAAGCTTACATAAATTTGAAAAAGCTCATAAACTATGGGTTATGGCTTAATAAGTTATCAAATTGAGCTTATGGCTTTAAATACGCCAAGCTCAAACTAGTAAGCTCATGAGCCGAAAAAGTAGGCTTTTGAGCTTTTCAAAACTTACATAAGCTCACAAGCCCGGTAAATAAAGCTAAAACAAGCGTCCCCCAAGAATAGTTTCAGTTGGTAGATAGATTAGGAAAATTCACTGGCAAAACAAGCGTCCCCCAAGAATAAAGCTAAAACAAGCGTCCCCCAAGAATAGTTGCAATTCTGATAACATAGATTAAAGTTACCAACAGAAACAATATGCGCCCGTGTGAAATAAATGAAGATTGAAGCTTGTAATAGTCTATAACTCTATATGATTATTTAGAAAGGATAATGGGTACTCTTCAGGAAGCAACTCTACGAAGAGACCTTAATAAATTTACAGGAATACAATTATACAGATCCAATAAAACAAAATAGGGTAATCGACTTTTAACAAGAAAATCAACAAGAATCAGGCTAGAAACAAGACAATAATATTCAGGGATGTCTTTTTAAGACAACTGAGAGTGAATAATTTATGGAATTCAAGTGTAGCAACTTGCAAAGCTATGCTTCCATTATGCAAAACTGTTGTTAAAATCTTTTACCAAACATAAGAAAAGGACTTTACTCTGTTAACCGTCTTGTGAATCAAAATGCCACTGTTTGTATTCTCGAGGTGTTGCCTCCTTTATCGCGGCACACTGAGACCCATTTCTGGAGAGTAAACATTGTCAAAATGAAGTGCATCAGTTACAATTAGACATGAGAATTTGAGACCAAATAAAGGTAAACTTATCTTTTACATGAAAGAAAAACAGAGAACAAAATGATGTAAGATAAAAAGATCATTAACTTAAGACCAGCATATTTAACCATGCACATCATTATACAAAATTTATGACAATAAATACAAATGAAATACTTAAAAAGCTGGTATATGTGTAACAATTACCACGCAAACAGCTAAACTTGAAAAGTATATATATAAAACTGCAAATGTATTGGACAAACTTAAAGACTGTCACATTTGTTTAAACGAGTGGATATTGTCCACACGACCATGCCAACATTTTCTTGGCAAAAACTTTTTGCTAAAATAGACGTCCAACATTCAGCTTTTAGAAAGTATCAACTTGTATAAACTCAATATACAGAAACCAATTAACAACAACTGAACAAAGTGAAAATCGAGTTCATATCAAGGGTTTATTGGTTAAACCTTTTAACTTAACTGCCACAAATCAATTCTAGACCGGGGATAAACTTGAGAAGATTATTTGATGGAACTGAGACCATCTGTAAATCCAGTTTGCAAAAGGGACTTCTGTCAAGTCCCAATATGAGTAAAATCCTGGTATGAACATAAAACCTCTGTGATACACTTAGTTTACCCCCATAACAATTTACCCCCAATACTAGTGTTTCGCTACAGATATGACACACCCTTTGGACATACACCAAAAACCGACACTGACTTCTGTTATGGTGACACAGTTTAACTCGACTGGTTATAACAAATTATATTAGTATGGCTTTCAGAAAACTATCCATGATGATAGTCACGTCAAACCCTATAATCTTGCCGAGAAGTTTCTATTCTCTATCAAAATCATGCATTCACCAAACACTTCTCTCACTAATGGTCTACCGCCATTGCTCGTCTTTGTTGAGTTGTGAATACTTGTTGCTGGAAAAACCTAATCGAAGCCTAGTTTAGAAGCACGGCACAGCACTTATGAAAATTTGGCCCAAAATCGCAGTCTTAAAAAGCAAGTTAGCTAGTTGAACAAGTTGCTCCCTTTCAATCATATAAATTCATAGCCTATGTAACTGGAAACATGAACAAAAGCTCCTGAATTATAGAAACTATCTAGATCCTCAATCATCCTGATCTACTTGCATGCACTTATAACTAACGTTGCTATGGTCCTTATGTATTTGCTTGGATCTGAGTTCCTAATAATCCACTATAAAAGTTTCATCTAGCTCACTAGTCGGCAAATAAAATTGCTTGAGAAAAGTAGTACACATAAAGGATCAATTTGTACCTGAATCAAACAGTACATCAAATGTAAAGGGCCAATAATAGAGTTTACTACAAACATTTTCATTAGAACATAAGGTCTCTTCGTCTTATTAGTTGTAATCTCAAAAGGGTGACTCTTATCTTTTGGCAGGTCTACCTTATTTGGCGTTGAACTTATCATTGTCACCTACTCGAGTACTCAAATTCGAGCATGTGGTCGCTAAGATGCATGCCCCCACATCCCAACAGTTGTAAGATGGCATCGTCTCCTACTCGAATACTCTTCATTCGCCAAAATGTGTCTTGACACTTTGCACACGAGACAGTGCTACAAAATTTCTTTATACGAAATCTACCACATAGCTGACAGGTTTCACTTTCATCTTCTAGCAATCTCAAGTCTCAACTACATTGCCATCTTAGAACATCCAAAACTTGAAAAAGTATATAATAACTTGATTGCAATTGTATTAGGTTTGTAGTACCGACACAGTTGCTATTAACAAGTCAAAGATTATATGTTGATAGACAAGTGAAAGACTAATTGAACCCTTAATGTCAGAATTGATGAAAGTCAACGCTGGGTAATCGAGAGACGTCAATACATAAAGGAAAGATATTGTTCTGCGCATGATTATGCTACATTAATGCTAAAACAAACTAAGAAGATATCAAACTGTACCTTACTTGTGTAAATTATAGAGAGACGGAGTATAAGTTACACCCCATCTCTCGAAATCGCATCTCACAAGTCTAACACCACCAACGCACAAGAGAAATGTAGAAGATCTAACAAGAGGAGCAACACTGAATCTACAAAGCTTTCTCAATCAGACACAGAAGAGTTACAAGCGAATCGAGTCAGATGCAGTCAATTAGTAACTCGCAAGTCAGTCTAAGAGTCAGGTCTAGAAAAATGTTGCAGTACAGGTTACCTTGTTTTAGGTGTAATTTGACTCGACTCGTGGCTCGAAAGAGCAAAATAACTATACTAATAGGGTCGGAATCACGAAAGGAAGCCAATAAGGATGGAGGGTTAGATTCAGCCAAGTAGCATCGCTTTCTGTGTAAGGATCTAAGCATAAGCAATCAAAGATAACTTGAGATATATAACTATAACCCAACATCATAAGATAAAACAAATGCGAAAGCAAAGATGAGAATGAAACTCAACTTTTCTTAAGTATAGAAAAAAAAAAAAAAACCTCTAATGATTGCATCCCAAACGTAATCCAACATGAGCTTGAATTTCATTCCCCTGGAAACGGTTGAGGTTTGTCACAATGTCACCCATGTCGAGGTCAAGTTTAAAGTCAGTATTACAGATTTCAAGAGCAGGTATAGCAAACAGTGTTCATAGCTCCTTTTTAGGGTCGTAGTGAACCTAATAAGATTATTTCATTATTCACATTTGGTCCTCTCATTCAATACATTTATTCTTTAAGTCATTTATAGGTACTCTACACTCTAATTCATCTTCATCTTCTATTTGTTCTACATTAGGCTTCTAGCCGGTCTGGCGCTGCGAGGAACCTCTTTGACTTCGTCATTGCGTTGCTTATCAAAATGATGAAGTCAATGAGATTCTTCACAAACCAAACAAGAAGTCTTTGTGATGTAAAAAAAAAGCTGAAAATCAATTTGCGTATAAAATAACCAATGCATGGTTAAGCAAGGCTGCAAAGAGGAAATTGAAGAGAATGTAAATGAGAAGATAACCATATCAATGGGTTCATACAAGCCTCAAGAAAGGAACTGCAAGAAACCTGTTTAGGGTGGTGGCATCACCTGCGGTTTGCATTCGGTATGGAGTCATGCCGCACGGCAACACCATTGCCACTCGTGCGGTATGGCTCGGTGTGGTATGGGATACGGTATGTGATGCCGAATTGGCATGGTGAGTTTAAAGCATGCATGTATTATTGGTGAGGTATTATTAAGTGAGGTATGGAATCATGATTGCCACTAAAAAACTATGGTGAGGTATGAGTGAGGTATGAGATTAGGTGGAATGATATTATTGGTGGGTTGTGAGGTATGGTGTGGCATGAATGCCACCACCCCTCCCCACAAATAAAAACTTGAAAAAAGTTAGTACATTTTTAGGGTTTTGATCAAGAATCTTCGAGCTTTTATTTTCTCGTTGTAAACAAAAGCATAGTTATATTCATTACCCATCTTTAACTAGCCTGTTGCGACCCAAAAAGATATGACCGAATCAAAACTCCCTCTTGTTTTACTTTTATCCAAAACCTCATCCATATTGTCTTATGTATTTCTAAAGGATACGAGATACGATCGTGTGAAGGCTAGTTCTTTCCCTTTTATATTGTGTTGAACATGAAACGTTTTTCACAGTTACTCCTCTTATTACTTATTAGATCTCCGACATAACCTTTTTGCTAGTACTTTAGTTTAGTTCTAGACTTGTAGACGTGATTAATATAATTGAGGTGTACCTTATACTCAGTGTGCAAGACCCATGGAACCCAGTAAATCACTAGCTCCACGATTACGGATTATATGGCCACCCACGAAGTTTGCAACTAACGGGATTCGAACTTAAGAAGTTAGTATTAGTTTAGCATAAGTTGTGTATTGCAACTTATGAGTATGCTTACTCCCTAAAAACCATTTAAGCCAACATTCTAATCATAAGGAAAACCCCACCGCAAGACCCATGGAGCCAAGTAAATCACTAGCCCTCCACGATTATGAAATTATACGGCTACCCAAGGAATTTGCAACTAATGTGATTCGAACGAAGTTAATATCAAATTAGCATAAGTTGCGCATTTCATATTATAAGAATGTTTCACTCCCTAACCACGAAAACACGGGACAAACAAACAAACCAAAAGCAAAGTAATATGTAACGTATGCTTACAACAGATGAAAAATATATCAAACTCCCGGGTGGGCACGCATACCCTGAGACAAAGATCTCGACAGTTTGGAATCAATCCCAAGACACGAAGTCAACCTAGCCGAAGACACTGCACTATGTAAGGGCAATAAAGATTGCACACAACCTGTTCGACCAAATGTCCTGCCAATATTTTTGTCAGAATTGATTTAAAACATAAAGAGTTAAAAAAAAGTGAAATGAAGTTTACCTAGGGAGAGAGGATGGGAGTGAACGAGGTGAGAGTGATGGGATTGAAGTGGGTTTTGGTGATGGAGTTGAGAATGATTTGAAGAGTGTGGAAGCTGGTCTACAAAATGACCGGTATCGAGACGCCATTGTTAAGTTGAGGTTTTTAGGGTTTACCAACAAAATGAGAAATGAGGGCAGAGGGGAATGTACAATGGAGCGAATCGAACCAGCCTGAACCGGTCCGACCACCGGACCGGATATTTATCGGTTCGATTTTCGGTCCACCTTTAACTTATACCTGGTTTTCGGTCTGATCCGGCTCGGACGAATCTTACGAAAACCGGCCAATGTGCCTTGTGGGACTGGACAATATCGACGGACCAGACTGAGCATATCTCGTTCTGGTTTTTATCGGTCTAGTCCGCTTTTGGACCGTGTTCAGCCCTACATGTTAGTTATTGCAATTTTGAAAGTGTAGGTACAATCTATATGAGGAAAGTTGATGTGTGATTACCATTTTCATAGACCAAATCTACTATCTTAATTTTTTTTTTCTCTTTTAACTAACTATTTAACAATATTTACATCACAATTTATTATTATTATTATTATTATTATTTTTTCTTTCGAAAAGCCTGAATATGTATTAGAAATCTCATAAAGAACCAAAACCAATTACAAATAGAAGCACTCACCCAAAGTCTACAAGTCACATATCTGAGGAGCCCAAACTAGTGGCCACAAACCATCATAGCTTAAATAAAATAAAAGTAAGAATGTTAATGCAAAAAGATTAGTTGATCAACAAACCGCATCTAAGACTAAGCCAATACAAAATACCAGATGAACTGAAGCACGAGAACGACCCGAAACATGGACATAAATTTGGATCCAAGATGCATGCCCATTACACCAATCGACCCAACTATACTCGAAACTATTGCACTTATGTGAAACAAAAGAAAGATGTAAGTTGAATCTCGAACATCAAATCGGCAGCCGATATCTGTTTAGCCTGAAAATTTTAATTGTTTTAAGCTTTCCATATGAGATAAAGCGAAGTCCATGTCCAACTTGCAATGCAATCGTAAATTCGACGACCCAAACACAGCCAAATTTATGACATCATTTACAAAAGAAGCAACAAAAGAACCTACATTTACCAAGCACAGAAAGTTGACCAAACCATGGAAACAAAATTGCACCGAACCATACTGTGTATGTTGTCTCGATAGCTTCCTCACAATGAGGACATAATGTAGATTGGAGATGCATACCAATATGATCAAGAAGAGTCCTAACCGGAATCCAACCACATTTAAGCCTCTACATAAAAACATTTACTTTCGAGGAACAATCTTGCACCACTTCATTTATCTACTTGAGATCTCAGACTTAGAACCTTCTCATCCACATCTTTTTATGTCACTTCAGTGTAAAACCTCTATTCCTTCCCAGCAGCCATTGCCACGAATCAGTACCATCTCGAGTCCCTCACAAAGCTAACACAATCCTCCAACTTACCCATTGATCTCCCTTTAAGATTTTCGACCCAATCTCAACACCAGTTCCACCTAGTATGATCTACTTCCTTATTTCTCTCAAACATAAACGATCTAGGAAACCGGTCACATAACTTATAATTCTCAATCCATTTATCTAACCAAAAACGTATACTTTATGTTGTTTTTGGATTAAGTTATATGTTCTAAGTCATATAGGAAAAGCTGACGTGACATCACTTTTTGCTAAAATACGAGGCTATAACACCTCACCTCACCCTGTGCTCTTAATATGATGAGACTCAAATTAGTAAGGATTAAAAAAAAAAAAAAAAACTCCTTGTTTCACTTTTTTTTTATTATGTATGTCAACCCAACCAAAACTCATCTAAACCCTGACTCATTTAGACACGCGACCCAACCGGACTCACCTATTTTGCCACGTATAGTTATATTGGTTCTAACCGGCTAATAACCAACTTATTTATCCAAAAAAAAAAAAAAAAAAAATTTAATAACCTTTTAAAGACTATCTTGTCAAGAATAGCGATTCACAGTAGAAACTAAAAAATAACTCTTTAGACATTAATGTTTACATTTTTTTCTTTCTTTAAGTATTATGACCATATTATAAGTTTATGACCATTTTACCATTTCTGAATTTTTTTCGAATTTTTTTTTTCTAAATTTTTTTCCAAAATTTTTTTGAATTTTTTTCAAATTTTGTCCTAAAATTTTGTTTTTCTCAATTTTTTTTCAAACACTTTTTTTCAATTTATTTTTACGAAGGTGTGTTTTTAGATTTTTTTTTGTGACACGCGAAAAAATTTGATTTTTTTTGTAATATTTTGTAATACAAAAACTTTCGATAAAAAAATTCACTTGTGACAAAAAAAATCAAAAGTGAATAAAAAGCAAGTGAAAGCGAATAAAAGCGATAAAGAAAATTTCGATTTTTTTTCAAATTCTTTTTTTTTAACTTTTTACGAAATAATTTTTTAGAATTTTTTTTGCGACATGTGATTTTTATTTTAATGTTTTAGATTAAAAAAAATCAAATTTTTTTGATTTTTTTTTGAAATATTTTTTGAAGGGTAAAATGGTCATAATACTTAAAGAAATATAAAAATGTCAACATTAATGTCTAAAAGAGTTATTTTTTTAGTTCGCTACGCATAACTGCCATTCTTGACAAGTATAATATTTTAATAGGTTATTACTAAAAAAAAAAGGATAACATCAACGAAGCACATGCATGTCACATTCCACAACATTAAGTTAGTAAACGAGGGGTGAGATCAATAAAGATCACATAAAAATTAAAGATCAAATGAATCAATCCAACCATTCATTTTTAATCAAATTAATTAAATTCACTTTCACCTTTATATTTCAAAATTAAATATCTCACAAACCGTTAATAGTTAGATAAAACTAATTATACCATTGCGACAAGAATAAAATTATCTTTCTATAGAGATCTAATATTGTATACTTTCGGCGAACTTATTTTTTATCGTTTTTTGCGGGTTTCGATATATTACGCTATAAATGAAAATTTTAAAAATACTCTTTTGTGTTAACACAACCCCTAAACTCTAAAAACCCTAACCACTAAACCTAAAAAACCCTAACCCTAAACCCTAAAAAACCTAACCCCTAAACCCTAAAAACTCTAAACCCCTAAAAACCCTAAACCCCTGAAACCCTAACCGCTAAACAAAAAAACCTAAACCCTATCCGCTAAACCGTAAGAAACCTAAACCCTTAACCCCTAAAAACTTAACCCAAAAAAGTCAACCCCCTAAACCCTAAATACCTAAACCCTAACCGTAAACCCTAAACCCACAAAAAAGTCAGAAAAAAAATCATCGAAAGTATATGATGTGAGATATCAAATTAAAGGTAATTTTATGCTTGTCGTGATGGTATGATTAGTTTCGTCTAACGATCAATGGTTTGCGAGATATTTAGTTTTTAAAAATGAAAGTGAAAGTTTATTTTATTGTTTTGATGAAAAAATGAGTGGTTGAGAATAGTTTATTTGATCTTTAATTTTTCTTTGATATTTATTGAACCAAACTCTAGTAGACGAATGGCTATGGAGTGGTTATGGCGAAGGCAGTGAAGTGATCAGGCCGATGGTGGATGACCAGATGATGTCTTTTAGTGATGTCGATTAAAGAAGAGGAATGTTTTATTTTTCTAAATCAACTTAAAACAAGATCGTAACATAAGGAAAAATTATAATTTTACAAAAACAAAATCTATACATATATATGGGACTACATATGACACGTCACTAATGCTGACTAGGCATTTTAATGTTGACATGGCGCATCATTTGATGAGGTGTAAATGGTGATATGGCACTACATCCGGTTATCTATTTAAAAAAAATCATCACTTAACAGATTCGAACTCAGGTTCAACCGTTCAAGCATCTAAACACAAGCACCTTAACCAGTGGGGCAATTCACATTTTATGGTACAATCTCTACTTTCCAAAGTGCTATTCATTATAAGCATTACCCTAATAACAACCCATCAATATTTCCCTTCAAAAAAGGCTTTGAATTTTCACATTAACACCGCCCCTAAAATTTTGCCATTTCTTCTCAATCATAATGCCAAATCAATCACTAATCATATCTTTCTCATTTTTAGCTTTGATTTTTTTAGAACAACAAATACTGGTGAGTGAAACATTTCTTCTATAACATCTTCTTTACATTTTTTTTAAGCTAATTGATTAATTATTAAAATCCAGGAATTAATAATCGCACCTCACTGGATCGATGAGTTTGATTTTTGAAGATGGAATAAAGGTATTCTAACCAAAACACTTTCTGTGTTACTTTTATGTGATTAATTTGTATATCCAGAAATCACCCAATTTGCCAGGTTTGACTCTTTGTTTTTTCGTATTTTTTTATTCAATTTTATCTTTTAATGTTTAAACTGGTTTGTTAATTCATATAATAGGTTTTATCCTACCCAATGTTGATATTTACTTATGATCCAATGTTGATATAATAATTTTACTTCAAAAAAACAAATTTTGATATATGTGATAATTTTACTTTTGTGCTAAATTTATGAAGTTATGTTTAGGTTAAGCATTAATGGGATGATTTTAAAGTTGGTGCTGGTACTACTCAGGATTGTTTTAAGGGGTCGTGGGGGCACGCATAAGTCTGTTCATTTGAAGGCAAAGTTGGCGTCTGTTGGATCAAGTTAACCGCGAGAACTGAATGTGGCGTCATTGAGTGATGGTTGGTAATATTGTTGGAGGAAAGGACAGTCACGAACTCCGTAAACTCCACACTTTGATTGGACATGGTATGCCTTTGGACTATTTTTTTTTATACAAATGTCGATTTTTATATGTTATGGTTTTTAATAGAGATACTTTATGTAGACCATTGAGACCGTATCCCATTTCAAAGAAGCTGGTAGTACCTGCAGACTTTATGTGAGTTTACTAATTATTAGTCAAGTTTTCCAAACTATTTAGCGTATTCTTAATAGACGCTTTATGAACATTGTTTTCACATAACATATATGCATTTGATGTAGTCTTCTAATGATATTAATCGTGTAACATTGTAGGGAAATCCAAAAATCGAGCCCATTAGTGATCTGCAACATGTTGTTGAGGTACTATTACTATCGATATTAATGCTAGATAAAATCACCAGAGATGATTGGGAGAATGAGAGAAACAAATCGAGTAAGATCTTTTTTCCACTTTGATTGTACTATATTTGACCTAAAATCAGCTAGAGATATTTATAGAAATACGACACTGTATCAACTGCTAACTAGCAAGAATATTTTTCATCCGATGCTAATATAAATATTCGACGGATAGCGGGAGGTTTTGTATGTTGGTGCTCGTGTTGTGCGCCTGGTGTGACTCTCGACTTAAATCGACGTTGTGGTTCATGAAGCAACCATTACAAATTGTATGTCCACTTCTCAGTTATAGGACTTTTTTTATACATATATATGTATAGATTATTAATTAATTTCGAAAAATGAAATGCAGAGTATATATTTTATTGCCATTTATCATATTAAGTATTATATAAATATTAAGTATAGTTTTGATTACCGGTCACAATTATTAGCTTTTATACAATAGAATAGCTTATAATGCTTAAAATGTTATGACAGTTGTTTTGAAGCAAAAATCCATATGAATATATATATAGGTCTAATATATACATGTATGGTCTAAAGGTTAGTACTAAAAAGTTTCATATGGTTTGCATAATTCATGATTGATTTTAAGCATATTGTATCTGGTTTGGTTTCAGGAAGCTATGGAATTTTTATAATATGGATCCAATTATTTAATATGGATCCAACTAATTACATGTTAACAATTTATGGAAGTGAGGCTCTGCGGGAGCTTTCTTCTCCCGGAAAAAGTGGCAGCTTTTCGAAAAGATCATGTCGTAAGTGTTCTTACAGGTGATCAAGAAATGATCAATCTTTTCGACAAAAAGTTAGTTTCTTCCTTTTTGAGTTAGTTTTTATTATATGTTTGATACTTTTCAAGATATCCATTGGTTGGGATACCATGATAGATTGCATAAAGTTGTGATCTTTTAGGTGACACTACCTTAATTTCGAACTTTTCTCGTTCTACATGATTGACCGTCATCTTTAGCTTAAACTTCCTTAAATTTAACTCATGTGGATGATGTCAATTGTTAAAACATAATTTAGCCGCATAAAGTCAACATCCGCAACTTTAACCTTTGTTAAGTTTAACTTCTTTCATTGTATTTAGGTTAAATTAAATGATTAAAGCTTGTATTAAGGTTAAATTAAATGATTAGGGTGAATATATTATAACCTTTTAGCTTAACCTTGCTAATGGATATCTTAGTACAAGTATTAAAACTTACAACAATATTTCTGTAGATCTACATCTTAACCATTTTTTTATTATTATTATTATTATTTTTTATTATTATTTTTTTTTATTATATATTTTTTTTAAAGATTGGTTGGTTGGCCATATTCGGTAACAAATCAATATGGACCATTTCGAAACAATTTGTTTTAATATGGTTCGGTATAAACCGCTAAAGTGACATACAATCAATTTAAGTGTCATCTTTATAAAATGGTCAATAATGTTACATATGATTACAATTTAATTACTGAATGTGGCATTCCTCTTCAAGTTATTATATAGCTTCCAAGGATTAGGAGCGGCATTTTGTTGTAGGTGATGGTTATAACCACTCATGAAGTAGTGACTGTCGAATTTCATGGCGCAAAATGGGTTGGTTCCCGAAGGTTGGTTGCTCCAACAATCATACTTTCTTTTTCTTAATCGATGTTTCGTAAACACGATTCATATTTCAATTCCTTTCCTATATTGTGTGTTATCTTACTTATGTTTTCTGTTATATTGATGTGAACACGTAGTCTAAAACCTCTATAATTATAAAAGTATACTATTCTTATGCTCGTAACTTTACAGGCAAATTATGGCTGTACCTAAGGTTGTAAAAATCGCTAGGCGCTAGTGAGGCGGTTGTGTAAGGCCTGGCGATTAATCGTTTAGGCGGGTATTAATCGGGGATTAATCGGATTAGAATTTTTATGCACAAAAATGTAATTTTAGATATTATATTATATTATATGTATGGGATAAGCGTATTGCATGAAAGTTCAAATATTTCAAGTGTTCAAATATAGACATAATACATACTTCTTCAAAATTCAAAGTCAAACATAAATATTACTCGGTTTGTTGACCGCTTTTAAGCGACCTTTGACTGATTTTTTCCGATTAATCGGTTTGTTGACCGATTTTAAGTGATTTTGTCTGATTTTTAAGCGATTTTGTTGACCAATTTTTAAGCGCTTTTGTCTGATTAATCGGATTAGACCGATTTTGTCCGATTAATCGGTTTGTTGACCGATTTTTAAGCGATCATTGACCAAACCGATTAAATAGGCCGATTATGACATATCAAGGCGCTTAGTGAGTAATCAGCGATTATGCGGGGATTAATCGGCCGCCTGGGCGATTTTTACAACAGAGGCTGTACCAAAGGACCTACAAACTGTAAGTTTCTATTGACGGCGAAAGTCTTGGTACAAGCTTTAACTATATGAAAATAACCAAAGAAAAAAATTCAAGCCATATATCCTATCATTTGACTTACGTTACCTGATTATATGGCCCAATTTTAAATATAATTAATTTTTTTTGTTTAAATTTTCTGTATTTGTTTGGAATTATTAAAAAAATTCCTTTTGGTCTATGAGAAGTTTAAGCCTCTTAGACGTTTTTGGACTGACAATATTTCCGGCTATAGTTTTATGTAGAAAAGCTAAGACATTGATCCAGTCCATTGGTATAATCTAGCCAACTAGAGTTGTAAATTATTAAGTGTTGCAACTGCAACTTAAACAAATGTGGTAGGTCCTTAATGCAACATCTACCCTTACAATGAGTGGATATATTGGCTCCTTGGCAGAATTATTTGCTTTTGAACGTGAAACACACCAGTCCGAAAAGGCTCAAGACACTAGAGTATTGGGTCATTGTCTCCAATGTAAGCGCAAAATTTTCTTTTCTGGTATCATAACACTGATAATTTTATATAACCAGCTACCACCCTCATTTGTATCACTGCAGATGCTTGTAAAGCTTGCCACTGTTCAATACAAACTTAAGCAAAGAACCCGATAGGGAACAGGTAATATCAGTCGATTAAAACACGTGTTCCATTATAGTATGATGGCTATTTTAATTGAGTAAAATTTCAAGTATGTTTTTTTGGTAAGTACTCCCAAACATCAAGTAAAACTTACAGATTTATCTACTTCCGCATATGTGTGTGTAAAATAATCTAGACATGTTGTCTCCACTGTGACATCACTTAAGGTAAAGCAGGCTATCATGATTGTTGAATTTTCATATGATAGGTCATCGTAGACATGGGTTTGATGTTCATTTATCCCCTACCCTAATCATGGATGAGAAATTAAACTTTATGTTCTTTCATCATAATATATCAAGTCACTCAAGGTGACATCTTCAATACGAGAGGAGGTGAATGTCGAGACTGTAATATATGTAACTTTTCTATCTTTAACTATATGATAGTCTATAATTAGTTTTCATGGTTATAAGAAGCATTTTATGACCTTTAGGATGGTCATGTCTCGGGAATTTCTCAATGTGGAACATTAGCATCGGAGGAGGTGATATCCAAAACAATAGTAAAGGTAATTTTTCTGTCACTACCTTAATGATAGGCTCTAACTAGATTTCATGGTTATTTATGCCATTCAAATTAAACAAAGATAGTTTCTGTCTCGGTTTGTTTCGCTATGACCATTAACAAAAGTCAATGGCAAACATTCTCGCAGGTTGGTTTGTTTCTTCAAAAGTCAATTTCTCACACGGTCTAGTATATGTGGCTGTGTCAAGAGTCACGATCAAGAAAGAATTGAACGTTCTCTTTTGCGACAAAGACGGAAACTACTCAAACTCGACAACAAATGTCATTTATAAAGAAGTTTTGTTTCGTATTTGACTAGGCAACATATTTTTATTATGATGTACAACTTCATTATCTTTTTGTATTCAAACGATATCATTGCTTTATATAGATTTTCTTACATTATATGTATACCGTCAATATTGCCCCATTTTTAAGCTTTTCAATTCTAATTTACGATTGCTTCATACATTTTAGAATTCAATATGTCTTATTATGAAGCTAGCCCGCCCATTCGGGCGGGCTATGAAGCTAGTAGTTTATATAAGTTTAGATAATTAATGGATTTCAAATTATCTTACTATCTTATAATAGAGGGATGCACTTCCCTCATATTAATTATTTTAAGATTTCCATATATAGAATTTTAAGCAAATACAAGTTACAAAGCATTAGTTACAATACTTAAAGCATAAATAAAAATACAAATCAAACTACAATCAATGCACAACTTAAAACACCCCTTCACAAATAATTACAATTCTCTAATCAAGATGTACACATTCATATAACAACCCTCTTTATTCTTTGGAGTCTCCTTTTTCAAACCTATCAAATGAATGTGAGAAGATTGTGCATCTGGTTCACATATTGTCATCCCACTAACGAAAAAGAACACAAACGAAGGAAGAAGAGATCTCAGTTTTGTTCAACTTTTTACAAATCTTTAAGATTCTCAAGTTTTTTTTGAACATACAACCATCATAGATCTATTAGAAGATTAGTAGATAACTTATGTTTTAATATTCGAAAACTTAAAGGAAAGAACATAAAGAAATACATCTGAGACATAGATCGATTCATTAACATCCAAAACAAAAAGAAAAGAAATATAACAATTATGTTATTTTCTTTCTTTGGTTAGTTCAAAGACCAAAACAAGACACCAAAACAATTTGTGGAACCTACCTGAGACCCTTCAAAGGATCTTGAAGCCTTAAAATGCTTTCTTGATTCGAAGTGAGTAGCAAATGATGACATAGTTAGGGTTCGGTTGTGTTTGTGTTTGTAATATTCTATTACTGTGATGTGTTCATGTGTTCGATTGTTGATGGTAGATGATGATGGAGATGAGTTGGTGAGATGTCAAGTCTGATTGATGAGATAGAGTTTAGGTGAAGGGGCAGATTAAAGTAGGTGTGAGTTCTAGGTTATAGTAAAATGAGATAAAGTGAGATTAGGTTTTATCATAAACTGGGTATGTCTTTTGGGTGTGGATCAAATATTTCAGTTGGACTGAACCGGTTATCTCATTCATTTGACGGGCTGAAATGCTATATTAAACATTTTGGACTGGGCTGAAACAATTAAATGGACTCGACTGCTTGCAAAGTGTTTATGATTACAAAAAATTGTGTTGGAAGGGTCATGATTGAATTGGGTTGTGTACTTTAGTTATATTTTGGACCTGTTCAAATTTAGGTAAATGTTGGGCTAAACATTTCTTAAGGTCCAAAAATTCAAAAGTGAGTGTGCCGAAGGAAAGAATCAAGATTTTTGTTTGTGGTAGCTTCGGTTAACAGGAGATGAAATTACACTACTCTCTTAACTAAAGTTATTGTTATTTGTTAAATAATTGTTAAAAGAAAGATATGACCGTATAACATCATATTGCCATAAAAAATAGTCACAGGGTACCCGCCGCTGCATCGCGCGGGTACTCTGCTAGTAAAACCAAATGCTCATATGAGGAGTTAAGGAACGAGGATGTGGTTGGCTGGTTGCCATTGCCACTTTAATTGTTTCGTGGATTTGCTAAACAATGTATATTTGGCGATGCTTAACATGAATATAAAATAAAACTTGAATTTTGTTAAATAAAAAATGACATATATTTAAGTTATTTTTAATGTTAATTTATTGTGCATTAAATGCATAACTAATTTAAATATGAAAAGATCATATTATTTAATGTGTCCAAAGAAATTGCCCAGTAAACATTTGTTATGAAATTTTCTTTTGATTACTCTTATTTTGGTACTTATCAAGTGACAAATCCACACCATCTATCTAGTTTGATCTAATGCTGGGGATTAACCTAAGGTTTAATATGTCAACCTAAATCCATGTATTTTTTATTTTTTATTATTTTTTTTTCACATTTTTTTTTGTATTTTTTTAATTCACGTTATTTTTTTTCACTTTCATACGTTTTCGATTGTTTCGAGACATTTTATATGTTTTCGTCCGTTTTCATACATTTTCATCCGTTTTCTTACGTTTTCGTCCATTTTCGTTTGTTTTCATACGTTTTCGTTTGTTTTCGCCTGTTTTCATCCATTTTTCATACGTTTCGTCCATTTTCAGGTGTGTTTTTACGCTTTCATACGTTTTCGTCCATTTTTATACGTTTTTTGAATATCACAAATGATATTCTTAATATCACAAGTGATATTCTGTGATATTCAGAATATCACATGTGATTTTTTGAATATCACTTGTGATTTTTAAGTTACAAAACATTAGTAGAAAATCACTTGTGATAGTCAGAATATCACTAGTGATATTCAGAATATCACATAATGAATATCATAGAATATCACAGAATATCACTTGTGATATTCAGAAACGTATGAAAACATCTGAAAACATTTAAAAACGGACGAATATGTATGAAATCGGAAGAAAACGTAAAAAAACAGATGAAAACATATGAAAACGGACGAAAATGGACGAAACCGAATGAAAAAATGGGCGAAGATGTAAGAAAACGGACGAAAACCTATGAAAGCTAGCAAAAACGTATGAAAACGAACGAAAACAGATGAAAACGTATGAAAACAGACGAAAATATATGAAAGCGGAAAAAAACATGAATTAAAAAAAGACGTAAATTAAGAAAAATGTGAATTCAAAAAATAAACGTGGATTAAAAAAACATGAATTAAAGAAAAAAGAAGAAAAAATGTGAATAAATAAGAAAGAAAAAAGACAAGAAAATATATAAACTTAGATTGACATATTAAATTTTAGTTTAATACTCACCTGACAAAAATTCATATAGATCTCAAATTCTGTGATCCAATGAGCCAATCATACCAATTCATTTTCTATTGAAAAAAAATAAAATAAACTTTCACCCTTTTTAAAAAATTAAATATCTCATGAACCGTTAATCGTTCATGAAAAAATTATATCATCGTGAAGAGAATTAAATTATTTTTCTATAGATATGCACTTATATATATTTTAACGTTTTTTTTAAATTTCGGTGCTGAAAAAATCATATATGATTTGTGAAAATCATATGTGATTCGATTTTACAAATCATATATGATTTTTGCAAATCATATGTGATTTGTAAAATCATATATGATTGAAAAATCACATATGATTTGATTTTACAAATCACATGTGATTTTGAAAATCATATATGATTTTACAAATCATATATGATTTTTCAGTAAATTTTGAAAAAAAAAGTTTGTCGAAAATATAGAAGTGCATATCTATGAAAGATAATTTAATTCCGTCATGATGATGTATTTTGTAGTTTGAAGATTTACCGTTTGCGAGATATGTGTTTTTAAAGAAAGGTGAAAATTGTCTTTTATTAATTTTGATCGAAAATGAATGGTAAGATTGATTTATTGGATTATGACAAATATGAGATCTATATTGATCTGAACTCTACTCACAATTAGATCAAACTTGATAAATATAATTAAGACTTGTCATTTGATAAACATAAAAATAAAAGTATGCAAAATAACTCGCCTCATATACATATATATTTTCTTTTTTAGCAAAACCGTTATTTTATTTGGACGGGTGGAATATATATCCATTTTAAACGCAAAATCCAAAAAACAAATTTACTTTTTCATAACATAACTTTTTTTAACAGAAGTTTCCTAACTTCTCGCTCACTAATTTAGTTATCTATCTCACTTTCAAATCCATTATTTTTATTTTAAAACATACTAAGCGGATCACCGCACTGAAGAACAACTGGGGACTACTCGGGCTCATGTCTCGTTGGATCTTCTCAATCACCGAGTACTTTAGTTTTTAATAAAATTATCGCGGCTAATTATTTTCTTTACGATCAATGTAAAATATGTACTTACCCGCTACCGGTGGAAAAGAGCTCGGGTTTAATCATAAGCAGATCAGATTAAGATTTCATTAAACTTATAAAAGTACATATAAAGTCATCCGCATGTATTGTAAGTTTCATAAATTGACAATTGTGTTCTGGGAATTATCTAATCAACTTCTAAAGATAACTTTTCAATGTTTCCTTAATTTACGTGGAAACATTTACAATTACTACATTCAGGAATTCGATTCTTGATTTTTTAAAAATTAAACATTCAACAATTTATTTTAAAATTTAACGCTTAACTTTCAACTTTCGATTTTAAGTTTTCGTTTTGAGTCTAGATAGCGGTCATATTAACATTGAATTTAAATCAAAATGACACCAATTCGAAAAGTTGAATAATCTTTTATAAACAATATATTTTATCTCACAACCTACTGTTTGCGTATATCTTATCCCATTCTTGATTCACAAGCCTTTGACAACTACAACTAACTTAAAAGGTACACTTGACTTGCCTTATTGACAATCTCAAATCCATTTTCATAAAGAAAACAACCCTATAATTAATTCCCTTCAAAATTCCTTCCTCAAACACAACCACAAGATTCATCAAATAAATTATGCTTGAATTTAGGACAACACTTCTGGCAACTTTACAATCCTATCAAGTCAAATTCCATAGTTTTAGCAAGTCATTTAAATATGCATTCAAACTCATTAATGAATTGTTCCTTTCGTATGGATATAACATAACTGATAACCAAAAATATACAACTTTTATTCATACACAACAAAATGCAACCCTCCACCTCCTCCCCAGAGTTGTGGCTCCTCCATCGCTCCAACAACGAGTTCTTCATCCTCGACACCACCACGGGCAACGTCTACTCGGTCATACTAACCATCACCCCTTCATGCACGTGCCCAAACCCTACCACCCCATGCAAGCACATTCTCTTTCTTTACATCCATGTTTTCTCCCTCACCCTTAACGACTCATGTCTACGTCGTATCAGCCTCCGTCCATGTCAGCTCACTCGCCTACTCTCGACTCAAGTGAGTCGGGTGTCACTAGCAGTGAGAATATTAGACGTAGGTTTTGGAAATGTATAGGAATGGTAAGAAGGTGATCAAGGTGGTTGTTGAAAAGGATCCACTTGTCCGATTTGTTTGGAGGAAATGGAGTCAGGTGGTCGGAAAGTGGTGGCGTGTGCTACGTGTAAGAATCCGATTCATGAAATGTGTTTGATGATGTGGAAGAAGAGGAGGTCTAGGACTTGTGTTTTTGTAGAGCAAGATGGAAAGGTATTGGTAATAAAGATAAGTATATTAACCTTTTGGCTTATGTTGCTGAAGATGAAAATAGTTATGGGGTCAATGTTAATTAGTTATTTAGTTATATGTAGTCTTTAGCTTTTGCTATTTCAAATCTGTAATGTATTTCTTCATTGCTTAGTTTTATATGATTTCAAGCTAAGAAAAGCTTTGTTTTAAGATATTAATTAAATTCATCCCGGATCATGCACCCTGGTTAAAGTTTTTAGCTTTTGATATATTAAGGACAAATTGCATAAAACGGTATTCATTTTATGTCCAATTTCAATTAGAGATACTATTTATTTTATTTTTTTTCTCAATTTAAGGTATCCGACATTTTTTTTTGGCTGATTTAGGTTTTTTTCTAACTTCCGTTAACTATTTCGTTAGTAAATTACATGTTTGGTCCTTAAGTTTGTATAGGCATTTCATGTTTGGACTATTTTCGTCCGTTTTCATACGCTTGCATACGTTTTTATACGTTTTTACACGTTTTTGTCCGTTTATACACGTTTTCGTTCGTTTTGCAGATTTTAAATCGGTTTTGCGTTTTCATCCGATTTTACGTTTTGCGTTTCCGTCGCATTTTGCGTTTACATACATTTTTACGTTTTCGTCCGTTTTACGTTTTGTCTGTTTTACGTTTTGTCATTTACGTTTCGTCCGTTTTGCGTTTTCTTCGTTTTACGTTTTCGTCCGTTTGAGCGTTTCGTCCGTTTTACGTTTAGTCCATTTTCCACGTTTCTTCCGTTTTTGCGTTTTCGTTCGTTTTACGTTTTAATCGGTTTTACGTTTCGTCCGTTTTGCATGTTTTCGTCCCTTTTACATGTTTTACATGTTTCGTCCTTTTTGCATGTTTACGTCCGTTTTACGTGCAAAACGGACGCAAATCAAAAACAAACAAAACATGCAAAAGCGGACGGCGTAAAATGTATATATGTGTAAAACGGCAAACACATGTAAAACGGACGAAACGTGCAAGAACATACGGAACGTGTAAAACGGACAAAACGTGCAAAAGCGGATGGCGTGTAAAAATCATGAAATCGTGTAAAAGCGTCTAAGCGGATGGCGTGTAAAATGGACGAAACGTGTAAAACGGATGAAAATTTGCAAAACGGACGGCGTGCAAAAGCGGACAAGACGTGTAA
Source organism: Chrysanthemum lavandulifolium (assembly GCA_022545495.1). Lineage (NCBI taxonomy): Eukaryota > Viridiplantae > Streptophyta > Magnoliopsida > Asterales > Asteraceae > Chrysanthemum > Chrysanthemum lavandulifolium. The sequence continues at coordinate 164,362,491 of CM040239.1, read as the reverse complement.
AACGGAAAAAGCGCAAAAGGGCGGCGTGTAAAGCGGGCGAGCGTGTAAAGCGAGCAGCGTGTAAACACGAACATAAGCGTGCAAAAGCGACGCGAAACGTGCAAAAGCGGACGGAAACGTGTAAAACGGACGGCGTGTAAAAGCGGACAAAAAGTGTAAAATGGACGGCGTATGCAAGCGTGAAAACGAACAAAAATAAACCAAACATGAAATGCCTATACAAACTCAAGGACCAAACATGTAAATTACTAACGAAATAGTTAACGGAAGTTAAAGAAAAACCTAAATCGGACCCAAAAAAAATTCATGTACCTTAAATTGAGGAAAAAAAAGTAGTACATTTAATTGAAATTGGACTTAAGTTGAGTACCTTTTATGCAATTTGCCCATATATTAAATTTGTAACTTATTGAATGGATTCTTAGGAGCGAGAAGATCAATTACCATTTTACAATGTTTTTGTCCTAACACCAACAAAAATCAAATTCTTGAGGATCGTTGCCATTGAACCCTTAAAAGAACAACATGAGAATTCAATGAAAACCACGGATTTGACTTATTAGATAAATGAAGAATTCAACACGGCTTACGATTGGAAACACAATTAATATAAAGGGCACCAAGATTTAAAAGCCAGTATATTCTTGAAAACTCAACCGTTGTTACTTCTGCTCCGGTTCCCGGACCACGAACAATTAGTGGTTGTTTAATTCTTTATACCTTTCTGTTGTAAAAGCAATGATGTTATCTAAACTTGATAGTTGGGCGAATAGGGTGTTGCTTGTTGTATCTTTGTAAATCCACAGTTCCCTTTTGGTTTTTGAAATCCACAACCCCGCCTAGAACCTGGCAGATAAACAAATGTTGGATCACATATATTACCTACGGAAAAGAATCACTAAAAGAAAAGGAAAAGACTCACTACAAGAATAAGGAGAACAAGCGAGGAAGATTTTGACGAGGAGACAATGCATGTCTTCGCAAAAAGTCCACTACACAACAAAAAAGCTTCTTTCCGGACTTTGACTTTGTCACAAAATCAATAAAATTTGACCAAAACCTTTCGCGAGTACATGTCCTCACCAAAATGTTGACTTTTTCCTGAAAATTTTTACCTCTTCCTTTACTTATTTCATTTCCCTCTAGTTTTTCCAGCCAAACTTTCGATGAGGATATGTACTCGCTAAAGCTGGTGATGTGGCTTAGCCTTTGACGATGACATGTACTCGCCAAATGTGTTGACCAAATTGTTGATCGCTTAATTATATGTTTAATTAACAGTTAGTGAATAATTAAATGAAGGCGGTGACGGGAAGATCAAGAAGGCATTTTCTTTGACAAAATCAAGCCCAAAAGGTGTAAGATCGTAGAGAATCTCGCGAAGAGAAGGTCAAGAAGGAAATAATTCACGGAGATAGAGACAATAGTCCTACAATTATCGTTTAAATGTGATTAAATCTAGAGAGAATATAAGGTGCACACATAATTAGAGAAGAGAGAGAGAGAGAGAGAGAGAGAGAGGAATAATTGATCTAGTTATCTTGAATATGGTGTTACACTCTCACATGGTGTGACGGACTTGGCTATTTATACTTATATGTAGTTGATCTCGTGACTTCACAAAATACCAAACTAGTCACGAGCTCATGAATTAATCGTTTAAACAATAAAGAAAACAACCAACTATTGTACAGAAGTATTACATATTACATAATAAGACCATAAGATGATTTACACTTTTCTTTCTCTAACAATCTCCCTTAAGGGTAGATCATTGGTCTTCTATGATACGGCATCCCGTCAACATAACTTCGAGATCGATCATCTGCTCAAAGCGCTTTCGCGAATCCCAAGTTCCAACCTTTCATCAATATACGGTGCAACCAATCCTAGCCATGTTCTTTGATCATCATCTTTCAACTTCTTATGCGTGTGAAGTCTTCCTCAACATTTTCTTAACTTTATCTAAGACCCATCTTATAGTTCCGTGCTAAACTTAGCAAGTTCATCCATTCTCATAAACCTTTCCTCAAGTATGTCATTAACGTAAACAATACCTACGCCACACTTCGGATCTTATGTACATGACTATGAATTGAGTTTCGCAATCCTAGGAATGCGAGTAGGAACCATGAGATTTACCCTTTCTCGATAACTTTCCACACCCATTTGGAAGCCCTTGAAATGTGCCATTGTTGCCCAAAATCCTATGGACTTCAACCATTATCTCATTACTTTATCAATTTAGCTCAAACCCCAATTTACCCAAATATTCGAATTTCATCTTCAAGAACCGTAACCTTATAATACCACTAAAACAAAACTAATCAATACTTACATGAGAGTATAAATGTTTAAGGGTTTGGGACTTGAGTACAACACAATTTCCTTATCAATTGGCTTTGAAATTTCCTCTTTTCTTCTCCGATGAAACCTCGACACCACCACACACTAAAGTTTTCTACAAACTTTTGGATAATAAAGGAAAATCAAAAGGAGGTCGGTGTTTATCTAAAATCGCCAACTTTGTAACTATCTTATTACCTCCATTTGTAATCTAATTTGGTTTCATAATGTATAAAAAGGTTTATGGGCTTTTGCAAGGTAGAAGGTTATGGAGTGTTGTTTGAACCTAATGTTAGGAATCTATTTTGGACATTTTTTTTAATGTAGTTGCTTCTAATTTTTTTTAATGTTGTTTGTAAAAATAGTTATACAGATCTCTTTTGGCTTGATTTTTAGGTTTCTTTTATGATTCTTACATATGTCAATGGCTTATAGGATTTTTAGTTTTATGATGCATGTTATGGAATATTTAATGTTGCAAAACTTACATTGCTTTTGTATTTACATGCTACGCCGCAACGAACTTTCAATCATCGTTTTAAATATAGTGAATGACATGTAACATTTAAGGCGTTTTATATATTAGATAATTATTAAACCTTGTTGCATCGGATAACATATGTCGTCCTTACTAGTTTTAATATTTTTATATACTAGACAATTATCCGTAAATAGCGGCGACAATGTCTATTAGAATTAATTTGTGTGATTTTGTTATGTATGTTAGCTTTGTATGGTTTTGTAATCTTTAGAACGGGCTCAAGCCTAAGTCTAGAATGCTCGTATTATGCTATATATTTGTACCATGTAATTAGCATTATCAATCAATGAAATAAACCCTTATCTCAGATATCACGAACATGGTATCGAGAGAATATAACTTCCTAATTTAAACCCTACACATCTCTATGTCCCTAAACCCTAATCATCTAAATCATCCATCCACAGTTATTCAATTTTTCGTGTTGGTGATTGTGCTTTGGCCATTAATCCACACGTATGTATATGTTATTCATGCATTAGGTCACAATTGGTACTCTTGATTTTTCTTGGTTATTCAATTTTCGTGTTGTTGATTATGATTTGGTCATTAATCCACACGTATGTATATGTTATTCGTGCATTAGGCCATGAATCGATACTCTTGGTTTCCTTTATTGCTTGCTTCTGCGCTTCATCATACATAACTTTCATGATGACCGTGATTTAAACACCAACACAAACACACCCTTTTGGCCTCACACGTGAATAATGGGAACAACATTATGTCTTCTATTAATGCTAATATGCAAAGTAAAAGTCAAACTAATTTCTTCAAGTCCACTGTGACTCCACAACCCAACATGTACAAGGTTTTAATGTTTTTGGTTCGCCTACTCTTCAATATTCTGGTCTCGATTATCCAAACCAACCCAATATGGGTTATGTTTATTTTCAAGGAGAATTGGGCTCCTCCTTGCCACAGGCCAAATAGCTTCCAACAGTTAACGTGGCCCAACAGCTTCCAACCGGGCCTAGGCCCAAACTCAGATTTATACACCATTTGCTAATTCGTATATGCAACATGGAGGAATAAGTTTTTACCATGGAACTTTTCTTATATGTCGCAACCTACTATGTTTCCGCAAGAATTTCAGACTATGATTCCTCAAGCTTTTCAGACGACACCACTTCATGATCCCACAACGAGTGCTTAGAACATGGAATAAGTGACAATGAATAAAGTTGGTAACTTAAATTGTAATTAAGTATTTAAATATTTAATTGATTGTGCTTCCTTTTATAACTAAAAATATTTAGTCTTACAACATTACTCATTAATTGTCTACCAATAAAAAATCATGTTTGCTTCACCCAGTCTATTGAATCTTGCCGAGAATTAAACACACGAAACGAGTTATTAATAAGTTTTCATACTTTGTAATTTTAATAGCAATCTATAAAATATACTAGGTACTAAAATGTATACGTTAGTGTCGGTTTAAAGTTTGATTTGTTCCATAAGAAGTACTTGCTTGCGACCTTGATTTCAATTTCGTCATCTTGAACATAGTCGCTTTCATTCTTGATATAATTTTAGTCTTGTTTTAAAAAAGCGAAAATACTCCGACCAACTCATTTTTATGTAAGCAAAGTATCTTTTAATGCCTTAACACAATAGTCTATACTATAAAACCATTTGCATATTTATAGCTTATTGTAAAGATTTTTTATGATTGAAAAGTTGAAACACACTTATAGTTGAAGTGCTTATTTTAGGAAAATGATAGGGTGGCCTAATTATATGCTTAAATACATGCCTAAACATATGTGGCATGATCGTGATGGCTTGTGAAAAATTGGGTCCCTTATCAAGCCATCAAGATAATGCCACACATGTTTAGGCATGAAGTTAAGCACATCTTTAAGCCTCCCAATCACTACTCTTTATTTTATTACTTGATTAAATTGTACATTTCAAAGTCGAAGATAAAAATCATATGTCAATATTAATAGATAAAAGATATTATCTACATATTACTTTTATAATCGATTGCATTTCATCAACTACTACAATCAAATTAGTAATTAATTTAGTATATTTGTATTTAGTTGATTTAAATTTAAAACAAATGTCATCAGTCACATTAATTAAAAACAAATGTTATTAGTCAAAAAAACAAATGGCAATATAATAATGCGTCATGTTATACAAACCCCCCACCTCAAAACCCCCACACATAGTACATTTTTTTTGTGTATCAATCTTCAATAGTGAGTCACTTTTTGAGTTTTTCTTTCATTTTTTTTATTTGTGTATGTCACTTTTTCTTTGAGTCACTTTTTCAGTTTTAGTATGTCATTTTATTTTTTTATTTTTTGTAGAGTTTGTGTATTATTGTACTACGGGCGTCAAGATTCCACTCACATTTTTTTCCAGTGTGTGTTTTAGTTGCAGGCTTTATATCAATCTTCAATAGTAAAGATTCGATATGTTTTGTATTCTCAATATTATAAACTGCATCACAAACACAGTTCACAAACACAATCACATTCACAAACTACAACAATAAAAAATAACAGGTTAATACTGAAGATTTAAGTAAGTAACAAGTGTGGATAGTAACGGGTTTATAAAGTTTACAAAAAACTTGGGTAAAAGATGTGAAATTCAATCGAATATGATAAATACATCACCGTTTTACACGAAGATGTATAATTTTACGCTATTACATATATTACTTTCAAAAATATGTAACGTTTATAAAAATGACAAAAAAAACATCGAGATTTTTAACGAGCTCGATTATTGTCGTTTTATCATATGGTCAAATTTGAAGGTTGTAAAGTGGATAAAATCTCACTTTACCGTCCATTTGATTTTGCCACGCCAGAACAAACGATTATAGGTGTAGATACTTTATGTGGAAGAATGTTTTGAACAAAAGTTTGGTTAAGCATCTTCTTCAACACGATTGCTCAAACGCAATGCTAAAGATATTACGATTAACATGCTTTAAGCAAGAAACAAGATGTTATTGTCTCAAAACAAGATGTTGGAGATAAAAATAAAGATCCTGGAGGCATCATTGAAATTGGAAAGGAATCCTGAGGATCACGCATATCAATCGAGCACAATACTCCACGACCTTTTAGATGACATGAATAATCTTCATATGGAGTAGGTGTTGTTGTTATTGTTAAATAATGCGTTAATGTTGTTGTTGCTATTGTTGTAGTAGTAGTAGTTGTTGTTGTTGTAATTATTTAATGTGTTAATATTTAACGTGTTATTGTTGTTTAATGCCTTATTATTGTTGTTGCTGTTTAATTATATAGAAACACATTATGTTGCACTTCGACCATATTGTAGAACACGAACAAACTCTTAAGACATTGAGAAGTCCAAACTTGCATAACTCTCGTTTTAAGTTTCAGTCGCCATAGTAACTCCAAACTTGTCAATTAGACTCCCAAGCTTACTGCTAGTCCAAACACTTAGTAATGCCAGTTTAAGTTAGTACTGCTGGTTCCAGTACTAACAACTTAGTACTACTAGTTATGGCAGTTAAAACTGCTAGTTCAAGTTAGTATTGCTGGTATTCTTGGAAAGGCGTGTGATGATTGTAAGAGAGTATATTCTATGTATTTAGAAGATACATTTAATTATGAGTTGTAAATGAGTATTTATCTTGTAAAGGACTCTTTAGACTATAAAAGGAGATCCTAGGTTATACGTAGTTTTATATCAATCTGTGTAAACCTTCAAGGTTGTAAACCCTGATACTAGCAAGAGTATCCGTATTATTAATCAATAATATTGAAGCATTTTGATAATAACTGTGTCCATTGCATTGTTAATGTTTCATTGGTAATTCTTCTAAGTGTTATCAAGTAGTTTCGCATACTTGTTAGCATCAAACACTGTTTGATCATAGTTGTTTTGGAATCATCCAAAGCAACACATTCACATAAGCTAAGTAGATCTGAGGTTTGGGACTCACAAGTGGTATTAGAAGAAGTTTGTTCTAACATAAAAGCAATGGAATTTCTCCTCTCTTATGATCCATATTTGTTGAATCAGGAGAGGTATTGCTATCAACCTTTTCCAACAGATATGTGTCATAACAAGATTCAATTTGATCAGTAATTTTTTGTTCATAAGTAGGGACATCATGTTGAGCAGATTAATTGTACCTCAAAAATGGCACATGGTCATTTATCGATGCGATATCTTTATCCGCATCATGTGTGATATGAGTTCTTGAATCTGCTTTTTATCATGCTTATCGACTTTGTCCTCTCGCATTCGGTGACAACCGATCCCGCATCCGATGCTTTACTCGAATCAACATTAATATTACTTGATTGCACTTGACTCTCATTTATCTTGATGTCATACTTGAGTTGGTGCTATGCTCTCTCTTCAATGTAATTCTTAACATTACCTATCTGCTGGAGTAATGTTTCTCTGAACATGTTAACTTCAATTCCAGTGTAATTCGTAAAACACTTTTCTGTCATTAGACTGTCATAATCCCAAGTGTATTGAGAATCGATGAACGATTGAAGTTATTTGATGATCACCCCAAGTGCAGCCATGGATCCAGTTTCATGAAATTCTTCTTTGTCAAGTTGTTGTTCTAGTTGTTCTAAGCTCAAAAACATTGTGCCTGTGAAAGTCTGTACATCTTGACCGAGGAGTGATGCAAATGTTCATTCGAATCCGGATCCAGGTCTTTCAAAGAGAACCTCGAGATGTGAATGAAGTAGTCGAAAATATTTCATGCAACTTTACTTTGCATTATCTAGCATTTGTTGTAACAGGTGCAACTCTCTCTTGTGTGAATTCGAGCACAAACATTCCACATTAGCATTATCCGACTCAAACCATAACACCCCAAAAATCGAGGCGCCACTCAAATTGGCATCATAACATGGTAATAAAGAACGGATAATAAAACCCGTTTAAGAACTTCTATTAATAAAATAACAAAGTTTACAAAAGTTTAATTGTTATGGAAATATAGCCCATTAATAAAAAGTGGTCCCAAATACATCGATGTAGTCTATGACCATGCCATGCCACGCCTTGCCTTGCTTTCCTTGTAAAAGATAACATCAAACACCGAAAATATGCTAAAAGTCACTATAAAGTCGGTGAGTTTATAGGTTTATAGTTAAACATCAAAGCAATCAAGTTTGGACTATAAGCGTAAATGCACTCAAAACACCGCATGTAGTGAGTCATTCAAGTAAAAGTTGTGTCTATTACTCAAGCTCTAAGCTCATGGTACCAAACTACAACAGCCCGCATGCGTGTAAGTAGCATGTCAATATGGTTTATGGTGCCTTAGCAAGTGTGTGTTTAGTCAACACTTGTGTTCCGACATGGTATACATCCGGAGACAAGTTGGAGCGACCAACCCGGATGGGCGTTACCCTCAATAGATCTATTTATAACACTCTCGCTCCCGCAGGATTAATGGTACATTAAAGGCGGGCAAATTGTGGAAATAGTTCTCTTAGGCTATCTCGTAATAGTGGTTACACAAGAGTTTTAGTTTTAGTCCATAAAAGCGTTTTGCATATTTTTCACCCCAAGTTTTGTAAAGCAAATTAAAATAAAAGTATGGGGCTATAAACTCACGAAGGTAATCAACGAAATCAAAGATATCGGAAGTGAAATGAGTTTTCAAACGTGAAAAACTCTACGGCAACCTAGAAATATATAAGATGTCTTAGGAATATGTGATGTGAAGTGTATGCATTTTCTAAAATAAATTATCACCCATATATGTTTGTAAAGTAATTTAGTAGCGAAAGTATAACTTCGTTGAATTATATTATTTATAGAAATCAATATACTCTTTGTGTTTAAAAGTATTCAAGTCCTTAACGTTGACCATTTAATTAATTGTTTAATTGGAAAACTTCCGACTCCATAGTAATGTGTACGTAAAATATTCGTCTTTGATAAAGTTTATTTTAGCTCATTTTGACTCTAAAATACTTAAACGTTCCAAAAAAACATTTCCAACCACTTTTAACGAAAAGCTATGAATAGTAAAAAAAATAAATATATTTTCAATGTATCTTATTTTGTCCATAGTTTCCTCGTTATTTAGTGTTATAGAAATCTCTTAACGCACCTAACAAGTATATATGAAATTTTACCGTTTTCGTTCAAGTATTTTTGGCTAAAAATGCTCCTAAAGTGTCCAAATCCTACTTTAAAGTTTTCCATCAGCATTTGCTAATTCAAATAAAGCTGTCAAAATATAAGTTTCTTCTAAAATTTCGTAAGCCATAACTTGCTTGTTTTAAGTCCGTTTTCTAAGTTCTACATATCCCTGCGAAGGTATTTAAGTATACTAACATGTTTTCAAGGCCTCGGCTTGTATAGCTATCATTTAAAGTCCGGTTTTGTTCTACGAAAAGTTCTGACAGCAACTTATAATTTCAGAAATTTAGTTTTCGTCGCTAAACTTAAAACTAACGTATCTTATTCGTTATAGATCCGTTTTTAACCACTCAAGCGCCCACACTTTCGTTATAAAGTCTAGTTTCTATATATTTAACCAAATATTGCATTTCAAAAACTCATTTTTCTGTGAAAAAGATTTTTGGACAGCCCGTGCTTATATTTTCCAAAACTCATTTCTAACACTTATATCTAATAAATCTACCTCAAATCAACTCCCAAAAACTATCCTACTCTTCCACCAATTCTTCAATCATTCTGATAGTGTCATAACATTATTAATAACCTAATAAAAATTTCATACCTCAAGAAATACATAATCTATGTGTAGGAAAAATTATGAATCACATATTATTTATTTTAAACCTTGATTTGAACATGTCAAACATATATGAAGTAGGACTTGAATATACCCATTTTTCTCAAGAATATAATTATTTCAAGTAGGTTTTAACTTGTTTAAAACATAAAAATGTACAAACATATATAGTGTTAGCCGTAACATTTTTATTAGAAGTGATGGTCATTCAAGTTTAGGAACTTTGTAACGTGTGTTAGATATCGTGATAGAATAGTCAACGGGCTCGTGGATTGGGCTAAGCTAAATGGCTAAATGTTATGTTAAGCTAGCCTTGTATAAGTTGTCATCCAATCCAAGTCCCATCCAAGCCCATCCCAAAGCCCATTAGGGCATATGTACTTAGTATAAATACACCTCAAATGACACATTTGAGGTGTGTGCTGCGCATGTGTGTGTGTGTGTGTTTTATTTATGAAATATTGTTTCATCTTCTCTTCCTTTTCTCTCTAAACATATACGCCTAACATATCTTCAAGTCACCAAGTTCTTCTCTTCATCTTTCTACGCATAACATCCTTGTGTATAACGTGGGTTTATGTTATACGTGTTCTTCTTGTGGTAAGCGTGGTATTCGTGTGATAAGGTTGATATATTCAAGGTCCTACAATTGGTATCAATCGCCTAACAATGGTTTAGGAGGGTTTGGGTTACGTTTTTGTTAAAGCTTTACAACAAAGGTTGCGTTTTCATATCAAACGTGAGCTTTTTATATAAAGTTTTGATTTTTACGTGGTTTTAAGCTTAAAGTTGTAGACTTTATTGAACTTTCAGTGTGTTGGAAGAAATTTGTGCAAAAGAAATCATTTAGAAACGTGTTTTTGGGTGAAAAATCGTGTTTTTGCATCAAACTGGGCGTTTTTACGCGTAAGGAAATCAAGTACAGAAAAGTCAAAACCCTCTTTTTACGCGTAAGAAAAGTCAAAACCCTAGTTTCATACGCGTAAGGTCTACGCGTAAGAATTGAGTTTTACGCATAAGTTTTGGTGAAGAATCTTCGTGCTAACGGTTACTCGGTGCTTCCTCACTTGGATAAGTTTGTGGAACACTTCGACTTTGGATATCTTCTACAATTGGTATAAGTGTAAAGGATTTTGGGCAAAACCCTAATTTTACGCGTAAGCTATTCCTACGCGTAAGCCCTCCCGCTCACGCGTAAGTTGGGTTTTACGATAAGGAAAACCTACGCATAAGCTTTATCCTACGCCTAAGCACCATATCCTACGCCTAAGCAATTATATCGCGTAACTTCTTCTCCCTAACCATAAGGTGTTTCTCGCCTAAAAAATAAAAATTACGGAGTCTAAACGTTCGCTTTTACGAAATTCAAATTTTGGTATAAATTGGAAAATTTTGGTCAAAAATTCAAATTTTTGGACCCAAATTCAAATTGTTTCGGTCAAATTTGGTGTCAAAATTGTCAAAACTCAATTTTTTCATACAACCTTAAAATTGAATTTTATGGTGAATTTAAAATTTTGGGACAGAAAATTTTACGGCTAAGAACAAATTTACGAGTCAGATTTTCAGCAAAACTTCAAACGGCCATACCTTATCAAACACAACTCCTTTATCGTTGAATCGATCCTACATCAACTTTATCAGTAATACCTTCATCAATGGCAACTCAACAAGACATTCATGCAGCCGGTGCCGAAAACCGTCCTCCTATGTTGGAAAAAGGTGGTTATCTTCAATGGACAAGTCGTATGCTCCATTACATCAAGACCAAACCTAATGGAAAACTAATGATTCAATCCATTACGAATGGACCCTTCAAGCCTCGACAAGTCCAAGACTCGAAATGCCGATGCAACACCTCCGTCCCACCATCCTTTCGTACTCAATATGAATCGAATACACAAGTGGATAAGAAGCAAGTCGAAGCGGATGACATGGCAATTCATATTGTCCAACTGGGTTTACCAAGAGATATCTTTGTTCTTGTGAGACGGTTGTGAAACAACTTTCGATATGTGGGAACGTGTTAGACGGCTTTGTCATGGAACAAAAATTGGACAACAAGATACGGAGAACAAGTCGCTAACCGCATGGGAGAAGTTTACATCTACCCAAGAGAACCCATTGAATCCTACTATGGAAGGTTTTGCACTTTAATGAATGAGCTTATCGAAACAAGTTGGAACCCGTAACTATCGTGAGTAACATCAAATTCTGAACAATCTTCCGAAGAATGGGGACGATATGTCACTATTGTCAACCAAACAAAAGACTTACATCAAGTGAACTTTGATCAACTCAACGATTTTACGAAACAAAACCAAACGAAGTGTATGAAGTCGAAAAGAAAGATTGGCAAAGAATCATGATCCATTGGCACTAATTGCAAAGACTCAAACTACGGTGAATACACAACAACAAGCTTCATCATCTTCCACTAACAACAACTTGCAAAGAATACATTCCACAACCACAAGTTGGTTTCCTCAACAACAATTCTTTCCACCGTAACAACAAGTCATTCAACAACAACAAGATCCACAATACCAAGAACAAGGAATCACCGATCCCGAATCGAACAAGAAGATGCTTTGTCACATGCATTTGTATTCTTGGGTAAAGCATTTAGAAGTCGCTATTCCACACCAACTAACAACAACCAAAGGATTTCATCAAACACTCGCAATGCATAAATTGCACGGTAGGGTTTGAATATGGGTAATCAAGGACAAATGGTTGGAGTTATTGGGAATCAACAGGATATGCTACTTGATTTCACATAGGTACTCGGTGGTTCCGTATCGTGGTAATCAGTTGGGTCGAATGTTGGAAATCGATGGGTCGATTGTTGGGAATAGAGCGATGGGTAATCGAATGGGAATGTTGCAGCTCCGATCGTTGGGAATTATGGAAATGTGAATCGTGGTAATCGGGTTAAGTGTTACAACCGTCAAGGAGTGGGTCACATGGCAAGGAATTGTCCTACTAAGCCGAAAAGAAGGATCTTGCGTATCTTCATAAAGCTATCATGTTAGCACAAAAGGCGAATCGGGAATGCATTTGAGTCTTGAGGAACATGACTTTTCGCTATTATGGATGATTTGGAAGACCTAGAGGAAATCAATGCGAACTACATCTTCATGGCAAATCTTCGAGAGACTAAGTACGACATCGACTCGAACGCACCTCCTCCGCCTATGAAGCCAATGCGATGATCGAGGTACCAATCATTGATCCGCGCTATAACAATGTCATATTTGATGTGTTTACTCATGACGACGAAGATTCATGACATCCGCACCTACTTGTGATACATACATGGACAATCCGAGTTGTAGCAATACTAACTCGAAACTCCGGATGTGGATCCTAGTGGAGGTCGTGTGGCACAAAATATCGAGACCGATGAGGAAACACGTGCTTATTTTGAAACATTAATCAATAACGTGGCATTGAAATCGAGAAAGTTAAAGCGGTCAATCGCGGTTAAGGCCGCGAATGGTAAATTGATCGCAGAGCTTGAGAGTTACAAGGAGAACGCAAAAGCTTTTGAATTTCACAAAAACAAAGAGTCAGAATTAGAAATTGGTTATCGAGATTCCGTTTTAAGAGAACAACAATTGCAAATCAAATTTAACACACTTGATGTGAATTTGAACTTGAAAATAAAATCTTTAAACAAGGAAATTTCTGATATAAATGACCAACTTTCTAAACAAAAAGCAATGTTTTATGATCTTGAAAAAGGGAAGAAACAGTTGATTACTGATTTTTCAAAACGAGAAGATTCTCTCCTTGATGAAATTCTTGATAAAGATGAAAAACAAAAAAGCGGAAAATTTGCTTGTTACAACGGGTCATTCAGCTAAATCAACTAATATGTCGATTAATCAAACAAATCCAGATTTTCATACAACACAAAAATGGCTCTTGGTAACTCACCTCCTTGTTTCCTCAAGAAAGCTCGAAAAGAACATAATGTGTTGAATAATGGAAAAGTTGTGCATGAACCTATAATTGTTCATGATTCTCTTGAAACGTTAGAACTATATCGATGAGAGTAGATAAAAATGCAACAAAAGAACCAAGATCTAAAACCAATTGATTATAACAAATGGAACAAAATTAATGGAATTACTTTTGTGTCTCAAAAAGAAAAGTCAAAGTTTTCCATAACACCCAGTGTTTCAAACAATGAGTCAAAATCAGTTTCAAAACCAGTTTCAAAACCTGTTGTTGTCTCACAATCTCTTTCGAAAATCGAACAAATGTCTTCAAACAATCCTTTTAACACAAGTGATGCTAGAAGCATTTTAGATGATGTTAAAACTAGAATTTGGGGACTTCAAGAGACAGTTAAAACTAAAACCAATATTACTACTAACATCTGGTTTACTCGTCATGATGACGAAACGAAAAAGTTTTGTGAAACTCAAATTGCCCCTCAGCTGAATAACATCAATTCAAGGGTAATTCATTTTGAACAAGCATTTTTGAAAGAAACAGGTGACTTTGTCAAGGACCATAAATCTCTGATAAAGCAAGCTAATGAAAGTTTTGAACACATCAAAGTTTTGGAAAATTTAAATGATTCCTCTTCAAGATGTTATAACTCGATATCATGTCCATTGTTTTACAAACATATTCTGTTGAAGATCATGAAAGACTTCACCGAGACCTCCGCAATTGTTTCAAAATATGAAAAGCTCTTGAAAAACTTGAAAAGCAAACGTGTCCTATTTTAAACAACTTGATCGAAAAACCGAGGAATGCAAGTATGACAAATTGTCGTATGAGCGTGCCTACAAGGACATGAACGAGCAAAATGATCTTTTGAGAGCTCGGTTGGAATGTCTAAAGGGAAGGTTGTGGATACTAAGTTTACAAAACCATTGATCGAGGAGAAAACAAATGTTCCCAAATCGGTTTTCAAACCAAAATGTCTATTTCGGTTTCCTCCAAAAGTCAATGGAATAATGATTTATCAAAAACAATACCCACGCCTTTGCCTATTAAAAGAGAATTATCAAAGGTTTTGAAAACCTATTTTGATAAAGAAAAGTATTTACACCTAGCATTTCTAGGAATAGTACACGAATGTGACCAAAAATCCGGTTAAAGAATCATTGTTCTAACGACATGGTCAACAATCACTATCTAGAAGAAGCTAGGAAAAGGCATGACTTCGAAAAGACGAAATTCTAGGTGCAACATCTAAGGTGATGAATTCTACAAGATTTCAAGGCAATACTAGTAGTTGTAAACCATTACCTAGGAACCATCAAACGACTAGGAATTGGCATGCATCTAAGAGTAGTTACGGGAAGCAGAATGCTATGCATGTAGAAAACAACACTAGGAATTCTGAGTCTTTTTCGAACAAGAAACAATTTCCAAATGACTGTAGTGACAAAGTTAAGGTTGATGTCCTAAACAAGAATGTCTGTCTTACATGTCCAAAATGTGTCTTTTCAGCTAATCATGATGCCAAGGTACAATCCACTAAGACTCTCAACCGAAACAAACCCGATGACAAGATGAACATCAAAAGGAAACCTAATAGGTGGATCTCTTGATGACGTAGTTTTCAAAAATGAGTCTTCCACGATCCGAAAAGAAAACAACTCCTAGATCTTACCTTAGGTGGATACCCACGGAAAAGTTTTCAACAAAGTAGGTCTTAGATGGATTCCCACATGAAAGATTTTTGATACTTGCACCAACATAGATAATAATGACAATCATCGGGATAAGGAAGTAGAAACCAATATAATCATGATAGTGAACACCCTCGAGTGAGGAATCAAATACTTAACAACATTATTTGTGAAATCTCTTCGACTTTGGTTGCGGTGCATCAAATATCTCGAACCCACTCCTCGTAGGGTTCCAATTACGTAAACTCTTCCTCTTCATTCTCTATATCTTCTATTTTTATTTTCCTTTTCTTCTATAAAATCAAAACAAAATACAAAATTAGAAAAACTTTCAAAAATACAAAACAATATAAAACCAAAAATCCAAAATATTCTTCTCACGACATGTCTCTCGTATAATCGATATTCAGACGTTTAGAAATGTTATTCAACAATGATACTGGACATGTACGAGATGCTTGAGCGAGAGTTCTTTAAATGTTTTCTAAAACATGTCGATTCTCAAAATTTCTTTCTTAATGGCTTTCGTATACTTCAAGACGAAACCGGACTTCAACATAATGGCTTTTGAACACATCGATTCAGACCCGCTCTTTAAAGAAAGGAAAGTGCTACGCGATTTTCATAAATATCGAGCACTTATCCTAAAACAAATGAAGATAATTCTTCTCTTGATATCTTGAAAAGATTTTCAAAATCTTCTTCACATCTTGCGTACCATTGATTCGAAATTTTCAAAAGATTTTTCAAAATCTCTCACATTTGGTACCAAGATAACTCCTCTAAACCCTTAATTGATTCTAACTTTTACGTATGAAAATATGCTTTCGTTAAGGGGAGTATTAAACCAAAATTGTTCCAAAATTCATGCTAAATCGGTTTCTCTCCAAATGTTTTTCAAAAACATATCTTTTAATCATTTTGTTTCAAAAACATCATAGATATGCTATTTTGAGGGGAGAACGTGATTAAAATGTGATCAAAAGGTTTAATGATCCTTGTTTGAATCTCAAAAGAGCTCGACTCACCGTAACTAATGAATTGACGAGGAATCAATGTCGTGAAATGTACCATCTCGAGAAACTTTCTATGGACTTGACCAGGACGGGTAATAATTTCAAGCTAGTTCTCTAGTGATGTAAACGTGTCTCGAATCGGTCTTGTTCATTTAAAGTCGATCAATTCAAAAAATGCAAACTCTACCCTCTCTATGCAAATTTCAGTTAAAACAATATAAGCACATGTGAAGGAGGGAGTGTTTTTGAAAAACAAAAACTCTCAAGGTGTTAACAAAATGTTTTGATAATCATAAACACTTGGAGAGATTTTCAAGAAAAATGGTTTTATGGCAACATGGGACACTCATGGAGTTATAAGGTGACTAAGGATAGGTAAATCCGTCCTATGATCCGCCAGAGCTGGAGGATCTATCCAAGGACATCACAAATAGTTAGTATTAGAAGTCCTTAGGAATGATTGAAAAAAGGAGTAATGTGAGAAAGGAGAAAGAAGGGGTTGAAGAATTAAAAGAAAATCAAAAGAAAGGGTGAAAAGAAATAGCCCTCCATAATCAACCTTAGGGCGTAAACCGGGTTCAATACATATGCTACCGGTTGTCACCTAGATGACACCGGTATTGAAGACAAAGACGTCATGGACCCATGGACGCACCGCACTAAACCTTCTAGCCACTCAATTCCTCTTAAAAGGATTTGTTTCATTCTCACTGAACCCTACATAATCTATCAACTTTCTCTTAGAGATCGTTGATATTGAAGAAAGAGACCTCTCCCTAGTCACCGCTTAGGAAACCAAAATGTACTAATTGAGTCTAGAGCCACGAGATTCATCAAAAGATCTCATAGGAACACTTGACATGACATCGCTTGTTGTTCATCAATAAGGACACAAGTGATATATTCTAGAGTCCTACGCAGATCTTAGCAATCGCCGAACATTTTGAGAAGTTTCACATCCGTGATCTTCAATGATTGAATGGAAACTCTGCCGGGTCAACATCAAGTAGCCACGACAAAGCAGTCACTGGTAACTCCCGTGGATTACGCTTAGTGTGTCTCAAACGATCTACGTCGTGGGGTGATGCTTGTGTACCTCAATGACTCACCGAATCAGAGGTGTACTTTGGTACATCGCGTTATCTCTCTGTGGGACTCAGTTCAGAACGGCCTTTGTGAGAATTAGAGACGTGTTTTCACAATATGTCGTTAACACACTCAAGTTCAAACTTGTGTTACTGGATTACTTCTAACCCATGTTTTATGTTTTCTTCTTATGGATGCTTATGGGAGGAAGAGATCGTGCAGATTCTCCACATGCTCATACCAACAACACATGAAAGTTCTCATCAAAATCAAAGGAAACACAAAATTAAAGATGATTCTTCGTCAATGTCAAAGAATCTTCAAAGTTTAAAGACTCGAGAACTACATCATTGGAAATTCAAAGTCAAATAGAAGTGTGAGCATGGTGTAGAAAGACGTGGAGACACCTAACCAACGAAGTTGACAACGGCAGAATACCACATTATCTGATCACAAAGCATGAAGGAAAGAAAATCAAGACTATTCTATATCGACACACAAAGTTCAAGCTCAAGGAAAGTAAAGACCTATTCAAGTGGAGCATCTTTTGAATGACCACCCCTTAGGGGGAGATTGTTAGCCGTAACATTTTTTATTAGAAGTGATGGTCATTCAAGTTTAGGAACTTTGTAACGTGTGTTAGATATCATGATACAATAGTCAACGGGCTCGTGGTTTGGGCTAAGCTAAATGGCTAAATGTTATGTTAAGCTAGCCTTGTATAAGTTGTCATCCAATCCAAGTCCAATCCAAGCCCATACGAAGCCCATTAGGGCATATGTACTTGTAGTATAAATACAACTCAAATGACACATTTGAGGTGTATGTGATGTGTGTGTGTGTGTGTTGTTTTATTTATGAAATATTGTTTCATCTTCTCTTCCTTTTCTCTCTAAACATACGCCTAACATATCTTCAAGTCACCAAGTTCTTCTCTTCATCTTTCTACGCATAACATCCTTGTGTATAACGTGGGTTTATGTTATACGTGTTCTTCTTGTGGTAAGCGTGTTATTAATGTGATAAGGTTGATATATTTAAGGTCCTACATATAGGGTGATCCTTGTATTTTTTTTAGTTTAAATAATATTTTAAACATAATAACGTGAAATCAAGCATATATCTAGTATAAAATTCAAAAAGTAAAGTTATAAAAATTAGTTTTAGGCTTACTTGATTATGATGTACTTAAGGTAGTAGCAAGAAAATGTGAACCCAAGTAGTACTCCAAATTACCAAGTATATATTTATTAACCCAAATAATCCTAATAAGCACCAAATAAGCAAAGTGGCCTTCTCCTTTTCTTCTTATTATATGGCCGAATATAGGGTGAGTGAGAGAGTGGTAAAATTTTGCTAAGTCTTGAAAAGAGTATACTAGTTAGGACCCTTTTATAGCAAAATACCTTAGCTATTTTAATTACTAGAAATCTTTTGGCCATGCTACGCACGACCCACTCGAGTTCATATTCAAATTTATGTTGTCTTGGTGTTTCTCTACAATGCTAGTAAGTGAGTGTAGTATATTTACTAACCAAGTCGATGATTATAAGCCGATGAGATATGAAATTGTAAAGAAAATGAAACAATATTAAAGTATTTATCTTGATGAATACTAATCAACGTATACATTTTTGGTTGCTAAGTGTTTTAGTGTGCAAAGATGTTAGGTGGTCACGACTACCAAACCATAACTAAAACCACAACCACCCACCGTGGTTGGGGTAGGGTATGGTTGGGGTAAGAGCGTAAAAATAGACGTCGTGTTAGACCTTTAGGGGTGTTCTAAGATACAAATAAATCGTACATCAAATGGTATTATGCAAAAGAAGAAAGCTTACACCATTAAAAGTTGAGTCAAATAAGTATGACACATTACTATATCATGTACATCCCATACATGCCCCTATGCATCAACCTAAGAAGTACAGATAATCGTGTTGACTATTGTGTCTAACCATCATTCAAATCTTTTAGATATATAGGTCTCGTCATTATATAAGAGAATCATCTACAACCTGCTTCAAGATTTAGTAGATGAAAAGTGGTGCAAGCAAGAAAATGAACAAGACAATATTATGTGATGTAAAGTTATCGTAATTGTTTACTTTACTTATTTTGAACATAAGTAGTATTTACTACTTAAATAATTAAAAACACGCGATATATATGGATGAGTATATATGGTCATAAAATTCAACTTATACATACATTTATAATTAAGATAATTTTGCAACCAATAAGTTTAATTAAAATTAACTACAATATCAACTTTTGAGTTATTATTGGTCAACAAAAATAACCCACCTCTCAGTAACAAAAGTCTAAGAAACCGTACTTTTGAAGCATAAAATATTTAAAATTTCAAGCAATAATGTTGCTACATGTTCCCCTTTATAATTTCAAGCAATAACAGTTAAAACAAGTAACATCCATCTATTTTCAACACACTATTCTCACTCTCTCACTCATTGTACCAGCCACCTTCTCCCACTACATCACATGCTACATCACTGTATTTTTCTTGAATCCTATTCCTTTAAGAATCTATCTCAATAGTGACTTGAAAACATGTTAGATATGCACAATTGGTTCTACCAAAACAATCTAGCATAAATTAGTACTCTAACTAAAAACTTACATCACAAACTACAAATCACAACTTTTATTGTGCACATTGTTTAAGTTATATGCCAACTATCAAAAGCCTTGAATACAAGAATAAAATAAATAAATCTAACATATTGCATTTTATCTAGTTCTTATTTCTCTTTTGACAACGTCACATGTAACAGTGACAAATTAAAATACGGGATAACAAAAACATGTGGAGCAAATGTTACCATCAACTTACCTACTTGATTATAAAAGTTTTTACATTTAGTTTAATTACCATTTGTAGAGATTCATTCATAACTTACAAAATTTAATATTCTTTGCCAACCAAATCATGTCCACGGAGTGTCGTGACATCTTCTTTGCGTCAAC
The DNA here is from genome assembly GCA_022545495.1 of Chrysanthemum lavandulifolium. Classification (NCBI taxonomy): domain Eukaryota; kingdom Viridiplantae; phylum Streptophyta; class Magnoliopsida; order Asterales; family Asteraceae; genus Chrysanthemum; species Chrysanthemum lavandulifolium. The sequence goes on along the minus strand of CM040239.1, from coordinate 164,342,115 downwards.
CACCGTCAACGGCAACATCATAAAGCTCTTCTTTAGCTATGAAAAGTCAACTATCTCAAGTCCTTAACAATAGCATCATCGAGTCATTATGAGCTGCAAACAAAAAAACGAAAAGTCAAAAGCAAAACTTAGATACTGAGTACTTGTTACTTTGTTATAGAGTATAGTGAATAGAAAATGCAAATATATAAAAACAAAACCCACCTTTGAGTACTTATGAGCCGCAAGTAAGGAACCAAAACAAAAGTGGTTATAACCACCAAAAAATAAATCGAAAGTTTGAAAAATGTACCTTTTGTTGTTGGACCATCCCTTTCATAAATCTAGCTAGACAAACAAAAATATCAAACAATGTGAACATGAATACATAAAATATAATGTTGATCTTAAAAAAGTTAAGAAAAAGTTAGTAGTAATTTATCATCTTCTTTATCTAAATCTTAAAAACCACACAAAAGCCATATAGTATCTCACCATTAACCCAAACAAAACCCAAAATCAAATATTTGCAGCATGAAACCCAAGTATCTCAAAGTAAAAACAAGGCATAAGGAGTAACTTACACTATTTCTTGAGATGTTTCTTTCTTAAAGAATCCAAAACTGTGACAAAAATGGAGACATAACTAAAGGCGTGCATATTTCGATCACCGATATAAAATTTATTTTGGCGGTTGTAGAGAGAAAGAGAGAAAGTGGTGGAGTACAATTGTGTGTTTGACTTGTGATATAACCACAAATTATCTATAAAAGGAGGAAGAGAAATTGTTAGGAAGAGGAGCACATGTGTCTTTTTTTAGATGCCTCGTGTCTCATTTTAGTTAGCTACAGTAATAAAAGGCTCTTTCTTTATATAATAGGTAGAAATAATGCCCATTAGTACCATTTGGTAAGAAAATGAATGTTACTTGTAGTGTTGGGCTTATATTCGGCTGAACTGAGCAAAAGGGAGTGGGAAGACCATGCCTTGGTGTCATAACTTGTCTCTAATAGGTTAGTTTCTTAGTAACTTCCTAGTTACTTGCATTTTTATTAGTATTAATATGTAGAAAATGGTTAAAAAGGTATAGAAAGAAAAATAAAGTGTAAGTGTCAGTAAAAATATTGTATACATGTAGTTTGAGTAGGCATTGGGTATTTAAAATGTATTGTCTAGCGATTACTTAATTTAAAGTAATTATGTATCATTTATGTACTCGTAATAAAATAATTACCAAAGTGTGAAATAAAATATTTCTTGAATTTTTGTGACACTCTAATATGTGTAGAAATATAATAAAAATTATTAGTTTGAGTATTAGGCACATTGTTCATGCATATGGATTATGAAAGCGTTTATTTACTTAATTAGGTTAAATACATAATTATGAACTTGAAATTTTAATGAAACAAAGTTTGTACTAGCAATGAAATGAGCCTTGTACATGTGTCAATATACTAAAATTATGTAGACCAAAATTTGTGTATGAATAAAGGTCGAATTGTAATACATTGTATATATAAAAAAATTTTATAGCACACAATTATCCTTAATTTAGGTTCTCATTAGGTAATGACTTCAGAATTTTTTTTATATATATAAAAGAAATATAAAAACATCAACATTGGTTCCAAAATGTGTTTATTAGACTAACGCCATACTTTTTATTGGTTGGTTCATGCGCGAGCTTGTGTTTAAATAAAATGAAATAACTTCTCGCAATAAATCAAATGGACTAATGCATGGCCAAAATCAACTAAGTAATAATAAATAGTAATTTATTATTAATTAATATTTGGAAAATTACCGATTGTCACAGTCTCCCCGTCTTATTTGGAATTCTCTCCTCAAAATTCAGTTTGAGTTACTCGATAGAGTTTGAGTGTTTTGACAATCGGGATACGGTTATACTCCAACCGTTTGACTTCCCGACCCATGGTTTCAGTAGGTTTTAACATTTCATCAATGTGAATTTCCTCCAGGGAAATGATGTTCAGTCTAGGTGTACTCTTAGAGTCAGTTTATTACCTCAGTTCTCAAAGTTTTTGTTCCTGTAGGATATTTGAACAACCTACTCCTTGTAGTTGCTCATGACATGATATTTTTGAATAGTCATTTGTTGGGATTATTGATTTGATGAAACAAAACAAGAAGAATGAAACAAGAAGGACTCAAAGTGACAAAGATGAAATCTACAAAAAGATGGAAGGACTTGCTTGCAAAAGAAGATTTATTGTTTAGTCCTTCATAGAGATTTGTAAACTCTAATCCTCTAGTATATAAAGAGGACATGGGGTATAGGTTTTATAATTAAGTCTTCCATAATGTAGTCGACTAAAGGTGTGTGTGTGTCCTAGGCGTATAGTCTTGTAAATGCCTAGGAAAGTAGTTTAGTTAACCCCCAAGATCTGAGGTGTCTTAGATCCCTGTTACATTTAGGTAGCACGTTATTATTCTGATCAAATAATAATTGGTGGCGATTGTGAAAGAAACCTTGCGTCAATAACATTGATGTTTGTTTTAATTCATTGCATGTTCTTAATCTATGTTATTGTCGAACCCTAAGGCTCAAACGATCTCAAGGAGTCCTAACGGATTCACATCATTCCATATGGATGATGACATCAAACATCGTGTTACATTGTGTGATTAAAATGATAGTGTGGGTTCTTGGTAAGCTTCTGTGTTTCCTTTAGAAGGATGGTGTTGATTGATACTCGCAATTCGTTGGTTGACTTAATGTTGTACTTTATACCCAAAGTACAGAGGCTCAAAGTTAAGAGTATAGTTTGGTCATTTACGGAGTAAAAGTCGTTAAGTAGTTATAGAGTTCCTACTTGGTGATGAGGTTTCTCGAAACTAGAAAAGTTACAGGGAGAAACAGAGAGTTGCGTAGTTGGTTTCCGTAAATAGTCTAGAGCTATTACTATTAAGGAAATCATTGCAGGTGACCATGGTCAGTGAGTTGCCCTAAGGCAGCTTATGGTGTGATTTTTCTTCTTACCTTAGAATGTGGTGTGAGATAAAGCGTATTCGGTGGTAGAGTTGGGTAGAAATCTATTTGATTTTGTGGTTACTAGGATGGATGTCCATAAGTTGTATTTCTTCCAATTATACACGTAAAATTGTTTGTGCACAACACTAAGTTTTAATGATAGCTAAAGGTTGTTTATTTGTGATCGGATCCTTTGAAATCGAAAGGAGTAAATTAGGCGAGGTATTTCTAAAGTTAAGTTTCATACAACTCTTAAGGTCGTTACTTGGTAATTCCTATTGATTGAGGTTAAGTTCATAGGTAGATTGCCCTATGATGGCTAGATGGTGTCATTCGTCCTCTCAGGTTTGGACGATATGAAAATAAAAGTTCTTACCTTTGATCAAGTTCTTGGAAGAGAACTTGATGAATGTAGAGAAAGTTGCTGAACTTCAGCTTTTGTAGAAAACTTATTTAATAAAGTTTTAAGTGACAACACGTAATCGGTTCCAAGGTGGAAGTTTACATGTCCTTTATGTGAGTTCGAAGTTGCTTCTAACACCTCGCCTTTTGTAGATGATGAATCGGTTTGTTCCTTAGCAATCCCATTAAAATGTTCATTGTTTCAAAGACTATGTGCTAGGTTCACTCCAAAAGTTTTTTCTAGTGAGCGAAGGAGAGTCATTCCTTGAATGGTTAGTGATGATTTCCAATTCATCGGTAAGGCGTGGAGTGGAGGTACTTGTGACGGGGTAAGGTCGTGACAAATACGTATTACACAATAATCCGGAGGTTGATTTTATGAAAAGTTTATGTACTCATAAAAAGTTTGTAACATTCGAAGTTTTAGCAAAAACTACTTCCAACATAATAATAGTGTAACTATTCTCAGTATTGCAAAATTCAGGCATTGGGTATTTAAAATGTATTGTCTAGCGATTACTTAATTTAAAGTAATTATGTATCATTTATGTACTCGTAATAAAATAATTACCAAAGTGTGAAATAAAATATTTCTTGAATTTTTGTGACACTCTAATATGTGTAGAAATATAATAAAAATTATTAGTTTGAGTATTAGGCACATTGTTCATGCATATGGATTATGAAAACGTTTATTTACTTAATTAGATTAAATAAATAATTATGAACTTGAAATTTTAATGAAATAAATTTTGTACTAGCAATGCAATGAGCCTTGTACATTTGTCAATATACTAAAATTATGTAGACCAAAATTTGTGTATGAATAAAGGTCGAATTGTAATACATTGTATATATATAAAACATTTATAGCACACAATTATCCTTAATTTAGGTTCTCATTAGGTAATGACTTCATAATTTTTTTTATATATATAAAAGAAATATAAAAACATCAACATTGGTTCCAAAATGTGTTTATTAGACTAACGCCATACTTTTTATTGGTCGGTTCGTGCGCGAGCTTGTGTTTAAATAAAATGAAATAACTTCTCGCAATAAATCAAATGGACTAATGCATGGCCAAAATCAACTAAGTAATAATAAATAGTAATTTATTATTAATTAATATTTGGAAAATTACCGATTGTCACACAAACACTTTTATCAGTTGTACATTGCCGGGAATCTTATGCCCATCGATCATGTCGTACAATTTGAGTGCCTCAGCTATGATTGAATCCGAAGTGTTTGACATGATATGAATGTGCACGGGATTTTACAAGTCTATGATTTAAACCAAGAAATAGAATCTTTCGCGGGATTTTACACAATCAAGAAGAAACCGTGAGACAATGATAAATTGAACGTGTTATGATAACTCTTAGATCGGTACAATGATTAATTATTATGTGTTAAACGTGATGATCGTTTGATAGACTAGGTGATATGTTGTTTGGTTGTGCTTTGGTTTGGTTGATGCACGAAGTTATAGTGAAATTTTGGTCTAAAACTTAAAACGCCGATAACTTCCTTTCGTGAGGATTTGGGCCTCAAAAATTTGTTACACGACTGTGTAACCTCACAATATTCAAGCTATTCGGTCATTTTGATGTATTTCAATGAAACAGAGTTATTGTTCAAAAGTTATGGCCGCTTGAAGTTTTGACGTAAAAAGTCAACTTTCAGATGCAAAAAGTCAACAAAAGCAGTGAAGAAGCTTGACCAAAACGCAGTCAATTCTTGAGACAAAACGCAATCTTCTTGGCAACCGCAATGATCAAAACGCAAGTTCTTATGTCAAATCGTAGTGGTCAAACCACAGAGTCTTTAGTCAAATCGCAGGACTTCAAAACGCATGATCAAATCGCAATGTCTTAAGTCAAATCGCAGGACTTCAAAACGCAGGACCAAATTGCAGTATCTTGAGTCAAATCGCAGGACTTCAAAACACAGCCTTGATCAAATCGTAGGACCAAATCGCAGCCTTGAGCAAAACGCAGTAGACTTCAAATCGCAGAACCTTCAAAACGCAATAGCCATTTCAAAATGCGAAACTTCAAAATGCAATAGCCAAATCGCCGAAGTTCGGGTCAAATCGCAGGACAAAAGGACAAAACGCAAGGTCACTTTCGAACAAGTACAAGCGTCACTTTCACTGAGTTTTGTCCTTATACTCCTTTTGGCTACCACCCAAACCGCAACACTGTCTTCTGATCAAAACACAACCACCTTTTACCCTGTTTTGGTCAAATCGCAGTCTAGAAACCTCAAAACACAATCAAGAAATACCAAACCACAACCAAGAACAAAGTTCAAAAACCTTCGAATATCACCAAAACAATCCAAACAACTTATGAAATACACTAACCAAACACTAAACAAAGCTCATACAACAACCCTAAACATGAAAGTACAACCTTATACCGAATCTAACCACAAACAAGATCAAACCATGATGTTTCTTGCTTATATTTTTGACTGTAACATATTGGATTTCATAAACACACTAAACCATAAGTTCAAATAGGCGTATAAGATGTTTTAGAGAGAGAAAGTGGATATTCTAGAAAGAGAAACTTGTAGAATGTTAGATTCCCAATGAACATCCAACCCTCTACCTTGCAAGGTAGAGGGTATTTATAGGTTACAAAATAAACGACCTCCCGACTGCACCATGGATCGTATACAATGGGTAAAGACCCATCCTTCCTCCACGGTGTTGCACTAAACTAAATAGCTAACTAAATAACTTAGTAAATAACGTAATGTCTACGAGCTAACTTATGCTAGATAGTATTTGGGGTGACCAATCTCCCCTGCGGAGGTCACCCCATGTTTTACATTATGAATCCTTGATCGGTGCCAAACCGTCAAATTATCTCACACAGCTAGCCACTTGTGAATGGCTAACTGAAGAAACTTAAAATAGTTCGTGCACCAATGCAATGAAGATCGAGAGAGTATAGTGTTTCCCCGGGTCGTTTAATCCCAACGAGTGTACGATGAATCATCAAACGAATAGTGATCGGTAAGATTTGAACGGAAAAAGGATTGATTGATTATAACTAAAGAAAAGTAAATAAATTACAAGGGCTTAAATGCAAATTAAAGAAAATTAAAAGTTAAATTATATTAAATAAACGCTATCACTATTTGCAAAATGATGTTTTTGATTTTTCTTTATAAAACTTAAATTAAAAACTACGTGACGCATAAAAGAAAATGTGAAACCGAAACAATATTAATCCTAAAAATATGAAAATGACATTTTACAAACCTAGTGATAAGAGAAAATTTTAGAAAAGAAAATTATTTTTATAACTATTTAATTAATTATTATTAATTAAAAACTATTTTAGCTATTTAATAATAACCTAAAATACAAGAAAATATGAAATAAAGCTAGAAAATGAAATTATGACTTGGAAAATCAAAAATAACTAAAGAGAATTTTCAAAACTAATTTTATATTTTATGATTATTTTGTATTTTCTATGAATTAAAAACTTTTTAAAACTACTTAAATTGCTAAAATTACAATTTTAACTAAGAAAATCTGGAAAAATATTTTTTAACTTTTATATTTATCTTAACCTAGGAAAATGAAAACTTATTTTTTGAAGTTTTTCCAATTAATTGTATTAAAAGCTAATTAAAAATGCCTAAAACTATTTTAAATGAAGAAAAATACCAAACATTGTTAGAAAAATATGAAAATTCAGAAAAGTCTAAATTAATATTATGAATCTAAGAAAATATAAAACAGTGGCTTGTGTGTGAGAAAATGGAACTGCAATGCAAGCTGCTTATAAATAAGCACTTGGATTAAACCAAAGGCCACAATTAAGCACCAAACTATCACAGAAGCTCTAATAAGCTGAAACTACTCAAATGCAACTAATTACAATTATCCTAAACCTCTAAATTACCAGCTACACAGATTTGATGATTTGAGAATAAGTGCTAAAAACAGTTTGAGGCTACTACTTTTAAGCTTAAGCACAAGCTACCCAATAAGTCGAAAATGAAAACCAAGTGTTGGAACTTAAAGAAGACACGGCTAGGTGCTTATAAACCAAAAACCGACCTTGATGAGCTAAACCGAGCTCTGCAAGCCTCAAGATAAACTCATGCACACTCAAGATTCACCGAGTTTGTGCAGGGAAATAAGACCAAATTCACAAGCCAATTTGGAGCTTATAAAAATTTACAAAATCTAAAAAATGGGAATAAGAGAATAGACCAACTGAAGTTTTAAAACCACAATTTCATTTGATTTGGCCTGAAATGAGTCAATGAAAATCACCCTAGTTAAGTCGAAAATCGGATTTTCAACTTTGACTTTTGTCAACAGCTTTGATAATTTGACTTTGTGAGATTTGAACTCAATTTGTGGACCGATTATGATGTTAAATGATGAAATGAAGCTAATGAAAGCTATACCTATGATTTCTAAACACAAAACAAGTTTTTGCTTTGACAAAATTCCAACAGCTAAGAATTTAAGATGATTCAAATGAATTTTGATTTTACCGCCTTGATGCACAAATGAATGACCCAAATGATTTAAGTGACCTTTATAGAAACTAAGTAGATGTGTTTCAAGCATCAACAAAAGCTCAAGCTCAATTAATCCAACCGATCCAAACACACCTTAACACACTGCTTTGCAAATTTAAACCGAACTAAACACTTAACTAGCTAATGCTAACACTTTGCAATCGGATGTATTTATCCTAATTACCACTAGATAAATGATTTAAACTATTAATAACCACGATACAAGTACAAACACAATATGCAAACCGGATTGAAAATGAAAATGAGATACTCACTCACGATGTCCAAATTTTATATTGCGGGCTAAAACCGTAACCAATCCTACACTAACCTAGTCTATTCCAACCCAAAACCAAGACTCGCATCAACCCATATCCAATTCCTTCTCCATTTTGGCCCGCTTTGACTTTCGTTGACCAAGAACCAAATTTGCTTGAAACTTAAATGTAAGCTACAAAAGCTATGTGTTTAGCTATAAGCTTGTTTGAACCGGAATTTAAACTTTTAAAAGCTTGCATATGAGAATTTGAAACCTAATTATACAACAGTGGGCACAAAAATATGAAATGGTAATGCAACTAGAATTGATACTTGAAAATGGTTTATATTGATAAAACAACTTAAAGTGAGTACATAATAACAAAAGATTACAGACTTTTCAACTTAACTAAAACTTTTATATTAAACGACATTTATGAAATTTTAAAACTAAAAAAACTACTCTCTCTCTTTCTTCTCTTGCTTCCTTTTATAGCAAATATCTTCTCTCACATCTCTGAGTGTTTCCCACCTTAATTCAGACCATTGGATGAGTTGAAGTGATCTTGGCCGCTTGATTGATTTTGGCGCCAAAATGTATAATTGCCAGCTGGGGATTGAGTGTTGGGGAGGATGCATTTAATGCTTCTTGAGTTTGGTGAGGTGGGGAACAAGGAGAGTGGAGGATGAGTCGGGGAATGGAGCTTGAGTGTTGCGAGGCAGTTGGTGGGAAGAAAGAAAAGAGGAAAAGGTTGGGCGGGTGGTTTGTTTGACCAGAGGTTTGACCGGTTTAGTATTATAAAGGGAAGGGTCAAAAGGCGTGGGTCTAAATGGCTTGGCAGGGGTCACAATGGATTTTGATAGGGTCCAAGGGCCAAAAGGGTATTAATAACAAGGACTTGTTATGTAATTTCTGAAAATACAATGTTTCAAGGGACCAAAAGTGACAATAGAAAGGTTTGATGTTGTTTAAGATCGATTTTGCTAAGGCTTATGATTCTTTGGATTGGGAGTATTTATTTAGCATCCTTACGGCTATGGGTTTTGGCAATAAATGGGTGTCGTGGATCAAGGCGTGTCTTTCCTCTGCTTACTCTTCTGTTTTAATTAATGGAAGCCCGAGCGAGGAATTTCCTATTCAACGTGGTTTACGTCAAGGAGATCCGATGGCACCTTTTCTTTTTATCATCGCTATGGAGGGGTTGCATATGGCCATTGACAACATGGTTACTTCTGGGTTATTTAACTGTGCTAATATTAACCAGGTCACCATTTCGCATCTGTTTTACGCAGATGATGTCATTCTTGTTGGTGAATGGTCCGAGAGGAATTTGATGAATGTCACAAAGCGTTGAAGTTCTTTCATTGTACTTGGTCTAAAATTAATCAGATAAGTCTTCAATTTTGGGCGTTGGTATTAAAAAAGATGAGGTGGAGCGAACTGCTAGAAGACATGGGTGCAAACCTGAAACTCTTCCATTTAAATATCTTGGTATCCCCATTGGTACGAGAGTGGGGAGTGTGTTTACTTGGGATCCGATTGTGGCAAAATTTCAGAAAAAATTGTCGACTTGGAAAGCAAATTTGTTATCCATTGGAGGTAGATCGACGTTGGTTTCCTCTGTTCTCGGTTCTTGAGGGGTGTATTTTCTTTCTCTTTTTCGTCTTCCTAAACAGGTGAATAAGAAATTAGAAGCTTTCAGGTCCGCCTTCTTTTGGGGAAGTGCGGGTGGTCCGGGAAACAAACGAAAAATTGCTTGGGTCAAGTGGGCTGATGTTTTGGCTGCTAAAGAGGATGGGGGAGTGGGAATTGGGAGTCTTGAGGCGATGAATCTTGCGTTGTTATATAAATGGAGATGGAGGGCTTTATCTTCTCCGGACTCTCTTTGGACTCGGGTAATTAAGGCTATTCATGGCGTGGATTGTTTCATTAAGTGCTCAGCTACTATCAACGGGATGTGGAATAAGATTGCTTCTGCTATTAGACATGTCCATGCTATTCCATCTATTAATGGCGAGTTGATTAAAAGAGATGTGGGAAACGGATTTACAACTCATTTTTGGCTAGATGATTGGATTGGAGACAAAACACTTGCTTTGTTATTCCCACGGTTGTTTGCTCTTGAAATGGAAAAGAATTTCATGATTAAAGATCGAATTGTATACCATAATTATCATTGGGTGTGGCGCAGGCAAATACGTACAGGGAGTGAACTTCAACAATTAAATAACATGTGCAATATTCTTCCTAAAAGTCTACAAGATTGTAATGATAAATGGAGATGGCGTCTCAACCATAATTCGGTTTTTATTGTTGCTCAGCTTCGAAGACTTATTGATCATAAATCGGACCAGCAGCAGCGGCATTATAAGTCCCGATGGAATGTTCTTGTCCCGAAAAAAGTTAACGTGTTTGTGTGGAGATTGTTGCGTGATAGCATTCCGACTTTTGCTAATTTATGGTCTCGAGGTATAGATGTTAACACTATCCGTTGTCTTCAATGTAAGGCCGGAATTGACATCTCTACGCATATCTTTCAAGATTGTCGGGCTGTCACTGCCACGCGTGCAAAGATAAGCAATTGGCTTGGTTTGGATATACCAAATGGTGAACCAAAAACCATTCTTTCTTGGCTAGATGGAATGCGACTACCTTTCAAATCGAGTAAGGTTATTGAAGGTATTTTATTTATTTGGTGGTGGTATATTTGAAGGTCCAAATAATTGTGTTCACAATAACATTATGTTAGATAGCGATGAAATTTTCGGTACCATTATGTCGATCGCTTTCTTATGGATTCGAGTAGAGACAGAAATCGGATATTGTTTGGGAAAGGTGGATAGTGAAGCCGCTCGGTACTTAATGTTGTCGATGTGGAGTATCGACATCTCGAACTTGTATGGGTCTAGCAATAAAACATCGCTGAAGTGAAAACCGGCGGCGCGCCTTCGTGGATGGAGGTTTTTCTCGTCTTGGGTAACCGTAATTGGCGCGAGTTTTTTTCTAACCTCTCTTGCTATCCTCGCAGTTAAAGTTCTGAGTCGTTTCATTACGTGTATTAGCTATCGATGTTGCTAGCTATCGTTTTCTTTGTAGCGTTGTACCTTTGCGTTTCGTTGTATTTCTCTTTTAGTCTTGTTGTTTTCGGTGATCTCTAGTTCCTTGCTAGTGGTTCCGTTATTTTAATATAATTTCTGCCGTTCAAAAAAAAAGGGACCAAAAGTGACAAGTTTCCATAGTACAAGGACCATTTTTGACATTTTCAAATTTCCAAGGACTATTTTTGCCAATTTTTAAACTTGAAGGACCAAACTTGTAATTTCTCAAAACTTTTGATATTTTTCACCAAAGGACTAATTTTGACAACTTATGATTTTAAAAGGACCTTTGGTGATTTTTCTTTGAAATTAAGTGCTCGGGGACTATTTCAAATTTTTGAAACTTAGGGACCTGAACCGCCAATCATGCAAACTTAGCTCATTTTCATCCGATTTTAAACATTTTGCATCCAAACATATAAAATGCAATTTTGAGATATTTTCAAGATTTTGATGCATTATTGAGCATTTTTAAACGTTTTGCAGTTCAGATTTGACCAAAAATATGAGTATTCACACACTCATCAATCCTAGCATTCTAATTAATCTTCAGTCTTGAGCTCACAGACTTTTCTTCATCAAAGTATTCAAACTATATGCATCTGTGTCGATTTCATCATTGTACAACTATGATGAATGATTCATGGAGGTTGTTGAGCTGATCCACCATGATGACCTTTTGATCATTACTAGAGATCATCAGCCACAACAAATCTCAAAGATTACCCATTGTTGTGTTGCCAAGATATGATGTTGTGACAATTGACCGACATGCTCACATTCTCGGATCATGATTTCTTCTTATCCGGTAGCGGAAGCTTTTGTTGATTCATGATATTGGCGCAGAAGCGAGCAAGGAGTGAAAATATCGAGTCATTGATGCACTAATCATGATTTCTTTTGAGATGAATGTGTTAAGTGAGTATCGGCTATGGATTGAGCGCTTCATTCGATCACCGCAAACGTGGGGCGACCGCACACAACATTAGCATAAATCGCACGAAAGTGTCTTTGATCACTTCGTTGAATCGAGGTACACGCCCATGGTTCCCGCTGATCGAGACAAGTACCGCCTGTGATCGTGTATAATTCGAATAATTTCCATGACATGGTTTCGCAATGCTCTAGCTGTTCTTAAACCGGAACGCCTCAAAAAGACAACACGAGTGAGTGAACCAAATGAATAGAGATTCAATTGATTGATGAAAAGAGATTTGAAAACAATCGTGTATCGCATAATAGAAATTGTTTTTGCAACACAACGAAGGTTTTAATGAAAATCAATTATCAATCATAAACACCTTTGATTTGAAATATTCATACACGGTCAAGTGCTAAAGAAAAGAGTTTTAAGCCCAAAGACCGGTTTTTCAAAGGTATCCGTCAATCCATAACTCGAACCAATATTGATTCAAAAGATTGAATCGCCCATTGTTTCGCTTCGCTTGTCACATGGTTGGTCTATTGAATAGAACTCACATGCCACCTACCGTGAGCTTGTTTGGTGTTAGCTCCAAGGCTTTCCATCTTCATTGTGAATATGTTAGCATATCACTCGGATGTTCCGCAATACCACAAGGATAATGCGTGGGACTCAAGATATAATCTCTTTCCACATTGTGTGAAACAGAGAGTCTTCATTGAAAGTGTCCTAAGGAGATTTATTGATGATCTCGTGGCTCTAGACTCAATTTGTGCATATTTGGATCCCGTGTCGGAGACTAGGAGAGGGTCTCCTTCAATATCAACAATCTCTAAGAGAAAGTCGATAGATTATGTTGGTTCCCGTGAGAATGAAACAAGACCTTTAAGAGGAACTTGAGTGGTTTGGGAAGTTGAAGTGCAAGGCGTCATTGGGTCTATGACGCCTTGTCTTCAATACCGATGTTACCTTGGTAACCACCAAGAGTATATGAATTGAACCCGTATCGCCTAAGGTTGAATAATTGAGGGCTATTTGTTTTCACCCTTTTCTCATTCAATTATTTTTCATTCTTCAACCCTTCAAGGCTTACCGAGACTTCATAGCTAGAACCTTGTTGGGTTTATTCAAGTACTAGCTCGATCTCATCCGCACTCTTCCCATATCTCATTTTTCTCCTTTTTCATTATACCTAAGGACTTCTACACTATATAGTGGATTGTCCCCTGGTAGATACCTCCGGTTCTCAGCGGATCATGGGAACAAATACCTAACCTTATCATCCTTATATCACCATACATAAAGTAAAGTTGGTCAAGATATTTGGTATTGTTCATCCGCCATTGGAACCAATTGAAAACCATTTGAAAATCAATCCAGATACTTGTGATATATTATCAAAGCATTTTGTACCGAATTGTTTTTGATATTTTTAGAACAAGAGCTCCCTCAACATGTGCTTCATATATTTGAAATTGTTTTAGCACACGGAGGCAAGAGAAAGAATTAACTTCTTAAATTACCATTTTCTAAAAAATATCAACATCACTTCCCTAATCAGATCAAGTAGATAAAGCATTTTGGAGAAGGATGAGGTTTTCAAAAGTTTGCTTCCCCTCAATATGTGCCTCGAGGTTTGAAAGAGTTTTGCACATATAAGAGGGAAGTTCTTTGAAGTACAACCATGATCACCAAACATTTAGAAACCATTTAAAACACAATCAAGGTACCTTACGTAAAAGCATGGAAAACTTTGTACCCTGAAGGTTTGAATTTGTTTTGAAATACTCCCCCTTAATATATGCTTCGAGATTTGAAGAATAATTTAGCATATATGAGAGAACAGTATGCACATTGAAAAGGTCATCTATTATCATCTTTCATATTTATATCACATTTTCTCTCCCGATCAAAAATTACAAATCCTTTGAGATTTTAGATCTCAAGTGATTTAAATATGTATGAAACAAAACATTTGTTGGAGAAAAATGTGTCTGGTTTATAAGATTGAAGTGGACAAGACTGAGGTTCCCTTTTTATACATAAGGGAAACCACAACACACAACCTAGCACTATTACATACATTATAGTTGTTTAATTGTCGTTACACCACATTTTACACATCAAAATACAGATCATACACTACTTCAGGGAGATATCATCATTCAGTTCTTTGAAGCAGTTTGTAATGACCTTCATGTAGTCTGCCACCAACAAAGCTTTCAAGGTCATGGAAGATTCTTCGAGTCTTAAGTCTTCACCGATTGCAAGAATGAAATCTTCACACCTCTTTAAGTCATCATCATCCGCATTTAGTCTTCTCCCACGGCCTCGCATCAACTCTAAATTCATTCACTCTAGAGTGTAATTCTTCTTCACCATTTTGAGTGACCTCACTAAATTTGTAGAGCTCACAAAGTCTCATAAGCATGCGAGTCCCAGATCTGTCGCTGAAGATGACGGCTCTAGGAGTGTCAATAACTCTATATTCGCAACGAAATTCATGACCAGAATATTCCATTGTGGACTTGTAAGGTTGACACAGGTCCGTAGCTTTCCATTCCAAGTCGAAAGTCCTCAACCCTTTTTCGAATGACTAAGCCCCGATCCAAAGATTGATAGCAAGATAGAGAGCCTTTTTCTCACGGATGGGCGGATGTTCAAGGTTTCCTTGGAGATTCAACAGATAGAGATCTTCAAGTCATTTGGCGTGAGTGTTTGAAGTCGTTTTCTTCAATAACATACTCCTTAAAATCGCTCTTTAAGAACGATCTTCTTCAAATATTCATATCCATAGATTGGGAAGACCTCTACTTGTACAACACTTAAGATTCGCACTTGGATCGAACATCTTTGCGCCTTTATCGACACCATGTCTCTCGATGTAGAAATTCTTCTTTTGAACCACCGGTGAGAAATACCATATGAAGCAAAGAATGTCATACTTATGTTCTTCGACACCCGAATTGATCAGAACCATCATGCTCAAGTCCCTAATCGTAGTAGGTTGCGCTTTCATTTTAGAGATCAAAAGAGTGGTCTTCTTTACGTAGAACGAGCACACGATAATCCAAGTCCCGATTGAAGAAGAATTCACTGAATGGTCATCTCGTCTGTGTTCACCACCTAGAGGAAGAGGCTTGTTCACATTGAAACGATCGACCGCTCAACGACCGATCATTCAAAGATCTTATGGCATTCTTACATCCGGTATTGGAGCCGGTTGGCATCCGAGTGAAAAACCTTAACAATTTCAAAAGCTTGTCCTTCAAGATCCCTTGGAGTGATGGATGAGATACTTTTCCTTCACAAAACCACCTAATGAAGCTTCCCATATCACCAGTGAAGTGCAGAAGAGAGTCTTCAGCTGGAACTTCATAATTATTGGTGATAGTTGATACCCAATTGTTGTTAGGAATCATCGTGTCAGACTCTGGGATGGTCCACGAAGAATTAGGTTTCTCCTCGATGATCCAGCTTTGAATTGAATCTCTTGAAGGTGCTACTCTGGATGTGTTAGTGTGTTTACCCGCCACGTATGAATCAAACCAATCATCTTCAGACGGCTTGGGAATATGCTTGGTGGATGCATCATCGTCATCTGATTCAGACTCTATCGTGACATGCGACTCTTCATGAACTATTTGATCTTCAGGAGTTGAAGAGACTGTGGGTGTGAACCTTGAATCAACCGTTGTCCAAGCAACTGATTTCTTATGCGTTCCTTGATTTCCGGAAGAATTGGGTTGATTGGGAGGCTTTGGTGGCGATGATGGTGGTGGCGGAGGTGTAGAGGTTGACTTAGACGATCCACCTGCTCCAGAAGTTCCAGCACCCCCAGTTGGAGGTGGAGGTAGAGGAGGGTCTTTAGGACCTTTGCGCAATGTTTCCAACACTGTGGTCCTTCTTTTCTTCTTTGCTTTTTCTCCAATATCTATCAAGAACTGCTCATGATTGTCGAACTTAATAGATTCTTCGAGAGCCTCATATAGCTTCTTATGGACCTCATGCTTATGCTCGTCGACTTCATACATCTTATCAAAAAGAACACTCTCATATCTGCAATAGGTAGATCTTTGAACCGCCTAGCGGTGGAGCTTCCATTGCCCATTCCACAAGATCCTTAACTCGCCTTCAATGGCGCTCGCAATCCCTTCATCAAAGTTGAGGTGCTCCAACCTATAGACACGATCCACAAGGGCATCAATGATTTCGTAGTTGTCTTTCAAGAGCTTCAATTCTTTTCACCGCTTTGTCGAGCGCTTGATCCGATGTAAGTATTTGAGGTGGTGAAGTCGGTGGAGTTTCCATATCAAGAATCAGTAACCTCCGGTTCAAGGATAGATTCTTTGCGATTCGGTGGTTGAAGTCACGGTTGCTTGAGCGAGTTTGGGAGGTGGAAGTGCCGTTGTATGTGAAGATGTTGACATAGGTGGAATGGTGGATGTGTCTTGTTGAATATTGACAAGAAACATGGATTGTGCATCCTCTTTATCATTATCTTGCTTAGAAGACTCAGATTCTATGGGTTTGTCATTTAAGAATTGATCTCCGAAAGTGAAGTCTCAGATCTAGGTTCTTTAGTGAAGATAGAGAACCGGAGATGATTTGGTTCTTCCATGTGCATGGTCTCATCAGATCTTGACTCAAGATTCTCCTGCGAGTCTTTATGCACCAAGTCATCAACATTCTGATCAGACTGAGTATCACTTGATGCAAGACGTTCTTTTAATGTTTCAGACACTTTTTCCAACCCATATTGTTCTTTAGATGAATAGGATTCAGTTCTTCTCTTCAGTTCATACTGATTGGTGGTTCTTAATGGAGAAGATGAGATTGTTAGAAGCATTTGTGCGGCTTGTTCAGTATCAACACTAACAATCCCTTTTCCTTTGTCTTGAGTGATTGGTGTTGTTTGTCGAGGCAATTGATCGTGTTCTCTTAACACTACTCCTCCAACCGGTGCTCTCACATTATGACTTTCTAGGCTTTGCTGGATTCCAAGTTGCGAGCAAAGATCATCTTCATCATCAACCTCATATTACCCCAGAAACCCCGTTTCCTCAACGCTACTTTTTCCCTTCCTTCTTCTTTCTTTTCTCGCTCGGGTGGTTCTGCCGGAGGTTTGTGACTTTTCATGTCTTCTTTTTGGAAGAGCAGCATATGAAGTCTTTGATCCAGAACCAGACTTAGCAGCTTTGGGTTGTGGTTGAGTGGGAGAGACATCAACATCATCACTGGATCTGGAAGCCCTTTTCATGAATGGTTTGAAATGATCCATCTTTTTAATATCTTCAGTAAGAAGAGAATCAGGAGTTTGCAATCCAAAGACCTCTTTATTGACCCCACTGGAAATATATCTGAGATTGCCTAGAACAAATTCATCCACAGCATTATGTAGTTCTGATTCAATCCAAGGGTTGAAGTTGTGAATCTGTTGCAAGTATTGGATAATAAGTTTCGAAAATCTAACGCTAGGAATCACAAGTTTGTTCTGTTTCTTTCGTCCCTGAGCTTTATTCTGAAAGTTTGTTCTATCAAATATGAATGTGTTCATTGACAGCGAAAATTCTTCCAAGATACGTTCTGAGACATTCACATTCACACTGTTAATACAAATAAGCCGTAAAAACGTTTATTTATATTTTACGATCTTCTAATGTTTTGTCGATAACAAAAGTAAGATCATTTTAACGAAACAAATAAAATACGTAAAGGGTTTGAACTAATAGTTTTCTAACACACTTACGCTTTCACATAAAACACTAAAACTAGTATAAGTGATTTTATGCTTAAGATATACATATGTACAACAACTAGTGTTTACATATTGGGATAACATATACTTAACTAAGTATATACCAAAATGGGTAAAACAAGTATATACTAAAATGGGTAAAACAAGTATATACTAAATAGATAAAACTAGCAAATGGTTTTGACCCATAACCCATGGTTTTATTTATACCACTTAACCAAGTTCATTGTATCCTTAAGATACATTGTATCTAGAAAGAAAACCATGGATCAACCCATAACCCATGACCCATGACCCATAACCAAAAATACCCATGGGCAAGAGGAGCGTTCCCACGGATCCACGGCTTTGTGCTAGCCGGATCCCAGTGGAAGGGATCCGTGGGATCCGTGGAAACAGAGAGAATTTTCTCTATAAATAGAGAGCCATTTCTTCCTTTCTATTCATCACTTCACACATACTTCCCCAAGTATTCTAACCTCTAACCTCGGATCCAAGTGATCTATGTAGTTTATCTTTGTTTTGTGTGATCTTCTAGGTTCCTATTAAAGGAAAGATCACCACTTCTGAAGATGTGCAAGCTCAAGTCCATGAGTTGCCATGCTCGTCATCATCAAGACAACGAAGGTTCTCTTGTTGATAGATCTACCTTTCTCCATAGATGTTGGGTTGAAGGCATTAGTGAAGAATGCCGAAAGTGTCAAGATGAAAGCATTAGTGAAAGGTGCTCATCATCCGTAAAAGCATTAGTGAAGAATGCTAAAGGTGTCAAGACGAAGGCATTAGTGAAGGGTGCCAAGCGTTGTGTCAAAGACATTAGTGAAGAATGCCTATGAATCAAATCAAATAGCATTTGGGAAGAATGCTTAGGTCGTATAATCGATGAGGTGCATCGTTATACATATAAGTATTTGTTTATTTACAAGGATGGTGATATCCTTGATGGTGTTGTAACAAGGAGTAGATCTCCTTGAGATTAGGTGTTGTGTCGTGAAGGGTAGTAGTTCCTCCATAGTAATGGAACTAGGTGCTTAGCCTAGTACCTAATAAATGGTAGGCGACGTTGTGATAGGATTAGTTCTCCTAAGGTGTGAATGAACTCGGTGGTTAGCCTAGCACCGTATAAAGGGTAGGCGACGTTGTGTTAGGTGTGGTTCGCCTTGGTGTGAAAGAACTCGGTATTTAGCTTTGTACCGAAAAAGGTTAAGCGGCGTTGTGAAGGCTTCTCCGCCATAAGGAGTTTGGTGTAGTGCTTACGAACTCTCGAGTAGGTGACTCGGGAGTGGAGTAGGGCAAGGAAGGTGTCCTTGTAGCCGAACCACTATAAATAACTTGTGTCGTGGTGATGTGCTTCTTACTCTTTATCTTCCATTACACATTTATATATCTATCTATCAATGTCCAACATAAACAACCAAATAGATTGACATAAGTCGATCTAAATATTTAAAAGGAAGTTTTAAATTGGTAAAACTATTCAACCCCTTCTAGTTTTCCACAATTGGCATCGAGCTTCGTTACCAAGTTTTTTTAGTATATTGTACTTTGAAAACTTGATACGATCCGTGTATGTTTGAAAACTACAAAGAAGGAAATTTCTTAAAACAAAAAGTCATGTTTTTAGAAATCATCATATGTTGGATAATGATAGATCATTCTAACATTTTCCTTTGAGAAGTCTTCATACTAGGATTTGGGTATCTTAGAAGATCATGAAGTATTTCACGTCTATGGTTTCTAAAACCATAAAAAGGGAATATAGCAAAGGATTGGGGTATCTTAGAAGATCATGAAGTATTTCGCGTCTATGGTTTCTAAAACCATAAAAAGGGGATATAGCATAGGTATGTTTTCTTAGTTACAATTTTTTGTCAAAAACGTGCTAAATTGCTTGTAGACTAAATGGTGATATATGCTTCTATCTTATAATAGGGTGAAAGCTAAAGGTACGCAACGTACTTTTTCAGAATTACACATCTAGCTAATATATTTTGTTAAAGGTCAAAGCTAGCTAATATACTTTCAAAAAAATTGCAGTCTAGCTAATATTACCGGATATTAGCAGGTTTTTTCCTACGTGGCCTTTTTTTTAACTATTATCTAGTTGGCATGTTTGACCCACTTGTATTTTATTGACCCAAAACCCTCAAGTAAACCAGATCACTTTCCCTACCCTCTTTAAAAACCCTAATCCACTTCCCAAATAATAAGAACCCTAAAACCTCTATATAAATCAATTAACCAATTCCTGCTACAAAATGTTTCGATTGCCTACTCATTGCAAATGTAATCTTCGTTTAGCAAGAAGGGTTTCATGGACAGAGAGAAACCCAGGACGTCGTTTTCTTGTTTGCCCAAAACAATCTGTAAGAAAACCTTCAATCATGTGTTGTTTAATTTTTTTTTCCAGTTTGTTTTGTATATTTTAATTTTATATCGTATGTAGTTTGTCCGTGACAAATGTGATTCTTTCTTTTGGATTGATGCTGAGTTGAACTCATACTGGTATAAACACACCATGTATGAGATGTATGTGACAATGAACAGTGAAGAAAGAGAAGTGTTTGAATCTGAAGTTAACAGACAAGAGATGGAGATTTACAAGGCAGAAATGGAGGCTGAATTGGAAAAGACAAGGGCAAAGTTGTGCAAGTGGAGGAGGATGGCAAATTTCATGATGATACTGTTAATTATCTGCTTTGCCTTGTTGTTGGCTGTTCTATGAATGTATCTTGACTAGCATTATGGGTACCCTAGTATAATTAGGTAGAAATGTAAGATGGTACCCTAGTATAATTAGGTAGAAGTATCAGATGGTTATGTAGTAGATGGTTTAGTTTGTAAAATATTTTGTTTCAATGAAATGGTTGTTGTTATGGTATGAATCTGTACATGGTTTAAGTTTGTTCAAAGATACATGTTATAAACCAATTCATGCCATGGTTTAAATCTGCACAATACAAAATATGTACATGGGTTAAACCTGCACATGATATAAACCAAGTCATTCCATGGTTTAAATCTGCACAACACAAAATCTGCACATGGGTTAAACCAAGGCATGCCAAATACAAAATCTGTATACCAAGTCAAATTTAAACCAAGTCATGCCACATTCAAAATATGTAAGGAACTGCATTGCATTTATCAGTTAAACCATGATGGTCATTACACAAGTAAGTGCTACATATATGCACAGCACAACACAACATTAACAAAAGAAGTGCCAACTTGTGCCATATAAGTGACCTACTTAACTGCACAGGCACAACACAACAATAACAAAAGAAGTGCCAAATGTGCCAGATTTGTCAACCTAACCTAGCTCCTACTTAACTACAGAGGCACAACACAACCATAACAAAAGAAGTGCCAACAAGCTACTAAACATGTGCCACTAAACTGCACAGACACAAGCACCAACTAGTTACAAAATAAGTGCCACATTGTTCATAGATGACTGCACAGACATAGACACATTACAACAGAATACAACATAACAAGATTAAAGGTTGAAAGGGGTGTCTTTGGATCTCCCAGTGCCATCTGGTAGGAAATTGAACTTCCTCTTTTTTGCAATCCTCTCAGACTTGTTTCTTACTCTTATAGGAGGTTTCTGCCTTGGCTTCACATTGTTCTGACTTTCAGAAGTTGCAATATCCAAAGGTTGTGATGGAATTGGAGCTGCATTATATGGGTGAACAGATTGGCTAACAGCTTCTTCTGATATTGGAGCTGCATTACTTGGGCTAACAACTTGTTCTGATATGCTAGGTAGTTCAGCATTGTATATTTCATGAGCTTCATCAACAGCTGCAATGTCACTAAGATTAGTTGGTTTTGCCAATCCATCTGATGGAACCTGATCCAACTCAATATCATACCAAGTTTGATAAGCTGCTGCATTATGTTCCATCTCTGCCTTCTCCCTTTCCTCCCTCTCCCTTTCCTCTGCATCCAAAACCTCTTGCATAACCTCATGCATTGCATCTTGGTTCTTCATCTGCTGATATTCCTAAGTCACCAACAAATAGGGCACATTGAGAGAAAATAGATTTTGACAGTTAATGAAAGAATCAGTTAATGAGAGAAACACTTATTACCTCTGTGTTCATTGATGCACCAGCCCCAGCTTTACTAGTTTCACCCAGCTTTATCCCACCACTTTTCCTCTTTTTAACAGGATACACCACTTTTGGTTTTTTGGTTGGTTTGAATGGATTTTGGGGTTTTGGTTTCTTGGGTTGAGTACAAGAGGTCTTATTGTGACCGGTTCCATGGCAATTTTGGCATGTTATCACTCTACCCATCCTACTCACTGAATGCGGGTTCAAATCCTCTGTTAGATGTTTGATTCTGAATTTTTTTGGCCTTCCTGGCATTTTTTTCACTATTGGGGGAAATGGTGGAGGATTGGATGTTGGCTTCCAATATTTAGACCCAAGTACTGGTTTGATTGAGTACTGATAAGTGTCAAACCACTTTGATTGTGAGTACCAATCACTAACTCCTACAACTGGATCCATTTTAAAATGCAAAAAGTCACTCTGACATGTACATTGTGGCACTCCAGTAAGGTTCCATAACTTACATTGACAAGTTCTGGTCATCAAATTCACACCAAAGGCCTCATCCCTTCTCCTAACCTCTACTACTTGATAAACACAAGGTACAACCTGCCATTTCCTTTGTTCTAATTTGTAGTCCTCTAAAAGTTTCCTGATTGTTGATGTTATTTGGTCATCTAACTCAGAAGCTTTTTTGTTCATGCACTAGGTTCTTTGCATAATATAAACTCTAATATCCTCAAGCATAGAGATAATAGGCTTACCACTAGCTCCAATAATCTGCCCATTGAAGCTCTCTGAAATCCCATTCTCAAAGGCGGCACACTGTGAATCAGTTTGGAAGAATGCCTTGCACCATGCACTTGGATTCCTTTCCATGAGATACTTATGGGCTTCGACATCCATCTGTCTTATCTCATTCATTTTCCTTGTAAATTCTTGCTCAATTGTAGAGGCTGCAGCACTCAAAAGAGTCTTTTGTAGTGTAATCCAGTCCATTTTCTCTTGAAGTTAGCATACAAGTGCCTTGTGCAGCGCCTATGCTCAGCTTGTGGTAGCCAAGTCTTGACTGCCTCAATCAAACCCTGCATACATAACAGTGTGTAGTGAATATGAGGATATAAGATAAGTTATAATGCATATGAGATAAGTTATAGTACCTTGTGAGCATCTGAAATGACTGTCAATCCAATACCATTTTCTAGATGAAGATCATCTGCCAACAGTGACAAGAACCAACACCAATTGTTCTTATTTTCAACATCCACCACTGCCCAGGCTATAGGGTACATTTGATTATTGCCATCTCTTCCCATTGCAGTCAACAGTTGACCCTTACATGTATGAGTAATGAAACAACCATCTATACCTATCACCCTTCTACAACCAGCAATCCACCCATCCTTCACACCTTTGAAACACACATAGAACCTATGAAAGTGATTGATTCCATTGTCATTAACCTTAACATCTACATGGCAAGTAGAACCAGGATTTGACTCAAGAATTGCTTGTCTATATTCCCAAATCTTAGCATAATGTTCAATTAAACCCCCTTCATGTTCATACAGAGCACATTGCTTTGCTCTTTTGCATTGACCTACACTGACATAAATCATGTACTTGTCTTTTATATCTTCTCTCGTAAACATATAAGTCACTGCTGGATTATGAACAATCACATTAACATAATGCCTTGCTATCCACCTAAATGTAACAAGTGAACCCATGTTGTATTTTCTTGTACACTTATGGTCTGAATATAAGGTCTTGATTTGGAAAGATCTTTCACCACACATCCAAGAAGCCCATAGTCTAAATGGACAATGATGACCCTTGTGTTGTTGAACTTTCATTCTTGTCCACTTTTCCTTAGGTTGATCTGTAACTGGTTTTTTCTTAACATCTTCAGCCTTCTTATTTTTTTTCTTTCTACCAGCCACCTACCCAAAGACACATCTCTAGCACAGTAAACAAGTAGAGACTTGTGGTCACTCCTATAAAACCACAACTGGTATCCATGTTTGACACCATAATCAGCCAGTGCATGTTTCAGTTGTTCAGGGTTCTCAAATTTCATTCCTAGAATTGGCTCAAATTCACCCCAAGGTGTCTCTGGGTTGTATGAAGGATACTTTACACCCTTTTTGACCTTATACTTAGCATCTATGAGATCATCCTCTGGGTCACTTTCTTCAACTACGTAAGAACCACTTAAAGGTGGGATGGGGTCATCTCTTTTACCTATGAAGTTACCTTTACCTATAAGCTTGGTTAAAAAAGGATCATCTATTGTCAACTTCTCAAAGACTACCTTTTGTTCACCTTCTGTATGAAAGTCAACATTTTCAACAACCTCATCCTCGGACAATTCCTCATCCTCTCCCCTAACCTCCTCACTAATGTTATGCAAATTATCATCATCAAGGTATGCTAAAACATCATAATCATTATACTCAGTGTACAAGTCCATCCTAGAGGCATTCTTAAATCCTAAAGCAACAAACTCTTCCATGTCTTCCTGTGTTTTAAGCTCCCTAATCCCTCTAGACAATGTTGTTCCAGGAATACAATAGTACAATCCAGTAGGCTTATTAAGAACTAACCTTTGCACAATCTGAAACAAATGTGCAACTTCCATTTCTTCAAATCGAATGTCATTAATTATCTGACACTCACCGTCTATGTATTTCAGAGGGTTGGGGACAAAAACCCCATCGTGATGGAGTTTTACTGTAATATCACCCATTAGTTAACAACCTGCAATAGAAAATTAGGCATTAGGGTTCCATAATTCATAAATTACATATTAGAAAAAATTAGGGTTCCAAAATTGAGGATATCAAAATTAGGGTTTCATAATTGGGGGTTTTTGTAAATCGTCTTGAAAGAAACAAATTAAGACTAATAAAGCTTTACAAATCAGGGTTTATAAATCATACCTTTTTTTTATCACTTTCAATCATACGAGTAAGGTTTATAAATTGGGGATAATGTTTGTGTGTGTTAGAGGTGTGTTTTGCAGATATGTGTGTGGACAAGAATGTGTTTTGATGGTACAAAAACGTTATCTATTAAGAACAAAAGCCAGGTGTATAAAAAAATCCAAGTGTGTTTGTTAAAAAAAGCCAAGTGTATAAAAAAAGCCAAGTGTGTTTGTTAAAAAATAAAAACAAAAGCCAAGTGTATAATGGTAACCGGTAAACCCGCTAATATCCGTAATATTAGCTAGACTGCAATTTTTTTGAAAGTATATTAGCTAGCTTTGACCTTTAACAAAATATATTAGCTAGATGTGTAATTACGAAAAGTACGCTATGCACCTTTAGCTTTCACCCTTATAATAAGCATAATATGAAAAGTGTTTTAGTGATTTTTTTTTTCTTTGAAGTCTTGTTGTTAGATATCTTGTTTATCAAGCTTGAATAAATGTAAAATGGATAAATTAACTTCACTAAAAGTCTACAAAGACTAAACCTTTTCGTTGGGTCAAAAGTACATTTTGTAATTACGTATCGATCCGCGGATCCCTCAAAGTTACACCGGACGGATCCTCAAGCAAGGGATCCGTGGGATCCGTAGGTACGAAGATGCTTTTGTCTCAATTTCAAAAATTCATAACTTTTAACCGTAAATCGTTAGAAGTCGTGCCACCTATCGTTTTAAAGGTATTTGAGTCTACTTTCATTTAAAATGATTTCATAAACTGATTCAAAACAATAATTTTCAGAATCATTGATTAATAATAGAAATTCATTTTTCGATCATAACTTTGCACAAACTTTTGATCTAATTGGAGACGGATGTTTTCGCTTTTGAATAACAATGTGTCCTCTATTGAAATTAAGGTTTTGATCATATTTATAAATATAAAATAAACTAATCAAGCTTGGTATACATGTTTATATTTAACACAAAGCGATGAAAAGAACTTTCAGTATGCTATGCTAAATGATAAATTGTCTTCTTTGCATTACTTGATTATTTCCTTATCTCAAATAGCTTTTGTGCTTGTTTGATTGAATAGCATATGTGGTTTCCTTACCTTGCTATTCATTCTCTTGTTTGTCGATTTAGTAATATTCTACTAATCAATGTGCTATTTGAAGGAGTGTTTGGGATAACATCTAGTTGTGTCGAAAATGTTAGTTTAGATACTTAAATAAGTCATATAGGTTGAAAAATGTTTAAAACATATAACACACTAAATGGATTTTTGATTGAGTTTGTCATGCGTGCAACATAAATGTTTTATGTGCTTATATGATTTTTTTTGTTCTTGTATCGTCTTCTAAAAACAACAAGAATGTACATCGGATCATAACCTACACTTGTGTTGATGATGTACTCTCCCATTTTCCTTTTCATGATCGCTCTCCAAGCTTCATAGTAGGATTGACAACTTGGTTATTTCATCCGATATACTCAAGTAAATTATTTTGCAACGCAAATATAATTGTTCATATCCGAAGTCCAAACTCAAAGCTTTCCAACAACATATGTTGAACTAGCTCATCCAACCATTTTTGTTGTTTACCATATGGACAACTTTTAAACTTATTTTTAACATGACGCCTTCGTCACCTTAGTTGTCTCAAGTATAATATTAAGCGAAGCAAAGTATCATCATTGTTACTCTTCGATAGGTCATTGTAGGAATATAAATTTTCCTAACTTGAGAATGAATACTGGAGAACTTGTGGCACTAGAAACTCAATTTGACCTAACGGTTGAATTGCTTCCTTGATAGAAGTTGGGTATGTGGAATCACCCGTAAAAATGGTCGTGTTTAGCCGTAATTGAGCACTACTAGTAATAGTCTCATATTCATTCTCTCACTTGGGAAATCTATACTCCCATGTTTCCCTAAAGTAAGTTTACAATGGAAATACTGCGTTGTCTTAGGATTACTAATCAACCAAGTTGTAAAATTGATTTTCTTTTAATTAATCACAACCACTTGCCTCATCAAGCGATTATCTTGCTTTGATCGAGAAGAGCTACATGACTTCATGGACGAAGTTCATTGTATGCTAATCACCATCCATAATGACTATACATAGTTCATTGCTTCCGTTGGCCAAAACAACCCTATCGCCTTGAACACCATCATCTAATTTGTGCGCCATTGTTAATACAAACGATTTACTAATCTAGATCGTAAATCTATTTTGAGCTTCTTAAATAGCGCTTGTTAAGTTTGATAAACCTCGTGTTACTTGTGAGCTAGATCTCATTTAATTGCTTATGTGCTATTTCTACATGATACTCGATGTTTTACTTGTATACATGTATGCTTCTCGTAGAGATCATTAGTTTCTAATTTCGATACTTAGAACAAACGCCACTTGTTAAGTAAAAGCGTCCCGGATGCCGGATCCCTAGTTTGTAACTAGCGGATCCTCAAGTGAAGGATCCGTGGGATCCGGGCAAATAGAAGTAGAGTTTCAATCCTTTACACCTCAAACCATGTTCCTAAACTACTTCACACTAGCTGAACTTAATACCTTAGGATCTCTTAAGTCCTACTCAAGCTTAGTAAGCTTCACACTCACTCATAGGATCACACTCAAAGTGCTTTTCGATCTATCGTTTCACCTAAACTCATTACTCTTCCGCTCTCTAGATCACTCATTATTTCTCACATGATCCCTCACATCTAGACTTAGAAATCTTTCGATTATGGCAAAATTGATCATAATCATCCTTACCTCAAAATTGTTCGAAATGGATCAAATTCTAGTTCACCTTAAAACCTTTAGGATTTTCTCCAAGACATTATCCTAAGTCACTATCTGATCACTAGGATCATTTAGCTCCATTTGACACTCTCAAGATTTTAGTGTCATCTTTGTTCATTCATTGGTACTCACGAAGTTCCAATTTCTTCCATATAAGGCAATCATTAGCTACATCACTCATTGCCCTTGAACATTTAAGTACCCTTCCATTTAAAGACACTTAGGAGAACTCAAACACTCAAAAGGTATAGGCTTTAGACCTTTCAAACATCACTTATCCTGTCCTAGTCTTTGAGAGCCGGATCCTAGGATTAGCCTAGACGGATCCCCATTGGTGGGAACCGTAGGATCCGGGTGACGATTTATGTCAACTCTTGCTCGAACAATCATTTCAAGTTCATCTTGATAACTTGAACACTCCACCTCATCCTAATTAAATCCCTAGATCAAGAAAACTACGAAGTTGACTCTTGTGCATGCTAATCATCACATTCCAAAGGATATTAGAGACTTAAGTCTTGAATGCACTTGCAAATCCTTCCCTTTATAAGTCATCTTGTTAGAATCCTTAGTCATCAAACACAACATAATTCTCAGCATTTAGAAACCTTTTCCTTAATCATTTCATCATGAGGAAAGCTCTAGTGCTAACTCATCCACCCAAGAACCACCCAATAAACTTGATCGTGTTGTATACGAAATTTCCTCAACCGAATCATCTCGGTTAAACCCAAAATGCTAGGATTTCCATCCACCGAATCATCACCGTAAGAGATAATAGTGCTAGAATCCCACCTCAAAAACCCAATCAACAATTGCCAAGAGAACCGCAAGAATTAGCATTAAACCTTTTAGGTTAGAAAAAGGATCATCGAGCTCTAAACCAAACGTACCTAGTTCTAGAAAATGTCTAAACCTTCATTCCTAGAGCATGGACTACACTCCTTCACCGAGCCTCTCTCACCCAAATCTCTATTCATTAGAGCATTCACCACCGAGAACTTCCCATTCACTAACCGTATCGTTAAATAGGGAACCACCTACATCACCAACTAATCCATCGTTGGAAACAAGGAACCACCAAGGACTTGATCATATGGAAAAATTTCCATTACCACCACCCTCATTCCTAGTAGAACCTCATCCTACATTACTCAATGTACCTCCACCACCACTACCTAGCCATGACAAAGATTGCTATCATTGTCAACATGTTGAAAGTTTGATACATGAAGTACGAGAAGACCAACGTTTCATGTTCTATCATCTCCTCGAACGTTTCGACGAGATCAAACCTAAACAAAACTTGAGCTAGAAGATTTTAGTGGTGTCCTAGCATCAAGCGTTAGATAGTCTAGAAATTCCTAGTCATGTATTGTCTATTTTCTTATTTTTAGAGTCATGTATATCATAACTCTTGTTTTATTAAATGGAATTACATGCTACTTGTTATTTTTCCGAGAATATGTATTCATATCTCATTTATGTGATAACATTAGTTGTTATATCACCTTTGCTAATTTTAGTCATCACCAGACGGATCCCTCAAGATATTGCCTAGACGGATCCCTACTAGGAGGGAACCGTGGGATCCGTGAAGTCGAAAGTTTTTTTCTAACTTAAATCACATTTGCGGAAATTGTAAATTATACTTGTTTTCTAACCCTTGTTTTGCGCTTATTCAATTAACACATAAAGAATTTGACATCCTAAAGCTAGGGGAGCTTGGTGTCAAAACAATACGTTGCAAAATTACTTGCAACCTTTGATTTAAATTTCATGACTTCCCGTTGCAAATATTGCAATCATCTAGGGAAGCACACCGTCACATAGACGTAATATTTTGCATAAGTTAGTTGCAAATGAACTAGATTAGAATTAGTTTCTTGACGCCTTACTTAGGGATGGACTCGTCAAGGGGAGTAACCACGAGATCCTTTCCCGTTACTTGCTCTCTATTTTTTTCCTTTCACATGTTTTTCTTAAAAGCGATGTGTTGCTTTCTTTTCAAACACTTTTGTTTCGACAAAAGGGAGAAGAAAGTAAAACTACAAATTCAAACTTTTACTAATTTTAGCTTTTCCTTAAAATAATCTTATGTTTTGTCATCAACAAAAGGGAGATTTTAATACAAATAAGTCGTAAAAACGTTTATTTATATTTTACGATCTTCTAATGTTTTGTCGATAACAAAAGTAAGATCATTTTAACGAAACAAATAAAATACGTAAATGGTTTGAACTAATAGTTTTCTAACACACTTACGCTTTCACATAAAACACTAAAACTAGTATAAGTGATTTTATGCTTAAGATATACATATGTACAACAACTAGTGTTTACATATTGGGATAACATATACTTAACTAAGTATATACCAAAATGGGTAAAAACAAGTATATACTAAAATGGGTAAAAACAAGTATATACTAAATAGATAAAAACTAGCAAATGGTTTTGACCCATAACCCATGGTTTTATTTATACCACTTAACCAAGTTCATTGTATCCTTAAGATACAATGTATCTAGAAAGAAAACCATGGATCAACCCATAACCCATGACCCATGACCCGTAACCAAAAATACCCATGGGCAAAGAGGAGCGTTCCACGGATCCCTGGCTTTGTGCTAGCCGGATCCCAAGTGGAAGGGATCCGTGGAAACAGTAGAGAATTTTCTCTATAAATAGAGAGCCATTTCTTCCTTTCTATTCATCACTTCACACACATACTTCCCCCAAGTATTCTAACCCTCTAACCTCAGATCCAAGTGATCTATTGTAGGACCACTAAGATATCAACCTTATCACGAAATACCCACGTTAACCACAGTTATGCGTAGAACTCGTGAAACCCAAACATAAACATATGCGTAGAAGTAAGAAGAGAATGATTGGTGACTTGATGTTTATATGAAAACCGTGTATATGTGTAGAGAGATGAAAAACAATAAAGTTGTATTACTTGAAAGAAAACACACACACACACACTTTCAAGCACACCCCTCAAATAACCATTTGAGGGGTATTTATAGGTGGAATACATGAAAACCTAAAAGGCTTTCCTTTGGGCCTCGTTGGACTTGGATTGGGCTTGGGGTACTTAAGCTTATAAATGGCTAACATACCCTAAAGTTTAACCAATTAGATTAGCCCAATCCACGAGCCCGTTGACTATTCTATCACGATATCTAACACACGATACAAAGTTCCTAATTGTGAATGACCATCACTTCTAATATAAAATATTAAGGCTAACAATCTCCCCCTAAGGGGTGGTCATTCAAATGATGCTCCACTTGATTAGGTCTATACTTTCCTTGAGCTTGAACTTTGCGTGTAGATATAGAATAGTCTTGATTCTTTGTTCCTTCATGCTTTGTGATCAGATAATGTGGTTGTCTGCCGTTGTCAACTTCGTTGGTTAGGTGTCTCCACGCCTTTCTCCACCATGCTCACACTTCTATTTGTCTTTTGGTTACCAATGATGTAGTTCTCGAGTCTTTATACTTTGTTGATTCTTTGACATTGACGAAGAATCATCTTTAACTTTGAGTAGCCTTTGATTTTGATGAGAACTTTCATGTGTTGTTGGTATGAGCATGTAGAGAATCTGCACGATCCATCCGCTCCGGAGCTTCCATAAGAAGAAAACATAAAACAAGGTTAGTAATAAGCGGATTCCGGCACTTACAAGTTTGAATTTCGAGGGTGTTAACAGCATAGTGTGAAAACACGTCTCTAATTCTCACAGAGGCCGTTCTCGAACTGAGTCCCACAAGTGAGATAACGCGATGTGCGAAATACACCTACAGCTCGGATGAGTCACCGAGTACACCAAGCATCACCCACGATGAGACCGTTTGAGACACACTAAGCGTAATCCACGGGAGTTACAAGTGACACGCCTCGTGGTGCTTGATGTTGACCGGCGGGAGTTTCCATTCAATCATCAAGATCACGGATGTGAAACTTCTCATAAATGTTCGGCGAATGCTAAGATCTCGTGGGACTCTATAATATATCACGTGTGCCCTTATTGATGAGCAATAGCGATGTCATGTCAAGTGTTCCTATGAGATCTTTTGATGAATCTCGTGGCTCTAGACTCAATAGTGCATTTTGGTTTTCCTGACGGAGACTAGGAGAGGGTCTCCTTTCAATACCAATAATCTCTAAGAGAAGTCAATAGATTATGTAGGTTCCGGTGAGAATGAAACAAATCCTTTTGAGAGGAATTGAGTGGCTAGAAGGTTTAGTGCGGTCGTCCTTTGGGTCCATGACGTCTTGGTCTTCAATACCGTGTCAACTAAGTGACAACCATGAGTGATGAATTGAACCGGTTTCGCCCTAAGGTTGAATATGGAGGGCTATTTCTTTTCACCCTTTTCATTACTTTTCTTTTAATTCTTCAACCACTTCTTTCTCCTTTCTCACATTACCCCTTTTTTCAATCATTCCTAAGGACTTCTAGATCTAACTATTGGTGGTGTCCTTGGGTAGATCCTCCGGCTCTGGCGGATCATAGGACGGATTTCCTATCAATAGTCACCTTATAACTCCATGACTGTCCTATTGTTGCCATAAACCATTTTTCCTTGAAAATCTCTCGATCGTTTATGATAGAAAACATGTTTGAAACATTCCGAGAGTTTTATATTTTAGAAACACTCCCCTTCACATGTGCTTATATGTTTTGTGAAATCGCACATAGAGGGTAGAGTTTGCACTTTTGAATTGATCGACTTTAAATGAACAAGACCGATTCGAGACACGTTTACATCACTAGAGAGCTAGCTTGAAATTATTACCCGTCCTGGTCAAGTCCATAGAAAGTTTCTCGAGATGGTACATGATTCCTCGTCAATTCATTGGTTTCAACTGAGTCGAGCTCTTTTGAGATTTCAAAGAACGATCATTAAAATTTTTGATCACATTTTAATCACGTCTCCTCCCCCTCAAAAATAGCATAATCGTGATATTTTTTATATCAACGGATTAAACAACATTTTAGAATCTTTTGGGGAGTCAAACGAATTTGATTTAAGCATGAATTTGGAATATTTTTGTTTTATACTCCCCCTTTAATAAAGCATAATCAATTAAAGGGTTTTACAGGAGTTATCTTGAGCACAAAATATTTTGAAAGATTTTGAAAATCTTTTGAACAATCTTGAAAGGTGCTCAAGATGATGATGATTTCTCACCATTTTTAAATGTAGTGCACTTTGAAGCGTACACTTGATTTTCATTAAAAAGCACGAGTTTTGATTTGAAAAATAATCAAAAGTCATCATTTCGTCCGGGTTTGCATCGATGTATCGAAAGCCATTATTGAAGAAATTTTGAGAAACGACATGTTTTAGAAAACATTTAAGGAACTCTCGCTCAAGCATCCAGTACATGCCCGTATCATTGTTGAATGACATTTCTAGAAACGTCTGAATATCGATTATACGAGAGACATGTCGTAAGAAGAATATTTTTGGATTTTATATTTTCTATTGTTTTGTATTTTTGAAAGTTTTATATTTTTATATTTTGCTTTTGTTGGTTTTCAAATTTTGTATTTTGTTTTCAAAAATATTTACAAGCTTTTGGAAAATCATTTTCAAGAAGATTCGAGAAGGCGTTCTAACTCCTCGGGGTTAGGCCGCATTCAATTAAATCGAACTAAATAGTCAAACCTTTCTTTTGGAAGGGCTTTAGTTAATAGATCGGCGACTTGGTAATCGATCTTCACGAAGAATAATTCAACAGTACCATTTTCGACGTACTCTTTGATGAAGTGATAGCGGACTCGATATGCTTAGTCTTTGAGTGATGAACAGATTGCATGATATGGCTATGGCACTTTTCGAGTAACAATACATAAGTATTTTATCGAAAGTAAAGCCATAATCATGAGTTGTGTTCTCATCCATAGAACTTGAGCACAACACGCAGATAGAGACACATACTCGACCCGGTTGATAGTCTGAAGGCAATCTTGTTTCTTTGAAGACCGGTGACTAACTTTTCACCCAAAATTTTGCTCCTCCGGATGTACTTTTTGTCAACTTGATCACTGCGTGGTCCGCATCTCGAAAAGGCAATTAGATCAAATTGATTCCTTCGGATACCAAAGTCCCATGTGAATGGATGTCTTGGTGCACCGAAGATCCGTTTAACCTCTTTGAGGTGCGATTCGGTAGGCTTAGCTCGAAACGTGCTAATAAGCAAACAAAGAAATGAATATCCGGTCGACTAGCGATAAGATACATGAGAGAACCAATCATGCTCCGATATTTCTTGGATCAATAGGTTTCCCAAACAAATCGGCTCCAATTTTTGGTGAAGTTACCATTGGTGTTCAACCGAGTCACAATTATCCATACCATGATTTTCAAAATCTCGGTTGTGTATTTAGCTTGATTTATAAAAATTCCATGAGGGACCGATGTATTTGTAAACCAAGAAAGAATTTTAGTTCCCCATCATGGACATTTCAAATTTGCTTTTCATGAGATTTTCAAAATGTTTTGAAATATTCGGATTAGTGGACCCAAAATGATGTCGTCCACGTAAATCGAACAATCAAAATGTCGTTTTGCATTTTGTGTAAACAAGGTAGGATCAACTGTTCCTTTGGTGAAATTGTTTTGGATAAGGAAAGAGGACGGTTCGTCATACCACGCCTCGAGCTTGTTTCAAACCATAGATTGCCTTTTGAGTTTGTAGGCGTAGTCCGGATGTTCCAAGTCGATGAAGCCTTCGGGCGACTCACGACACTTCTTCTTTCGTAGTTCCATTCAAGAACGCGGTCTTAATGTCCATCGATAAACCGTGATGTTTTGTGAGCGGCATAGGCTAAGAATATCCTAACGCCTCAAGTCTAGCTACCGCGCAAATGACTCTTCAAAGTCTATCCCTTCCTCTTATCGTATCCTTTGGCCACAAGACGAGCTTTGTTGCGAATAATACCATTTCTTCATCCCTTTTGTTCTTCCATAACCATTTGAGATCAATGACGCGAATGTCAATTGGTCTTGGAACCATTTCCCAAGAGTCATGAAGACGGTATTGAGAAGTTCCTCCTGCATCGCTTCTATCCATGCGGGTTCGCCATTGCCTCGCGATTGTTCTTTGGCTCTATATTGCTAATTGAGCAAAGGTAAATGCATAAGTCGCAATCGGTGGCAAGTTAGCGTCTCGTCTGAATTGGCCTTGAAGGTTCACCAATAACTTGTTCAATTGGGTGGTCTTTTCTCCACTTGAGTAGAAGGATACCGTTGGTTAAGCGTGTCACGAGTTAGATGGTTCTCGTAAGCTTGAAGAAGATTCACCGATTCCGTAGCAAACGGGTTTTCAAATAAGTCTTCATCTAACGTTGCATCGTTTTGGTTTTGGTTTTGCTCATCAACTGTTGGTAGAACGGGTGCAAGAACTTGAGTAGATGTAGATGATGTTGATGGAGTTGGTGCATTGGTTTCGACCGTTGTAGATGCATCTTCTGTTGGTGGTAGAGGATGATTTTGAGCGGGTGCAGCGGAATGATGGTTTGATGCATTTGTCGAAGTTCCACCATAGTATTCATCGAACATTAACTCGAAGAAATTCTCCCATTCTTGTTCTTTAGGATTGTCAAACGAAGTTGATTGAGCTCTTTGAGGTACGAGTCTTGAACTGATGTGTCCAGAAGTCTGCGGGTTTAGTGCGGGTTCTAGAGCGAGTCTCTCAGAAGCCATTTTATGAAAGTTCATCAAATTTCACATTCATCATCTCCATGATCCTCCTAGTTCTTCTGTTATACACCCTAAATGCCCTCGAGTTATCTGAATATCCAATGAAGATTCCAATATCACCTTTAGCTTTCAATTTACCTAGATCTTCTCTTTGTTCGTCGGATAGCACAAAGCGCCAAACACGTGAAAGTAAGAGATATCGGGTTTTCGTTGTTCACAAGCTCATACGGGTTTTATTGAATCTTGGATGGATAAGGGATCGGATTACGAGTGAAACAAGCGGTGGCAACAACATCACCCATAGAAATAACGGTGCACTAGAATAAATTAGCATTGTGCGGCGGCTTCCACAAGAGTTCTATTTCTTCTTTCAACTACCCCATTCTCACGTGAAGTTCTAACAAGCGATGTCCGATGTGTAATTCCAACATCTTCAAAATAAGTTCTTAACTCGATTAGTGAATTACGTGTTGTTGTGCGTACTTACAACTCTTCTTGGAGCTTGAAGAAGTACTTGAATACGCCTTGAAAGGTGATGATGATGCACGGTGCTTCGTCTTTTGATCTCGAAACTTAACCCATGTATATCTTGAATAATCATCGGCGATAACAAGAATATACTTTTTCCCATTAATGCTTTCAACTCTCATTGGGCCACATAAGTCCATGTGCAACATATGCAACCTTGCTTCCGAACTAGGTACGCTTTGGGTTTATATGATGCTCTTTTGCTTTTCCTTGTTCGCATGATGGACATAAGTGATCCTTGGTGTATTTGAACTTTGGAAGTCCATTGACAATGTTGTCTTTGGCAAGATTGTTGATGGTGTCAAAGTTGAGATGGGATAACCGTACGTGCCACAACCGACCGTGTTCCGGATGCTCGTGTCATAAGACATATTGGAGATGAAGAGGCCATTTGATTGATGTCGATAGCATACAAGTTTGTATCACGATTCCCGTTAAGAGATCGGTGCCATCCAAGTTTCTAACGAAGCAAGCATTTCTCTAAAAGCAACCTTTAAATCAGATCACGTAGTCTATCGACCGAGAACAAATTGTGTCCCAACCCTTGGACATAGTAAACCCGAGTGATCAAATAATTTCCAAAAGGTAGATCTCCATAACCCATGATAGTTGCTACATGATCATTTCAAACGTCGGTTCCATGAATTGCAGGGCGAAATTGATTAGCGACTTGATTCCCGGTCATGTGCTTGGAGCAACCCGAGTCGATGATCCAAAGACATATTTCGATAACACGCCAATCACGGAAGAAGAAGATTTTGGAAACAGTTTTGATTTTGGTTCCTTTGGGTTAGAGGTAAAATCTCGATCACACTCATAGAAGTCATCTATTGGTAAGATAGGTTCATCACTCATTCTACCATTCGGAGTGTGAAAGTTCTACACTGGGTTTCAAATGTCATCCCTAAAGTAAACATTATGCTCCCTATCGGTAGTGTAAAGCCTAAGTCTCACGACTAGTCTTCCTATTTGTTTAGCATAAGTTCTTTTGGGAACATTCTTCTTAACAGGCTTAACAATCTCATTCTTAGAAACACAATCATCATGAACATTAGTTAAGGATTTCTTGCAAGTTAAACAAACAGATTCAACACATTCATTAGACTTAGAAAGTTTCATAGGTTCATTACATTCAGATGAAATCTCTTTCTTATTCAAAAGTGGTAAACTCCTAGGGTGTTCTTCTACTTTCTTCTCTTTATTCAAGTGACTACTCTTAGAGGCAAGCGAGACTCTATTGGTCCTTGTATTGCTCTTAGGCTTTAGTCTGCTGCTCCTAGAGGTGCTTCCTAGTCCTGTAGAAGGTAAGGCACACTCATTAGGATTCACAATCTTATCTAGAGAATTGGTTTCAGCTTTCCTAGTCTCTTTAGAGTGTTTTTCTAAACTTATGTCGTTTGTTCCATATGTTTTAGATGTGGAGGCAGACGCATTAGTGGTACTCATATTAAAAAGACGGCTGGAGCTAAAACTTTTGGTTTCTCAATAATCGCTTTACTTTTATCAACAATTTGTTTAGGCAAGGCAGGTGGAGTGACTGGTTTTGATGAATCAGTTTTCTCATTGACTTTTGGAGGAGGCATAGAAACAGACATTTTTGGTTTGGAAATCGGTTTGGGAACATTTGCTTTCTCCATGATCAATGGTTTTGTAATCACGATATCCATTGCCTTTCCTTTTGACTTTCGGTTGAGCCCTCAAAAGATCATTTTAGCTTTCATGTCATTGTAGGCACGCCATACGACAATTTGTCATACTTGCATTCCTCGGTTTTCGATCAAGTTGTTTAAAATATGAGACATTTTCTTTTCAAGTTTCTCAGTGCTTTTCATATTTTGAAACAATTTTGGAGGTCTCGGTGGAGTCTTTCATGATCTTCAACGAGAATATGTTTGCAAAATGATGGACATAATATCGATGAGTCGAACATCTTGAAGAGAGAATCATTTAAATTTTACAAAAATTTGATGTGTTAAACACGATCATTAGCACGCTTTACCGTGGATTTATGGTCCTTGACAAAGTCATTGTTTCTTTCAAAAACGCTTGTTCAAAATGAATTACCCTTGCACCGATGGCATTCACCGAGGGGCAATTTGAGTTTCAAAAACTTTCTTTGTTCAATGTCAAAACTAGAGAACCGGTTGTTAGGAGTAATAGTGGTTTTAGTTTTAACGATGTCTTGAAGATCCACAATTCTAGTTTTCACATTTTCTAAAATACTTCTCGCATCACTTGTGTTAAAAGGATTATTTGAAAACATTTGTTCAATGTTCGAAGAGAATTTGAGACAACAACGGGTTTTGAAGCAGATTTTGAAATGTGTTGACTCTTTGTTTGAAACACTTGGTGTGATGGAGAACTTTGACTTTTCTTTTTGATTAACAAAAGTAATTCCGTTAATTTTGTTCCATTTGTTATAATCAATTGGTTTGATTTCCGAATTCTTTTGTTTCATTTTTGATCTACTCTCCTCAGATAGTTCTAACGTTTCAAGAGAATCACGAACAATAATGGGTTCATGCAAAACATTTCCATTGTTTAACACATTCTGAGATTTCTGAGCTTTCTTGAGGAACGAAGAAGGGTCGTTACCAAGTGCCATTCTATTATTAGTATGAAAACGCGGATTTACTTGATTAGAAAGCATCTTGATTGTTTGAGCAGAATGACCCGTTTTAAGAAGCAAATTTTCCAAAGTTTGAATTTTTCGTTTTTATCAAGAATTTCATCAAGAAGAGAATCTTCTCGTTTTGAAAATCGATGTCAATTGCTTCTTTTCTTTTTATAGATTTGAAAACATTTCTTTTGTTTAGAAATTTGGTTATTTAAATCGACATTTCCTTGTTTAAAGATTTAATTTTAAGTTAAAATTTACATCAAGTGTATTATACTTGATTTGCAAAGTTGTTCTTTAGAAACCAAATTTCGATAACCAATTTCTAATTCGATTCTTTGTTTTACGAAATTCAAAGGCTTTTGCATTCTCCTTGTAACTCTCAAGCTCGGTGGTCAATTTAGCATTCGCGGCCTTAACTTCGCGATTGACCATTTTAACTTTCTCAATTTCAATGCCACGCTTATTGATTAATGATTCAAAATAAGCACGTGTTTCCTCATCGGTCTCATGATTTTGTGCCACGGTCTCACTAAGATCCACATCCGGAGTCTCGAGTTAGTATTGCTACAACTCGGATTGTCGGTATGTATCATAAGTAGGTGCGGTGTCACGAATCTTGTTGTCATGAGTAAACACATCAAATATGACATTGTTATAGCATGGATCAATGATTGGTACCTCGACATCTTTGCGTTGGCGTCATAGGCAGGAGGTGCGTCGTAATCGGTGTCGTTTAGTCTCTGAAGATTTGCCATGAAGATGCGGTTTGCATTGAGTTCCTCGAGGTCTACCAAATCATCCATAATAGCCATGAAGTCATGTTCCTCAAAGACTCAATTGAAGTTCGATTGTTCCTTTTGTACCAACATGATAGCGTTCAAGATACGCAAGATCCTTCTTTTTCGGCTTAGTTGGACAATTCCTTGCCATGTGACCCAATCCTTGGCAGTTATAACACGTAACACGATTACCCCGATTCACATTTCCATAATTCATAACGATTTGAGTCGCAACATTCCCATTCGATTACCAACGCTCTATTCCCAACATTCGACCCATCCGACACCCGATTCGGAACCGCTTGATTACCCATGCGAAATCCGGTAGCATATCCTCGCTAATTCCCAATAACTCCAACCATTTGTCCTTGACGACCCATATTCACACCCTACCGTGCAATTTGCACTGCTGCGAGTGTTTGATGAAATCCTTTGGTTGTTGTTAGTTGGTGTGGAATAGCGACCTCTGAATGCTTTACCCAAGAATGCAAATGCTTGTGACAAAGCTTCTTCGTTCCATTTCAAGATCGGTGATTCCTTGTTCTGGTAATGTTGTTGTTTAGGTGGATAGTTTTGTTGTTGAGGATGTATTGCGCAAGTTGTTGTTAGTGGAAGATGATGAAGGTTGTTGTTGTGTATTCACCGGAGTTTGAGTCTTTGCAATGAGTGCCAATGGATCATGATTCTTTGCTAATCTTTCTTGCCTCGACTTCATTTACTTCATTTTGGTTTGTTTAAGAAAATCGTTGAGTTGATCAAAGTTCACTTGATGTAAGTCTTTTGTTTGGTTGACAATAGTGACATATCGTCCCCATTCTTACGGTAGATTGTTCAAGAACTTGATGTTGCTCACGATAGTTCCGGTGTCAACTTGTTTACGATCGACTCATTCATTAAAGTGTAAAACCTTCCATAGTATGATTCAATGGATTCTCCCGAGTAGATGTAAACTTATCCCAAGCGATTAGCGACTTGTTCTCCGTATCTTGTTGACCAATTTCGCCCATGACAAAGTCGTCTAACATGTTCCCACATATCGAAGCGGTTTCTGGCCTGTCTCTGACAAAAGATGTCTCTTGGTAAACCCAGTTGGACAATATGAATTGCCATGTCATCTCGCTCGACTTTCTTTTGATCCTCTTGAGTATTCCGATTCTTTTTAGGACGAAAAAATGGTGGGACGGAGGTGTTGCATCAAGCATTTCCGTGGTCTTGGACTTGTCGAGGTATGAAGGGTCCATCACGAATGGATTTGATCATAAATTTTCCATTAGGTTTTGTCTTGATGTAACGAAGCATTCGACTTGTCCATTGAAGATAACCACCTTTTTCCAACATAGGAGGACGGTTTTCGCACCTACCGCATGAATGTCTTGTTGAGTTGCCATTGATGAAGGTATGATCGATAAAGTTGATGTAGGATCGATTCAACGATAAAGGAGTTGTGGTTGATGAAGATTAAGCTCGGTTGAGGTGTTTCGAAAGTCGTACTCGTAACC
The DNA here is from genome assembly GCA_022545495.1 of Chrysanthemum lavandulifolium. Classification (NCBI taxonomy): domain Eukaryota; kingdom Viridiplantae; phylum Streptophyta; class Magnoliopsida; order Asterales; family Asteraceae; genus Chrysanthemum; species Chrysanthemum lavandulifolium. The sequence continues at coordinate 164,301,181 of CM040239.1, read as the reverse complement.
TTGGTTCTTAAAAAATTTTCGCCCAAAATTTGAAATTCACTATAAAAATCAATTCTAAGGTCGAGTTATGACAATTTTGACGCCAAATTTGACCCGAAAAATTTGAATTTAGGCCAAAATTTTGAATTTTTGACCATAATTTTCACAGTTAAACCAAAATTTGAATCTCGCGTAAAAATTGAACGTTTAGTCTCCTCAAAAATTTAAACCTTTATGCGTAGAAAGAGCTTAGGCGTAGACACACGAAGTTACGAGTAGACGATGCTTAGGCGTAGAGATTGTGCTTAGGCGTAGGATTCCTTATGCGTAGACAAGTATCTTACGCGTAACCTTAAGCTTATGCGTAGACAAAAAGTTACTCGTAAACCTTACGCGTAATTGTGAAGTTAAGCGTAGAGTTACTCGTAAGCTTTTAGCTTATGCGTAAACTATGGTTAAGAACCAAAATCCTTTACACCGCCACAAACAGTAAGGGATATCCACAAGTCGAGTGTTCCACACACTTATCCAAGTGAGGAAGCATTGAGTAACCGTTATAGCTCAAGATTCTTCACCAAAATGTTATGCGTAGAAAACTAGGGTTTTGACTTTTTGACTTCTACGCGTAAGAAATTTCCAACGATTAAAATGATTTCTTTTGCACAGATAGCCTTAAAAACACTCGAATAACCCAAAAATGTTGACCTTTTTCACCCAAAGTGCTTAGAAAAGTTACGAGTAGAAATGACCAACGAACCAAAAACGAGTTTAAAACTTAACTAAAACGCGTAAAGCTTGAACTTTTGCAAAAACTGAAACTTTAGCACCAAATAAACCTTAAACCACAAGAATCTTGAATTTTTAAGTGCAAAAATTAAAGCTTTAAGCGTGACAAAGAGCTTAGGCGAGAGCCTTTACGCGTAACCCTTCAAAACAAACACAAACACTCCTAAACCATTGTTAGGCGATTGATAATAATTGTAGGACCACTACGATATCAACCTTATCACGAAATACCCACGTTAACCACAGTTATGCGTAGAACTCGTAAAACCCAAACATAAACATATGCGTAGAAGTAAGAAGAGAAAGATTGGTGACTTGATGTTTATATGAAAACCGTGTATATGTGTAGAGAGATGAAAAACAATAAAGTTGTATTACTTGAAAGAAAACACACACATACACACTTTCAAGCACACCCCTCAAATGACCATTTGAGGGGTATTTATAGGTGGAATACATGAAAACCTAAAAGGCTTTCCTTTGGGCCTCGTTGGACTTGGATTGGGCTTGGGTTGGATTACATCATACATAAGGCTAGCTTAACTTAACTTATAACCAATTAGCTTAGCCCAAGTCCACGAGCCCGTTGACTATTCTATCACGATATCTAACACACGATACAAAGTTCCTAATTGTGAATGACCATCACTTCTAATATAAACTATTAAGGCTAACATCTATGTAGTTTATCTTTTGTTTTTGTGTGATCTTCTAGGTTCCTATTAAAGGAAAGATCACCACTTCTTGAAGACGTGCAAGCTCAAGTCCATGAGCTGCCATGCTTCGTCATCATCAAGACAACGAAGGTTCTCTTGTTGATAGATCTACCTTTCTCCATAGATGTTGGGTTGAAGGCATTAGTGAAGAATGCCGAAAGTGTCAAGATGAAAGCATTAGTGAAAGGTGCTCATCATCCGTGTAAAAGCATTAGTGAAGAATGCTAAAGGTGTCAAGACGAAGGCATTAGTGAAGGATGCCAAGCGTTGTGTCAAAGACATTAGTGAAGAATGCCTATGAATCAAATCAAATAGCATTTGGGAAGAATGCTTAGGTCGTATAATCGATGAGGTGCATCGTTATACATATAAGTATTTGTTTATTTACAAGGATGGTGATATCCTTGATGGTGTTGTAACAAGGAGTAGATCTCCTTGAGATTAGGTGTTGTGTCGTGAAGGGTAGTAGTTCCTCCATAGTAATGGAACTAGGTGCTTATCCTAGTACCTAATAAAGGGTAGGCGGCGTTGTGATAGGATTAGTTATCCTAAGGTGTGAATGAACTCGGTGGTTAGCCTAGCACCGTATAAAGGGTAGGCGACGTTGTGTTAGGTGTGGTTCGCCTTGGTGTGAAAGAACTCGGTATTTAGCTTTGTACCGGAAAAGGTTAAGCGGCGTTGTGAAGGCTTCTCCGCCATAAGGAGTTTGGTGTAGTGCTTACGAACTCTCGAGTAGGTGACTCGGGGGAGTGGAGTAGGGCAAGGAAGGTGTCCTTGTGGCGAACCACTATAAATAACTTGTGTCGTGGTGATGTGCTTCTTACTCTTTATCTTCCATTACACATTTATATATCTATCTATCAATGTCCAACATAAACAACCAAATAGATTGACATAAGTCGATCTAAATATTTAAAAGGAAGTTTTAAATTGGTAAAACTATTCAACCCCCCATTCTAGTTTTCCACACACACCATTGACGATACCCCATAGGATTTGCAAGATGGGAATTCTCACTTTATCAAACCCTGATGTTTTGCCAGATAAGCACAAGTTGAGAACTGTTGTCATTGCTCTCGGGGTTGATACATGTGTCCGGTGATGATATCGAAGCCCTTGTAATGCTAGTCGGTACCCCAAACCAATTAGAAAGACAATTAGATCGTCGGCACTAGGTGGAGGTTCGGATCGTATGTTGGGGTTGCGGGGTGATTCCTAGAGCCTTGCTAAGAATGTCGAATTTATCTCAAATTACCTATTATCCGGTTTGCGTGAATATTTAGCGATGATTTTGTTCCATTCAAGGGTGTTCGAATTGTTGTATGTAAATGGTGGGAATTGTGCATTGCTTGGTTAGTGCAATGAAGAAGTTTGTGTTTTGAGGATATCGATAGACACTTTGAGGGTAGGATTTTGTTGCAACTTTTGTAAGTCTACATACGATTACTTTTTCCAATTTCGCCCATTGACTTTTAGGAAGGATTTCATCGTCGAGAGGACATTGGGTGGTGCGAAGAAGTAATGTTCTCGGTGAGGTTGTGATTGCCATTGAAGATCTGAAGATATACACAACCAACAACAATGATTGGGAACATGTTAGATTATAAATTGGTTAGTTAGACAACATTGACTAAACCCTTATGTCATAAACACACAACCTTAGTAGTTCAGACAGGGTTCCCATAAGCATATAGAGATAGATTGAGTGGCAATGGCGAGTGTTTAAGGTTAAAGACACCATTTGATATAGTTTTCACGAGACGAGTTGTTTTGGAATTAAAATATTTAAAAAGCATATTTGGTAAGAAATAATGTCATGAAACAAGATACAAATGTGGAAATGATATAACAGTTTGTATGAAACAAGTTGTGATATTATGTTGCTACAAGAGAATCTAAGAACAACTTGCTCAAACAGAAATGTTATAGCAGGGCACAAAGAGTAAGTTGTCAATTCAAGTTGCTACAGGAAATCCTGAATCAAGATTGTAAGCATGAGATTATCCTAGCAAGTTGCCTTAAAACATTTTAATAACCCTAGTTGCCGTGTGAAAAATAAACCAATTAAGTCGCAAATCATAAATGTACAAGTCGCTATCAACAGTAACACTGCCAAGTCGCTACAAAACAGTTCACTAAGTCGCTATAATTACTAAGTCGCTAACTCGTAAATACAAGTCGCCATCAACAGTGAAACTGCTAAGTCGCTACAGATTGGTTTAACTAAGTCGCTAATATTACTAAGTCGCTAACTTGTAAAGACAAGTCGCCACCAACAGTAATACAGCTAAGTCGCTACAAATTAGTTCAATAAGTCGCTAACATAAACGCACTTAAGAGTAACAACTCGCCACGATGAATTTATATACTAACTCGCTACCAAGAACATTATCACAGCATATAACTCGCCACCAAGAACTCAATCATATCATTCTAATAACGTCGCAAACCATTCAACATAATCGGATCATTTTTAGAAACACAACCCAACCCATTCGGTTAATCCTTATACACAAACGATATCGAAACACAACCAAACTCGAATCACAAAAAACCGCTCACACATTCATTGATAAATATAATCATGAGAGTTTGCAACAAGCCTAGTACATTCAAACTACCCCGAATCCATTAACATATATAACAGTTGTTCCATTCAACAAATCCAATAACAAACCTATATGAGGGAATCAAGTGATACGGATCAAGAGCTCGGTGGGATCACTTCTAAGTCGCTAGCTTGAAAAGTAAGCGAGAGAAAGAGAGAAAGATTGTATTTGAGTTTTGAAAACAAAAAATGGTAAGTCGCTAGTGAAAGGGAAGGATTAAACAAGAATACCAAGTAGTCACATTCGGTCCCTGTGGTTTAGTGAATGTTTAGCAACTCGCTATCAAAGAATTCTAGCAAGTCGCTGATGTTTTTCAAAGCAAGTTGTTAACACAGTCATGGTAAGTTGTTATCTAATCATATTATGTTAGTAGACATTTACAATCCATGAACTTATCAGATAGCATACTAACACATATAGAGATAAGCAAACTAACACAATGAGCACCATGAAACAAATAAGCATATAAGCATTCAATACATGGGTACACAAAGATCACCACAAAGTCAAGACAAGACAACAACCTGCAACTGAGCACAAAACATAACCAGCACTGGCGCAGATATAAACAAGATATCTTGAAAAATTCTCCCCCTCAATCAATGTCACCAAAGAACATTGATTGACTTTAACCCACCCGTATTAGAATAAGAATATATCAGTTGTTCGACCTTCATCTATGATCCCGTATCATTATTGAATGACATTTCTAGGACCGTAGATGTTATCGATAACAAAGAATATATCCTTTATTAGTTTGAGGTAAATTACTAAAATTTTGAATTTAAAAGAATGAAATATTTAAAAGGTATTAAAACAAAGTGTATAGAATGTATTTGAAAAGTATTAAAACAAAGTGTATAATTTTTTTTACTTGATTTGTACATAGATTTATAAGAACGAGTCCTGAATCAAGATGAAAAAGGAGTCAAAGTACGAGGTACATCAATTATGGCATGTTATAGCTCCTGAGTGAGCCATATTCATTTCTGATGGAAACCAAGTCATGAAGCTCCTGATTGAATTGAGCATTGTACCTGAAAAAGATTGAGAGCACATTGTACTAGAAGCACATGAAGAATTGCAAATGGATGGGTTAGTGACATGATTAATCTCACTATTGGATGTATCACAGTTTAATATAGACGTATCATTATTAGAGATCCCTTTAGGCTCAATATACTTGAAGAGTTTTCCTGTGGGCATCCACTTAAGGCAAGATCTAGGTATGTAAGTCCGTTTGGACCCTGTAAACTTAAATAATCTGCCAGTGGGAATCCATTTGAAGCAGCTACTAGTAGATTTGTATGTGTGCACTTCCCTGTTTTGACTACTGGTCCTTTTGTGATTAGTATGTTTCTTAGGGGATTGATCAGGCAATTGATGTTTCTTATGAGAACTAGTCGTACTTCTAGTATTTCTGATCCTTGAGCTTTGAACATTAACCTGAGGTTTGAGATTCATCATATCGGAACGAAGCAATGAAGTGACTGGTTTTGTCAAAACATCATTCTCATCAACTTAGGAGGCAAGCCTAGATTTTGATGGTTTAACTCTTTCAGTTCTAAAGGCATTAGGCTGCTTAACTACTGTGTGTTTAGAGTGGTTCTGAACAGTTGACTTTCCCAAAGTTGATGGTTTTGCAAACTTAGTGTTCACCCTATTTCCAATAGATTTCCTAAGCTCATTTTTTAAGGCAACAATATTGAAGCTCTTATCTTGAATTTGGGCTTTGAGGTCATCAATGTCTTTCAACAAGATGTTAGATTGATTGATCAACTTGGAATTAGTCTCCTCTAAGTTTTTTCTTAGTGACTCATTTTCTCTTAATAGGTTGGACACACATAGAGCTAGTTCAGCATTTCTAGACCCAAGTGTATCACTCATCTCATGATGGTCATGCTACGCACATCAGCGAGTAATTTCAGATTGCATATGGTTGAGTCTTTGTCCGAATCGGGTTTTAATTGATTAATTTCAAAAATTCTCGAAATTGGAAATTCACGATTAATGCAAGATTTTTTGTATAAAAGCTTTCATCCTTTTGTTGTATTTCAATTTCCAATGAAATACAATGTTTTTCAAGAATTGAGTATTTGTTTGAAATTTTATCATATACCCTTTTCTCAATCATGTCATTAGCTTTAATAGTTTTTGATTCAGGCTCAACCAAGATCGATTTCATAGTATTATGTTCAGAGTTAGAATCCGGTTCATTAACATATGAATTACTCTGATTAGTTAAGTGTACCTCATCACATGAAACCTTTTCTGACTCTGAGTCTTTGAGATCCGTACAGTTGTTCATCCTCTTTTATTGCAACTGAACTTCTGCATTCGGTATCATTCATAGGTTCAACCGATCTATTGCATAGCCTATCACAATCTTCCCATAGCATCACATGACACCCATTCAATTCATTCAGCTTGTCATTCTCTTGAGCAACTTCCTTAATGTATATCTTCATATTACCCATAAGTTGAATAAATGTGTTTCTGAACTCATGAATTTCCATTCCAGTGTGTTTCTTGAATGAAATTCCAGTCATGTCATCATCAAAATCTGAGGAATATTCCCCCCGTATAAGTGGCTGAAATTGATTGAAGATTACTTGAAGAGCTGCATTAGATTTATCAGTTGAGAACTTTTCTTTGGTAATTAGAAACCTCAGTTGTTCTAAGTTAAGTGACACAGTTCTTGTCAAGGTGGGAAAGTCCTGACGAAGGAGAGCACTGCTTGTTCGATCCATGGTTGAAGATAACAGTAGTTTGAGATGCTGATGAAGTAGTTGAAAGGGCTCAATGTAGCATTCCATTTGCTTTGCATCATTTGACAATGTTATGAGTGACTCATCCGAATTGTTTTGACTATAAGTTGCTGAATCATTCACCGTGAGAGCATTAAGGGAAGCGACTGTTTCATTATTCTCATGAGGTATCGTAGAGTGCAAGTACTTTGGTGATTAAAGGATCGATGATGTAAGACATTGTGTTGATGAATGTGTTTAAGGATATTAGATATAAGTAACTTGCTTCACTTCACCAAGGTATTGAAATCCAAGTCGCTAAGTAACAATTTGCTAAGAATTTTAACGACAAGTCGCTAAGCACCAAGTCGCTATGAATTTTTATGACAAGTCGCTCACGCACCAAGTCGCTAAGTAGGCAGTCGCTAAAGAGCAACTCGCTAAGAATCAAGTCGCTAAGTTGTCAAGTCGCTAAATAGCAACTCGCTGGGCATCAAATCGCTAACACCAAGTCGCTAACAAAATTAACTACAAGTCGCTAACTTTCACAGTCGCTACCCGTGGTGGAGAATCCACTAAGTGTCTTTGTTTGTCGGCTTGTTTCAATGAACAAGTCGCTACGCCTAAATCGCTAACAACATCAACTACAACTCGCTACCAATTTTCAAAGCAAGTCGCTAACAAGATAACTTTTCCGTGGCTCAAGTCGCTAGCTAGAAAAATCACATAAACACCACTTTTCAATCCAAAACAACCCAACCACGATGATTCAAGCTTAACAAATCAAAACCCAAGCACATACAATGATTCTAAACACAAAACTACACTCGAGTTTCAAACTTTAACACTAGAAATGATCCAAATGATGCAAAACCACTAAACTTTTCAAACTCTAAAACCACCTAAAAGTCACTAGAAATCCAAAGATATGTAAGAGATGATCAAACCTTGGCTCTTGATACCATTTGTAACATATTGGTTTCATAAACACACTAAACCATAAGATCAAATAGGCGTATAAGATGTTTTAGAGAGAAAGTGGGATATTCTAGAAAGAGAAACTTGTAGAATGTTAGATTCCCAAATGAACATCCAACCTCTACCTTGCAAGGTAGAGGGTATTTATAGGTTACAAAATAAACGACCTCCCGACGGCACGTGGATCGGGTATACAATGGGTAAAGACCGTCCTTCCTCCACGGTGTTGCACTAAACTAAATAGCTAACTAAATAACTTAGTAAATAACGTAATGTCTACGAGCTAACTTATGCTAGATAGTATTTGGGGTGACCGATACTTCATTATGGAATCTTCTAATTCCTAACATTGACCCAAAACACAAACCACTATAACCAATCTACAAATCCGAGCATAAACGACCTAGATGATCAAACCATGGCTCTTGATACCAATTGAAGGATATTGGAAATCATAACACACACTTGGATTTTGAGATTTAGTCGAACTTTTTAGAGAGAGAAAGAGAGAGAGATGGGAGTTCTAGAGAGAGAAAGTGAAAGAGAAGTAAATGTTATATTAGAAGCTCCAACCCTCTCCCTTGATGGAAGAGGGTATATATAGTACTTACATAAACGCCCCCTACGGGCTATGGAACGGGCATACAGTGGGTAGAGACCCAACCCGACTCCATGGTGTTACGATAACTAAAAGTTTACTAATAAGACTACGGCCTAACTAATGTTAGATGATACTCGGGGTGACCGAGTCTTTAATATGGGTTTAGTAATCCTAACAAACCGTCTTTAACCAAAAGGGCTAACATGTAAATGATAACGGAATTCACTTAACACGAGTTAAGAAATGGACCATAAGTGCTATTTTTTGCAGAGATATGAACTGTCCATGCAACTTTAAACTTTTAGGGACTGTGGTTGAAACTTTGACAAACCACCGGGATTGTCCATGTAATTTACTCTATTTATAATGTTACTAAATGAATAAGCAAGAAAACAAGCTAAATTTCAATTAATAACTTTTATTTGACATTTTTTTCCTTCTACAAAAGCAATCCATTAAAAAGATCTTGCTATTGTCGAAAAATATAATCACACGGGTACATGTCATTGTGAGTGCGGTACCCGACTAGTGTAATTATGATACTTGATTATAACATCAAGTTAAGCTTGCGTATAGAGAATATTAATAGAGATGTTGTTCAAAGATTGGATCACTACGAAAAGTCTCTGGAATTTTTGAAATGATAAGAAGCAACGAGATTCCTAGCTAGTCAAATAACTAATCATGTAATTAGCGTATCAATGGAGTCAGTCAATTAACTAATGCTTAAGTTAATGCTACGTGGTCGAGTTCAACTTGAGTTTTACGTTTCATAATCAACTTGAACAATCATTTTCCATTGAAAGTTTCATTTTCAAAATTTTACCCTCACACAACCAACCGGCTTTTTGTATCATTTCCTTTCTGTATGACACATAAGGACAAAATTATATAATTAAGCTTGTTTTTTCACATAGAATATAACCAATGTTACGTGCATGTCTTTCTTTTCTTTTTCTTTTGAAAGATTTGGACGGCGTTAAGCGTTTGACAATGACTTATAAATATAGTACTAGTCTTAAAAAGAGCATGTATATTCCATTTGAATTCATTGGTGGTTGCAAATTACATCAAGAGTTCAAATCGTATAAATTAAAACTTATACAACAACTTAGTCCTATGTTATATTTGTCATTCCATAATATATTTTTTGTTACAAAAAACACAAGTCGTCTTCTAGCTAGTACTGTTCATGGCAGAAATAGGAACATCTGTTGATTCAGGAAATATATCTAGAAAAGTAGTATCAGTTGCTGCTGGAGAAGCTCACACGCTCGTGCTTACTGGTAACGTGATCATAAATATGTTACATACGTTAATGTATGGATTTTGGTATTGATTTTAAGTTTATGTGTGAAGGTGACGGAAGTGTATATTCATGGGGTAGAGGGACTTTCGGCCGGCTTGGTACAGGTTCAGAGCATGATCGGCTTTTTCCGATTAAAGTTGGATTTGGTTCGGGCGCTGATAGGGTTAAGATCGTTGGCGTTGCAGCCGGCGCTTATCATAGTCTTGCTTTGTCCGGTAAGTTTTACCTTATTTACTTGCTTTAAATATAGAAACGCGAAAAAATTGGTTAGTGGATGACAAAGCTAGGTACCTTTGGTATCCCTAGGCTACAGATCCGTTGCGCAATGGTAATTACCATGTGTTGTTAGTGATAAGCAAGATTTTGAAAACTATTATACGACAAGATGAGAGATTAAGGTGAAAAAGCAAACTCGTATTGATCAAGACTATACTGATTATGTCACAAAACATATTAATCCAAGTCTTGTTTTATAACTGAAACTCTATAAGATGATAAGCTTGAAAAAGTTGAGATCATATCATTTTGACATAATTTTATCCAAAATAACATATAGGCAACACATATTTTATGACAGGGGAGACTTTGACTATACTATCTTTTTCTTGCTCTAACTTTTTATTCTTGCTTCAGATGATGGTTCAGTTTGGAGCTGGGGTCATAATACTTGTATCCTTTCTTTTGAATGTTACTTTCATGCTTATTCAGATACGTTATTCTCTTAGGAAAATTTAGCCATAGTAGATTGTATGACCATCAAGCTTTCGATAAAGCACAAAATTCGGGCCAGCAACTTCTTTTAGCAGTAATGGTATTGAAGAAATTGCTATGTGAACTGTAACATACCCAAAATAAAGGTTTCTATGATATAAACACTATATTTGACATCCTAGAAACCTTGACCCTAACAATAGATGGTCAACTCGGGGTAAATGGAGAGAATTCCTTGGTTCCATCTTTGGTGGAGGGGTTTCATGGGCTAAACTCTCCTGATGGATCAATAAAAAAGAGCGAAGCAGGACTTAAGGTGTCAAACTTTACCCTTATCAATTACTAGTTTTCAAATTTTCAAAAAATGTAACACTAATTAACTAATCCCTCCAGATTACATCTGTGAAAGCCGGAGGTATGATGTCACTTGCAATAGATGATCTCGGATCTTTATGGATATGGGGAAACTGTCCTCCAGAAGATATCCCAAACGAAGGTGAATTCTCGCTTGTCACCACATACAATCCAACACCCGTATGGGATTTCCATGGTCACACTGTGGTCAAAGTGGCGTGTGGAAGTGAGCATATTGTAGCATTAGTTAGTGCAGGAGAAACACACAAAGACGGTAATCTTGTATGCTATGCGTGGGGTAACAACAATCATGGGCAGCTAGGCTTAGGAGATACAGACTTTCGGGCAACCCCTCAAATAATTGAAACATTCAATATTGAATCTTCTTGGACAGCATATGAATTAGCATGTGGTGCATTCCATTCTTGTATACTAGCATATAAAAAAGAAGAATATAGTGATTCATCAAAAAGTGTATGCTGGACTTTTGGACTTGGAGATAATGGACAACTCGGTCATGGAACGACCAAAAAGGGGTTACTTCCTGAAATAGTCAAAGGACTGCGTGTTAACATGTGGTTAATATCTGTTGACTGTGGTTTATTTCACACAAGTGTAGTCTCATCAAATGGGGACGTTTGGTCATGGGGAATGGAAAATGGGCTCGGCCTTTGCCCTGAAGCAAGCGAAGATGGAGATGCTCTTGCTCCACGTTTAATTACGTCTAATGGTCAACATGGGTCAAATTTCCCAGAGCCTGTACAAGTAGCTTGTGGTGCAGCCCATACTGTTCTTGTTGCAGACAACGGGTATAAGCTTTGGTCATGGGGGAGAGGAAGAAGTGGTGTTCTTGGAAATGGTCAAGTAAATGACTTTTTTTACCCGAATCTCGTGTTATGGCCACCATTACAAGAAGACTTTAATGTAAATGAGCCAGAAACTATTAGTATCAAGAAAAGTGACAAAACAAACAGCGAAAAAGAGTGCAGTTGATATCACACAACTTGAAAAGAAACTTGTTATAATGGAGCGTTATGCTAGTATTCTTCATGGTTCCATTTTGGAAAGCCTTTTGAAGAAGAGAAAGATATACCAGACGGTTTAAAGAAGGCGGGTTCGTTTGATGTTGGTAAAGAGTGGGAGAATATGTTGGAATCTTGTGATTATGATAAGCTCAAGCGGTTAGAAATGTTTTATCATAATGCGCTTAAAGGTGTTAAAGATAAGATGATGAAGAAAAGGATTAAGGATGATCAAGGAGAGTCATGAATCTTCAACAAGTATGCCTTAGTGCATTACTAATGTAACACAGTTTATACGGAGTATGAATATTTTCAAGGTTAGCAAGTGTTTGGTGTTTGTAAATCCCTATGTAGCAATGTAACGATTGGGTTGATTATTCTTCACTAGTAGTCTTGAAGAAATTAGCTTTGTAAAATAATGCATTTTGTATGGTAAGTTATATGTATGCAGTATGTGCATAATACTAGTAGCATGAATTTATAAAGTGAAATATCGTTTATCGAAAGATCTGATGTTTTGCATTTATCATGAGCTAATTATATTTCGACTTTATTCACATAGTCAAGTTTCGTATAAATCTGCACAAAGCTGGGCAGACCGATCACCTATGACTTAACAAGTTAACATCAACATAAACACACAAAACCACATGGACTAGAAGGACTGGAGGACAATGTTTTTGAACCGGTTACACTATTAGAGAATCAGAAATTTTATATCACACATACCAAATCCATATGCTGCACGAGACCCTTGGGACGGACAACCCACGTCCACCACTGAATACAAGCATATAAATTTATCTTATTAGTATCAGTATACTATCGCTTCGGTTTCAAAACAGACCATAAAGCAGACTCAAACTTCATATTACTTCAACATAACTTTTCATCATCTAGTTGTTACTTAAACTAAAAGAATTAAAATATTGTTTGGATCAGGTCGACCAGAGACTTAAGTATAACTAAGGTACCAAACGAGTTGATATGATTCTAGTTCAAGTTTATCATAGAACACAAACCCTTTTCAGGTTACTTAAAACTTAAAAGGTAAGTCTTGAATTTAGATATACATTTCCTACCCGGGCTTGTTTCTTTTCCCTTTTTTTTAGGGAATTAAGTGGCATGTGGGTTTCTTTTTTTAATAAGTCTGGTTGGGGAAGAATGAGGTATTGTATGCCTTAGAGCACACGGTATCGTGACTTTCAACATGAGTTATGCCTTAGCTTTCGCTGTGTTAAGGACGAGTTACCATACCGTCCAAGTGAGTTAAGGCGTCGCGTTAAGGGGTGAGTTATGCCAATAACGCTGCGTTAAGTAGCTTCGAATAAAAAAACAAAAAATTTACATTTTGGCCCCCTCTAACGGCTATGTGACCATTTGAAATTTTTTTTAAAAAAAAAAGAAAAAAAAAACACTTTGCCTTCTCTAACGTTTAAAAACGGGCAGATTTAAATAAAAAAAAAATCAAAACCTTTTTTCCACCACTATAAATAACCAATTAACACACAACTTTTTTTCACACGTCCACAGCTCAATCTCATCAACATATACTTCCATTTGCTAAAAAAATGTCGAGATTTAACAACAACGACGATAGTTTCTTGAATATCATGGGGTGGAATAACCCAAACATCTTCAAATCCGATCGCGGGTTCATCATCAACCAACATCCCTTTGCCTAACCCACTGGGCTTGTCGACCGAGGAACTTTACCTATAACATCAACGATTTATAATATGGCAACAAAACCAACAAAACACGCTAAAAACCAATTTTCAAAATTTACAATTCGAACAACAATAACAACCGTCATCCCAGTCATTACATACACAAACCGGAACAAATGAAGTTTCCGAAGCATCTACGTCTCCTCCAAAGCCATACAAACGAGGTGGTAAACGAAAGGCCAAAATATCCAAAGAACTCGAATCAATTGACGAAATTCCGACGTGACCAATTCTTCATTACGTTGGCAAGAGGAAAAACTACTTGCAAAGTGTTATGTGGCCATTACCGAGGATCCAAAAGTTGGGCGTGCACAACCTGGCGAAATGTTTTGGAGACAGGTTATCAACTAGTTCAATAGACTCAATTTTCAACCACGCAACAAGGATATGTTAACAAGCAAGTGGAAAACGTTGAACCGTGATTGCACAAAGTTCAACTCCTCTATAAACGTGCAAAACGTACCAAAAAAAGTGGGGAAATTGAGTTGGATAACATGAGACGGGCTAGAGAAATGTACCGTTACGAGCATAAAGGTGCGCCTTTTAATAACGAGGAAGCATGGATGGTTTTGCGTGCTCATAAAAAAGGGGACGCACCGAAAGCGCTTGATTTTACAAGCGATGTCCCAAGCCAAACAAACGAGGCATTATTTGGTCATGATGCTCAACACGTCCGATGGGCAAAAAACTTGCTTCGAAGAATGCCAAATCCGAGACCACGACGAGTACCGGGGGAACGAGTACCAGAGGAACGAGTTCGTCAAGCCAATTCGGGGAGGCTATGACATCCGAGTATCGTATCAAATGGGAAACCGCCCAAGAGGCATATCGGTCGGCTAAAGAAAAAGATCTAACGATTATGAAGTTGGAAGAGATGAAATTTCTCGGTACTGACACTTCCAAAATGGATCCAAACACTGCGTATTGGATCGAGTCAGAAAAGGCGAGAATCATCCAATAATATAATTTGCAACCTCCACAGTAGATCTAAATGTATTTTGTAATTTTCTTATGTTGTAATTTCCTTTATGCCGTGTTTTATTTTATTTTACGTTGTAACTTTTTCTTCTTTTTTTTTGAATTCTAATATTATTTTATTTATTAAATGAAGTATTTGTTAGTTTAGAAGTTGAATTTATAAAATTTATTTTTTAAAATAAAAGTGGGGCCCAAATGTGATGTTATGGTTGATGTTATGATAATGGGTGTTTTTGTTTAGTTAAGGTTGAAAAGTTAAAGTTGATGTGGCGCTGACGTGGTTGAGAGTTAAGATATAACTTGATGCAGGTTTTACTGACCAGGTTTTAATATTTATAAGTCTCGTTATACCTATGGTCTACCCTAATGCACTAACGGGCAGTGTACCCGGTCATGTGTAGTGTAGTATTCGGTAAAACTGAGGTCGTCCCAAGAACTATGTGTGCAGATTTATACTAAGTCTAGGTGTCACAGATTTTAATATGATAATTAACTACTAAAGCAAATAAAGGCGAAATATGTGATCAATAGAGAGAGTGGTGCTAACCTAGTTACTCATCCTAACTAGTAGTGTTTACGTCTAATTACTTCCAATTACTTCAGGTGAGGTCAAATTCGCTAGGATAGCATTTGGTCAGTTCGTCTCTAACTCATCGCCAAAGGTACCCTTCCGGAGAAGTCAGGCGTCCTCATAAGTGCAGTTGTTCCTAGTCCCCTAAGTCAAGTCATTAAGTACCGCTACATGCTAGATTTATAATAGTGAGTGCTCGGCGCTAGCAACTTAAACACTCACCCCTTACTTAAGTTCATCCAAACGGTAGGTGATCGGTTGGTCAAATCGCACAAGTAGAAAGGGTCGTCGGGTTGCTCATATCTTACCCTTCCGTCTCGATCTACTCACTTATGGTCAGTTGGTCATATCTCTAAGCAACTAGCCTCTACCACCATTCAAAACTACCGAAACAAGGGTAGCTACCAATAAACTATGCATGCATACACTTAGAAATAATTATACGGAAGCAATGTAAATGCAAACAAAATAATTAAGGAATCATAACTAGGCCAGCACCAAGAGGTGCTTAGCCGCTCATATTAACCATAACAATCAATTCAATGTTTAATGTTACGAAATACATGAATTGAAAGTAAAGAAAAGATAAAAAAACTAATGCTTATCGTAGGGGAGTGATTTCTCCCTTTGAGATAGCTCCGTATGCTCCTCTAAATCTGCCTTCGACTTCTTCTCACGTTCACTGATTGTTGTGTGTGAAATGGGATGATTTGAAATGCTGGAAATCGTGAGGTATTTATAGGCCATATCTGGTTACGGCATAACTATTAAAAGAGTTACGCCGTAACATACAATTCTTCGTATTTTGTGCTAATAATGTTGGTTACGGCGTAACCTCTGGAAGGAGTTACGCCGTATCTTCAATAAATCTTGGTTACTTCGTAGTTGTTGCATGAGTTACGGCGTAATTAGTAGCGGCGCGGAACCTTATTTGACCTAATATGGCTACGTCGTAATCTTGGATAGAGTTACGCCGTAATCTTCAGTTAAGTTGGTTTACTGAGCCACGCTTTAGTCACAACAGTAATGTGAGAGAGGTTACACGTAACTTCTTCAAAGTGAGCATACTATGTTAGTCTTGATAAATTCTCCAAATCCGCGTCTCTTTAGCTTCAATGCTCGTAATTTACACGAAGTGAAATATAATGGAAAACAAGCGTAAATCCATATAAATGATATAAATTACAAGCATTATCTGGGAAATTGACACTTAATATTTAGGATAATTTGATGTTATCAAATATCCCCACTTGAACTCTACTTGCCCTCAAGTAGACCTTATTAGATAGATTCCTAAAAGATATCTCCCATTACCCGAAAATATAAGTTTACAAATCCCTTATGCTAGAATAAAACAAAGCCGAACACCTTACGAAATGGGGCGAAACACTCAAATCTCTCAACTATTCTAAGTGTCAATTTCGGGTGATCATCAATCGCATACCATAGCATGTATTCTATCATAAGCTTGGCGGTTACACAAATCTCCACCACTAGAGTTAAGGGCTAAACAATTCTTGAAGGCAATATGGGTAGACACGACAAAGGTTAGGGGTGACTCGTCATTACTAACATGTCACGGCGAAGTGGACAAAACCAATGGTACATGACCAAATCTATGGCCAAGACACCAGAGATTGCTCGATGCATCACCTAGACACGCTTCATGACTAATGGGTAGGATAAGACATAGGATATATAAATGGTGTAAAATAAAAATCAAGCAAATAGTCTAAATCTATAACCAAGTCATCACCACTTACCGTCCGCCCAAAGTTCAAGTATCGAAGTTAAGAAACCGGATCATGATATACTAGGTAGATGTATCATTAGAGGACGTCATGATGGGCACACTACCTTTTCTCCAACTGTTGGCGCAATTACCAACTCAAATATTCAAATGTGACCGACGTGGCCTCCTAGATACTAAATCTATATTAAGCTCATAAAATAGTGCTTATAACATCGCACTTTACAATCAATGAATAACAAATACATAACTATTTTTTTTAATCACATCTTTATATATATATATATATATATATATATATATATATATATATATATATATATATATATATATAAACTTAATAAACATCCCCCCCACTTGAGATGAACAATGGGAATTCGGGGTCTTCAATGATCTTTAAGAATATGTCGCCGACGAATGAGTGATTCCCAAACCTTTCCACTTGAACCTTGAACTTAGGCAAATGATGACTTCCCAATCACAAATAAACACTACAGGGTAGGCTAAGGTGTATAGGTGTAACAAAACAATATATTGGGTTAACAAAATGAAAATAATGGCTCAGATGGGTGTATCTAGGGGTATCTTGCACTAAAGGTAAGTGCAACAAAAGGGTTTCACATGGGGGTCGAGAAGTCGAGGTGACTAATCGATAGACACACAATGGTAGGCTATTTGGGTGATAATCCTATAATACTGCCTTCTTAAATTGAAAAGTCCAAATACATCGAGCTAACTCAACATACCCCGTCTATGGTTTCGAACTGATGTAAAGGCCAAGTTCTAAAGTTTACAAGCTACCGGCACACTCATAATTGGGTGGATTTGGGGTAAAAATTTAGAAACGGATAAGGCTAATCTCACCATATAATATCAAGGGTTATATGTGCTCGGCTAAGATCTAATCTAGTTAGGTTAAGAAAAACATGTCAAATTTTTAAAAATGTCATAATTTTTTAAAATAAACTAGAAAAATGAGGGCAAAATAAAGTTTAAGAGATAATTCTACTCCTGTCCCCCCACTTGAATTGTACAAAGTCCCTTTTGTACTAAGCGTTAAATAAAGGTGAAGAGAAAAGTAGAATTAGAGCGAGAGCTTCCTTGAAATTTGCTCCAAAAAGACAGAAGGCCCACGAAAGAGAGTCATGCCTTCGCATAAGCATCCATGAGCAAACTTCAATCCCTGAAATCACACTACCGACAAGCATAATTCTAAAAAGAAAAAATGAAAAATAAAAATAAACCTAACTTACTTTCGTAGGAATCACGGTTGCATTTAGCGCATAATAAGCCTTTTAAACCACTTGGTGTCCCAAGTAGACGAGTGTAGTCTCGTGAGAGCTTACAGGGAACATACCCACAAAGTTCATTTAAAAGACTAATATAAGGTTATTTTGTTTAAAATGAAAGAAGTAATCGTAGATGATAGTTACGTCGTAACTCCGGAGGAGTTACGCCGTAACTAGGCAAAACCCAGCATACTGTTGCAAAAGTGTAGCTCTTGCGTAACCAATCAATGGTATTACGCCATAATTGGTAATGTTTCAAGTTACGCACAAAATGGCACATTACGGGCGTAACCATGAGAATGAATTACGCCAAGTAACTCGGTCGGATCGAAGATCTTTGCAACAACAACTTTTCTTAGTTTCACCGCAAAATGGTTAAAACACAAACCCAATGTAAATGGAAATAAAACAAAAGAAAGGGATAATTGGTTGTCTCCGAAAGAGCACTTTTCTTTATTTACGAGTCTTTAAGTTAGACTCGAGCCTCGGGCTAGAAGTGCTTGTTGGTCATTTCGTGGATATGGCAATCTTCGCATTGGATCCAACCGATCGATTCTCATCCCGTTTGTAGTCCGTCCCAGCTCTAAACATCCCAAGTAAAATTCTTGATCTTACGTAAGGTTGGTCAATACCTTTGGCCTTATCTTCGCCGCTAATGTCGAGTAGTGGTGAGAATGGCTCAATCGCCTCTTTGTCCATTTTTAAAATCAGTGGTCGTGGCATTTTAAAACCGTTTTATCTTTGCCAATCTTTAACCATACCAGCCCTTCTTTCTCATCTTTGTCTAGCCCATATAGTTCTTTAAAGGGTTTCCCGAAAATTACCCCGGTTAGCCCATCTTCTATGAACTCGCTAACGTCATCCAAAACCACAAAGTGGACCAAAAATGAGTGAGTCCCAACAAAAACACTGATGTTTGTTGCAATACCTAGGAAATTGTTTCCTCTATATTTCAAGTTATTTTTTCATAACATGGTTGTAGCGTTCCTTAGAAATGATGTTAACTGGGGAATTTATGTCTATGAATGGATGGAAATCAATGAACCCAATTTTGCATGAAATTTTCAGATAATGAGGGTTTCTATGATGAATTCGAGCCCCATCTCGTAAAACTTGGGTTGGTCAGAAAACGTTTTTTCAGAGTTGTTCCAATGGATCATTTTGATGTCGCTAGAGAAATCATCGGCACTGACTCCTAAGTCTTCTTCTTCAAAATTTACGAATACATCAAAATCCTTCCCTGAAGCTATCTCGCCAAGATTTGTAGGAGTTTTCGGGGAGTCACTAAGAAAATCCTCTAATGCATCACCAAAATCACCAATAGGGTCAATTGTACAAACTTTTTGAGGGGTGGATAGAAGTTCATTAGGCCTAAATGTGTCAATTTCCCCGTTAGCCTCAAGAGTTAATTTTCGAGCGAAGACATCCACCTTTGCATGGGCAGTAGCAAGCATTAGTCTTCCTAAAATAATAGGTATTCTGTTGTCTTCAGGAATATCTAGAATCACGAAATCAACTGGGAAGAAAAATTTCTTTATTTTCACCAACACGTTCTCAACGATTCCCAAGGGTGACTGCATCAATCGATCGACCATTTCAATCTTCATTTTGGTTGGCTTAAGGTCTCCAATACCCATATGTAGGAACATTGAACGAGGCATTATGCTTATGCTCGCTCCAAGATCAGCTAGGGCGTTACATATATTGAGACTCCCGATCAAGCAAGGGAGAGTGAAACAACGGGGATCTTTTTCCTTATGCGGCAGTTCATTTCTTAAAACTATTGAACATCTCTCGTTAAGTTGAACTGTCTCATCGGAATCTTTGCTTAACTCCTGAAAAATATTTTTAGGATCAGTCTTAATGGAATTAACAAGAGGAACGTTTATCGGGAGGGCTCCAACGTCCAGAAGCAAGAGTTTCTCCTTGCTGATTCTTTGTTTAACCTTCTCCGAAAAGGTAGTGGGCTCCTCAAAGATTGTTTCAACTGTGTTGACAACTTCTTCTTCACGTGCAACGAGGTAATCGTCTATGGCTTTAGAACATGAATTCACACTCTTCTCCAAACCCTTTATGCGGTCTTCATGAGTCTTGAGGGAAGAAACTGTGTTTTCCACGAATGTTTTCATCATTTTTTCAATTCTCTCATCACGTTCCTTAGATTCCTTAATATGGTCAAGGATCCTTTTCTTTAAGCTATTTCCGGTCTTGGTCCCAAATACACTCTTAACCTTATCTACCCTACAGGCTTCAATTTCATTTGCCCTTTCCAACCTTCGCTTTTCGAAAATTTCACCATAATTATATTCTTGCTTCGTCAATGTTTTCACTACCTTATGATCAAAATTATCCCTTAGTCCATACCTTGTCTCCATAATTACGGCTAACCTCTAGAAGGAGTTACGCCGTATCTTCAATAAATCTTGGTTACGCCGTAGTTGTTGCATGAGTTACGGCGTAATTAGTAGCGGCGCGGAAACTCATTTTACCTAATATGGTTACGTCGTAATCTTGGATAGAGTTACGCCATAATCTTCTGTTAAGTTGGTTTTATGAGCCACGCTTTAGTTACGGCGTAATGTGAGAGAGGAGTTACGCGGTAACTTCTTCAAAGTGAGCATACTATGATAAATCTTGATGAAATTTTCCAAATCAGCGTCTCTTTAGCTCCAATACTCATAATTTACCGAAGTGAAATATAATGGAAAACAAGCTGTTAGGAATTAGAAATTCCGGTATTAAAGAGTCGGTCACCTCAAGTATATGTAATCGTTAAGCTCGTAGTCGTAGTTCTTTTATGTTAAGTAGTATTTAGTTAAGTAACACCGTGGAGGACAGACGGGTCTTTACCCATGTATGCACGATCCACGACCCGATGTGTGGCGATTTATGTAAGACTATAAATACTCTCTACCTCCCAGGTAGAGTTTGGAACTCATAATAATATCTTTCACTTTCTCTCACTAAGTTCCCTAAACCTCTAACTTTCTCTCTAGAATTCCATCTATCGCTACTTTGTGTTATGGTTTGATGTGTATGTGAAAACTTATATCTAACAATTGGTATCAAGAGCCATGGTTAGATCATATCTTGCACATCTTTGGATTTCTAGTGGTTTTAGGTGGTTTTGAGTTTGAAAAAGTTTAGTGGTTTTGCATCATTTGGTTGATTTCTTGTGTTAAAGTTTGGATTTTGTTAGTACTTTTATGTTTAGAATCATCATAAGTGTGTAGGTTTTCATTTGGTAAACTTAAATCATCTTGGTTGGGTTGTTTTGGATTGAAAAGTGATGTTTATGTGGTTTTCTTGCTAGCGACTTAACTCACGGATTACTTTCTTCGTAGCGACTTGCTTTACAAATTTGTAGCGAGTTACGAGTTTAGACCTAGCGACTTAGATCTAGCGATTTCTGATACAAGTAGTGGACTTTCCACTACGGGTAGCGACAGTGGTAGCGACTTGGTGCATGCGAGTTGCTCTTTAGCGACTTGTATCTTTAGCGACTTGAGTGGCAATTCTTGCCAAAATTTTGCTAGCGACTTGAGGCTTAGCGAGTTACTACTTAGCGACTTGCACTTGTCTAGCGACTTGGGACTCTAGCGACTTAGTGGTGTAGCGAATTAAGTGTTAGCGACTTGGTGCATTATCTTCTAGCGACTTGGGTGATTGTTTACGGTTTCTCTTGATTTAGTAAAATCCGTGAAAGAATCTATTTCTCGGTTTAATCATAGAGTTATAAAATCCGTATTATCATTAACATGTCTACCAACGTTCCTACTATCATCTCCATTTGTTGCGAGAGGATGTTCAAGCGGTGGGTCGATACTCGTCCACCCATGCTTGACAGGCCGACTACGATTCTTGGGCTCAACGAATCAGTTATCTTGCCTTGGAAAGGAAAATGGTGTCAACATTCTCAAATCCATTGATGAAGGACCATATCGAGTTGAGGCGACTAGAGACATACTTGATACTAATGAAGATGGTACTCTGTTTACGGAATGGACGGACCTAAGATGTATGATGAGCTTGATGATAAGGAGAAAAGAGATTCGATGCGAGATATCGGGGCTTCAAACATTGTTCTTCAAGGTCTTCCTAAAGACATCTACAAGTGATCAATCATAACACCGATGCAAAGGCGGTTTGGGATAATGTTAAGATGCTTCTCTCGGGTTGAATTAACTATGGAAGAGAGAATCCCAACTCTATGGCAATTTGAACACTTCAAGATGAAACCGGATGAGAATGTCTATGAGTACTATGTGAGATTTCATAAGTTAGTGAATGACATGAGGAACATCGAATGACTATGCCTAACATTCATTGAACTCAAAATTTGTGAACAACATGAATCCCGAATGGCACAAGTTTGTCACATTGTGAAGCTCACTAAAGGATTGAAGAATACAAACTATGAGCAACTCTATGCCTTCCTCCTTGAAATGAGAGACATGCTATGTTTGAAAAATTGATTCTCAATCGGTTCAAAACCAACCGAGGAGAGACAAGCTCGTCTAATGACTCAAGCGCCTTCTACTCAAACATCGGAATCACAACCAAAGCATCACAAGTCATACCCTTGGGTAATGGTAATCACAAACTCATTCACGATCCTATGTTCAAACAAGGCGATCTTTGATGCACACGTGGGTAACTTCATTAATCAACTAGCTCTTACGATTAGTCAAAACATGAATTCTCTCCACAAACCAACAACAACCTCGAGCGACATCTAACCCACACAATCAAGCCATTTGTTAAAGATGGAAGGATCGTGGTGCAACCGATTCGGAAAGACAGTATGATCGGGGAAGAGGTGGGTGGTAGAGGTTATGTTGGCAACGAAATCGAGGAAGGAATGGTAACCAAGGTCAAGCTAAGCCAATCAAATGTTATAAGCGTGGTGGTGAGGACACATTGCAAGGCGCACATCTCAAAGCGTCCACGAAATCTTGATTACTTGAGAGATAAGATCTTTGCTGGTACAAGCTCGGGACAATGGTCTTTGCTTTGGATGAAGAGGAATTCTTGTTTCTAGGCGAGGGCAATGCCAAGACCTATGATGCGAGATGTGGATGAGCGACCTATTCGGAGATAGGTCACAATCATCGAATGCCTTTCAAGTCGGCGATTGTGATGCATACGACTCGATGTGGATGATGGACCTCGGCACACACAATTTTATGGCTAGCATTTCTCCAATGGTTTCTCCCAAGGTCTCTTCTTCACCACTAGTGGCCCATCCCAAGACAAACTCATCTCGGAGGTATTAAAACTATACGATAATCTTGATGTGCAGCGGATGCATGACAAAGTACAATCAATGAAACTATTGAATCAAATGTTGAAAATATGGGTAATATCGATATTATCCCATATGATCAATCGTGAAACAAAGTGAAAGTGAAGGTGTACCAAGTGATGCATCTTCTGCGATCAACAATAACTATGTTTTTGATGAATACACCGCATGTGCCCACGATGATTACGTAATTTACGAACTAAATGCCTATAAAGAGCGTGTTGCTATCTATGAACAACGTGCTAAATTTGAGTTGACCACTCGTGAGCGGAAATGGATGACCAAGTGCGTCAGTCATTAGAAAAAGTAATTTTAGAGAAGAAGTATTGAAACAAGAATTAAATTCCTTGCAAGAAAAACTTTCTAAAACATTAAGCAAAAACAAGAACTTCAAGAAAATGTGAAAATGCTTAAACAAGAATTTAATGCAAAGGAATCAAAACTCTTGAGAGATTTTCTAATCGAAAACTTTGAAAACAAACTTGAAAACAAGTTGTACATACAAGGTAACACCATTCGATTGCTCACATGGTCACTAAACATAGAGTTCTAAGCGATAAGCATAGTGTTCCCATTATAGATATACCCAACCACGAGTGCGGAAAGATAGCAAAAGCGACTCAAAGTGTGATCTATGATGGCAATGAGATTCTTAAACCTAGGCGAAACCTAGTTGCGTTGAGTGCCTTGAGGAAGATAAGAAATCGAGATGAAGTCACTAGGAAAGGATGAACAAAAATTAGATGATCCTAAATGCAAAGAAAAAAATAATTATCACTCCCCATGACTACAAAAGGAAAAGCTGGATTTCCTTGAACATGTTTAAGCCTCGAGACATTGTTGACTCCCGAACAAGTTTTACGGAAAAAGATTTAGATAAGCGAAAAGTGAAAACATTGTTGAAACAAACCCTCCCTATGGAGAATGCCTAGAGCGTTGTGTATCCTCCTAATACACCAATGCATCTTGTTCCTAGAACAATTGCCACTAAAAGCAAGACCTTAATTAGCCAATATGTTATCTTTCAACTATTTGTTGATTTTGAGAAAACTTGCAAGAAAAGGATCACACCCACTGGTATAACGGAAGGAGAAAGGGTTTTGAGCAAATGAAAGAATGTTATTTAAGCGAGGTCATGCCTTTCTTTAAACTTCGAAAGATCACTTTGAGAGTCTTAAAAGGGATAGAAAGCGATATCAAGGGAATGGAAAAGGAATTTGATGCAATGGTAGTTGAAGTTAGTGATTATGAGCGTGCACTAAAATATAATGAGATTGAGAGGAAGAACTTGCATACCTTAAATGAGACTCTTATTCTTGAATGTGTTGCTCAAGACATTTTTTCAACGCTTCAAATTGCTCTATTAATGCTTCCAAATTTCATGAACTATCTGTGGCCTGAAAGTCTCCCATGATCGTGTCATTGAGCTTGAAAAAACTAATTCTAAACTAACCGAGAAAATTGAACCGGATGATCACGACAATTTGGTTAAACATTTTCTAAACTAGAAGTTGAGCATTTTAATTTACAACTCAAATATCAACATCTCAAAGAAAATGTCAAAACTTCAAATATCAAGACATCTTGGATGCTCGAGTTTGATGCGTTTTCAAATTAACAAACGTGATGAGCAGATTCAAGCTCGGTGCAACACGATCGAAAAGTTGAAAGCCCAAATCTCTCAATTAAAGGGTCAAGCGAACAATATGACGGGCTCCCAAATGCCTCCTCCTTTAGATTCTCGAAATTCTCAAGCGTTTCATCTTCAAAACCTAGTAAATGCTTTACAAAGGAAAGCGAAAGTTTTCTAGAAGAAAATGAAAAAGTTAACGTCATTTCAATGAGTTATTTGAATCAATTAAAGTCACTCGTAACAAAAATAACGAACAAATAGCTTCATTGCAAAGGAAATTGAGAATCGAAGAGTCGGGTAAAAGGAAAATGCCAATGACCAATGGGGAGAATGTTGTATCAAAGGTTCACTCTTGTAATAAATATGCTTTATCTGTGACATATGTCCCTCCTCATCTAAGGAACAACAAACTTGCTATTCAAACATACTTCTCATCCCTTAAGGATTGCCTAGAATGTCTGCGTGAGATTGTTGAAGAGGATAAGCTAGAGAAACCACATGATAATGCAATTAGACATGCATGCTTATATGCCAAACGATCTCAAGAAATCTTAGAATGCTTGATCACAATATGCCCAAAGTCATTAGGAGAGAGAGTTAATCCTTTGATTCCATGCTCGATGCCTAATGCCAAGTATGATATGCATTCGATTCCCAATGTTTTGAATGTGAACCGTAGTGTGCCTTTAAGTAGTTGATTCGGATCATCAATGCTAAGAAAGAGAACTCAAGTGTGCCTTCTAGGAGTACAAATCTCGGTACCTCTAGTTTTAAGAAAGTGAACCTTAGTGCACTGCATGTAGTTCGGACCCAGTACATCTAAGCAGTGATGCAAAGAGTAGTTAAACCAACTAATGTTCCCATTCCATCTACAGAGGAGTAATCGGTGACATTAAGCGGAGCGGTCAAAGTCTCAAGACAATACAAGGAATGATAGGACCTCCCAAGCTAAGAATGTGCCTTTGGAAGAGTAGAAGAACAATCTAGGAACTTTAAGCTTGAATTGAATAAAGCGAATCGTGTTGATTCTAGTATTAGCCATAGGCGTCTTGTAATTAATTCAATTCGATACTATTTGCAAACCTTGTCTTGATGTCTACTTGAATTACATTTCTAATCATGAATGTGGTGTTAATGTTACGCTAATGATGTTAATTGTCCGATTAATATTGTTAATGCAAAATTCATGCTAAGAAGGCTAAAAGGCAAAAAGAAAGAAAGTTAGAAAACGGTGGAAACCGGGAAGAACATTCGATAAAATAGGCTTTTATTGGATACTGTTGGTCTTAAGACTAATCGAGATAATGCCCACTAGAAAATGGATGCCTCTTGGTAGAACTATTCCCTTAAGAAGTGATCACATTGTGTGCAGGGCTAATCTTGACACTAATCTTGCATCTATTCACAATGATTCCATTGCCTCACTTTACGATATGAATGCTTCTATTTACGATGTGGGTGTTCCAAACATTGTTACTAACCAAATGGAACCCATTCTTGCATGGGGATCCCAATTATCGATTATCCATTCTTATGCGTGTTCAACTGCGGATCGTTCAAATCGTTACGTGGTACACGGACTCAGTTGTTCCAAGCATATATTTGGAGACCGGTCGCGCTCATGAACTTCGTGAGCAAATTCATCGGGACTATTAGATTTGGTAATGATCATTTCGGTGCTATTATGGGTTATGGAGATTATGTTGTTGGTGATAGTGTCATCTCTAGAGTTTACTATGTGGAAGGTTTGGGTCATAATCATTCTCTGTTGGTCAATTCGTGATTACGATCTAGAAGTAGCCTTGAAAAACATACACCTTTGTTAGAGATCTTAATGGTAAGGCTGTTAAAAGGAACTCGTGGCTCAAATCTCTACACCATCTCTATCGATGACATGATGAGGGCTTCTCCAATCGCTTGTTATCAAAGGCTTCAAAAACAAAGTCATGGTTATGGCATCGTCGTCTCAATCACTTGAACTTGGCACCATCAACGATCTTTCGAGAAAGGACTTAGTTGTAGGTTTACCTAGACTAAAGTATGAAAAGGATCATCTTTGTTCGACATGCCAATTGGGTAAAAGCAAAAGTTTGCCCACAAACCCAAACCTACTAACTCATCACGAAGTTCTTCATATGATTCATATGGATTTATGTGGACCAATGAGGGTGCGAGAATATCTTTGGGAAGAAATATGTGTTAGTTGTGGTTGATGATTACTCTAGATTCACACGGTCAAGTTCTTAAGGACAAAGGATGAAACTCCGATATCATCATCAAACTCATCAAGCATTGCGAGTTCGACTTAACAAAACCGTCGAATTATCGAGCAGACAATGGGCCGGTTTGTCAACAAACAACTTAGTGAATTCTATGAAAGCGTTGGAATCGACCATCAAAGAAGTGTACCGAACTCCTCAGCGAGCGGTGTAGTTGAAAGCAATCGAACTCTTGTTGAAGCCGCTAGAACAATGCTAATTTACTCAAAGGTTCCAATGTTTCTCGAAATTTGAAGCAATTGCCCTTGCATGCTACACACAAAATCGTTCCACGATTCACACTTGTACATGGAAAAACTCCATATGAACTTGTCCACAACGAAAACCTAATCTCTCTTTCCTTCGTGTGTTTGGTGCATTGTGTTATCCAACTAATGAGGTCAAGACTTAGGAAACTTAGGGCTAAAGGCGACATTGGAGTATTTGTAGGATATGCACCAAACAAAAGGGATACCGAATCTACAACAAAAGAACCCGAAATATCATGGAAACCATTCACGTTCGTTTGATGAGTGACCGGTCAAATGGCTCTGGACACTCCATTCGGGACCCGCACTTCAAAAGCAGTCCCATTGGTTCATCTCTTGTTCCAAACTCTTCTCAAGAAACTCCATATGTACCTCCATCGAAGATGATTTAAAGAAATTGTTTGATCCTATGTTTGATGAACTGTATGATTCAATTACTAATGAGGTGTTGATCCCTACAATGAGGATGCTCATATTCACGTGAATGAAGTCAATCCTTGGTCTCAATATCTTTAAGTCAAGAAGCACTGCTGCGATCCTTGATCTCATCAACAAATCATCATCCTTCAAATGTACATCATGGAAATGTTTACGGCATCAATGATGAAGTTAATCCCTTTGCTACTCACGAAGATGCTCCATTTGAAAACATATTTGCTCTGAATCATCATCGAACCATCTTCTTGGGAGACATCGACTCGACTACTTGATCCCTCAACAAGCGCCACACGAACACCTCGGAAAATGGACTCACGATCATCCATTAGACAACATCATTGGTAATCCCTCTCGTCTGTATCAACCCGGAAACAACTTGCAACCGATGCCTTATGGTGCTTCTTCAACTCCGTACTATCTAAGATCGAACCAAAAGATGTTAAAAGCGCCATGAATGAAGATAGGCGGTTCAATGCCATGCAAGATGAAATTCATGAGTTTGATCGTCTTGATGTATGGGAGTTAGTACACTCGAGGCGTGCTATGATTATAGCTCTTAAATGGATCTTCAAAGTGAAACTTGATGAGCATGGTGATGTGTTGAAGAACAAGGCTCGATTAGTTGCTAAAGGATACCGTCAAGAGGAGGGTATTGATTTTGAAGAATCTTTTGCTCTGTTGCTCGAATCGAGGCAATCGAATCTTTACGGCTAATCTTGCTAGTAAGAACATGGTAGTCTATCGGATGGATGTGAAAGCGGCATTTACGAGCGGAGATCTTAAAGAAGTCGTCTCGTCGACCAACTGAAGGATTTGTGAATCAAGAGCATCCTACTCACGTTTATCGTCGAAGAAGGCTCTTTACGGTTTAAAGCAAGCTCCAAGGGCATGGTATGATACATTGTCAAAGTTTCTTCTATCAACCGGATTCACAAAGGCGATTGATCCTACATTGTTCACCGAAGTCGAGCAAACATTTAACTCATGTTCAAATTTATGTTGATGATATTATTTTGCCTCGGCGGACCCAATGGAATGTGATCGTTTTCTAATGAAATGAGTTCAAAATTTCAAATGTCAATGATGGGACAAATGTCATTTTCTTGGGATTACAAATTTCACAAAGTCCGGAGGCATTTTCATAAATCAATCTAAATATGCAACCGAGATCTTAAAGAAATTTGGATTTGATTCAAGTGACCTGTTGACACCCCATGATTGATCGAACCAAACTAGATGAGGACCACTCGGGGATCATGATTGACCAAGCGAAATATCGTAGTATGATTGGATCACGATGTACCTCACGACTAGTAGACCGAGACATCTTGTTCATTGTTTGCATGTGTGCTAGATACCGAGCTAAGCCTACTAAAAGCACCTTGAAGCGATTAAGCGGGTCTTCGGTATCTCAAGGAACCATCAATATGGGACTATGGTACCCGAAGGACACCGGTATGTCACTAACGGCCTATCGAGATCTTGATCATGCGAGTTGTCAAGATACACGTCAAGTACATCCGGAGGTGCTCGGTTTTGGGTGATAAGCTTGTGAGTGGTCTTCAAAAAGCAAATGAGTACTTCTATTTCCTCTCAGAGGTGAATACATAGCCATGTCATCTTGTTGTGCTCAAATCTTATGGATGAGATCTCGATTATCGACTATGGCTTTGAATTCAACAAAATCCCTCTGTCTTGTGATAATAAAAGTGCTATTGCTCTCTCATGCAACAACGTTCAACACTCAAGAGCAAAGCATATCGACATTCGACATCATTTCATCGGGGAACAAGTGGAAAAGGTGTGGTGGAACTATATTTTGTGAGGTCGAATATCGGTTAGCGACATCTTCACCAAAGCTCTTCCAAGAGAACGTTTTGAGTTTATTCTTCCACGTCTTGGTTTGAAAAGCCTTCAACCAGAAACTCTCAAACGTCTTCAGGAGGAAGACGAGGAGTAAAGGTCTATCTTCATCTATCTCTTGTAAATATTTATTCGAAAAACAAAATACAAAATTATAAAACTTTCAAAATCCATAAAAATCTGAAAAATTCGAAAAATCTTCAAAAAATATTGTCAATTTGTCATGTTTTTCTCGGTTCGATAATATCTACGGTCTTTGTGATGTCATTCAAAGAATGACACGGGTCTTTAGATGTTGTTCGAATTCTAAAAAAAAAAAAAAAAAAAAAAAAAAAAAAAAAAAAAATATTTTTGGGAGAAAGAGAAAAAAATGGTTTATTGTCATTTTCAGGCAATAACCCGGTTTTTAAAGAAAGAACAGAGCCATGTTTTATCATGCTTTCAAAATTCCATGCTCTGATTCTATATACAATTATCTGCTGAAAACTAACTGCTTTGAAAAATAACTCGGTCTCTATTTTTGATAATCATCAGGACTTATTTGCAAAATCTCTATCTCTCAATCAACAACCTATGTCATTGATTGAGGGGGAGAATGATTTCAATTTTAAATTAAAAAGTTATTTGGCATTAAATTGTTTTCAAAAGATATACATGCATGTTTTATCAATGGAGTTTAAAGTCTTAAAATCCGTTTTCATAATCAAGTCACAATTCTCCTTAAAAGCTTTCAAAATCAATTTAAATCTATAAGAGATCACAAATCTCAAATGATTTGATAATTGTGATCGGGGGAGAATGTGTGATTTAAATTGGTTTAAAGCGATTATTCGGTAAATGGTTTTATAAGGATGTACATCTTGTCCTTCCCACATGTGACAAACGATTTCAAATTTTCAATGCACATGTTGAGGGGCATCTATCTTAAACCTATGATTTGAAGCGTGATCATTTATCTCAATGTGCGGGTTCCTCTAGTATGTGCAAAACTCTTTTCAAAACCTCGAGGCACATATTGAGGGGAGCAAATTTATGGAAACCTCCTCCTTCACGGAAATGTTTTATCTACTTGACTTGATCAAGGAAGTGATGGTGATATTTTTAGAAAATGGTAATCAAAGTAATTTCTTCCTCTTGCCTCCGTGTGCAATACGATTTCAAACATTTGATGCACATGTTGAGGGGGAGCACTTATTCTAAAATTATCAAAAACAATTCAGGTACAAAAATGTTTTGATAATATATCACAAGTATCTGAATTGATTTTCAAAAGGTTTTCAATTGGTTCCAACGGCAGATGAACAATACCAAATAGACCGACCAACCTTACTTTATGTACGGTGATATAAGGATGATAAGGTTAGGTTTTTGTTCCCAAGATCCGCCAGAACCGGAGGGATCTACCGAGAACTATCCACTAGTTAGTATAGAGTTCTTAGGTATGATAATAAAAGGAGAAAAATGAGGAATGGGAAGAGTGCGGTGAGGCGAGCTAGTCTTGGAATAAACCCAACAAGGTTCTAGTTATGAAATCTCGGTAAGCTTGAAGGGGTTGAAGAATTAAAAAGAATTGAATGAGAAAAGGGTGAAAACAAATAGCCTCCATTTATTCAACCTTAGAGGCGAAACCGGGTTCAATTCATATGCTCTTGATGGTAACATCGGTATTGAAGACAAGGCGTCATGGACCCGGTGGCCTTGCACTTCAACTTTCCAAACCACTCAAGTTCCTCTTAAAAGGACTTGTTTCATTCTCACGGGAACCGACATTATCTATCGACTTTCTCTTAGAGATTGTTGATATTGAAGAAGAGACCCTCTCCCTAGTCTCGACACGGGATCCAAATATGCACAAATTGAGTCTAGAGCCACGAGATCATCAATAAATCTCATTAGGACACTTTCAATGAAGACTCTCTGTTTCACACAATGTGGAAAGAGATTATATCTTGAGTCCTCGCATTATCCTTGTGGTATTGCGGAACATCGAGTGATGTGTTTACATATTCACAATGAAGATGGAAAGCCTTACGGAGCCAACATCAAACAAGCTCTGGTAGGTGGCATGTGAGATCTATTATATGGATCAACCATGTGACAATGAGCAGAAACAATGGGGCGATTCAATTTCTTGAATCAATCACGGTTCGAGTTAGGGATTGACGGATACCTTTGAAAAACCGGTCTTTGTGCTTAACAAACTTTTCTTTAGCACATCGACCGTGTACTCATTTTTCAAACCAAAAGGTGTTTTATGATTGATAATTGATTTTCAATAAAACCTTCGTTGTATTGCAAAAACAATTTCTATTGAGCAATACGATTGTTTTCAAATCTCTTTTCATCAATCGGTGGACTTAAAATTATTTGGTTCACTCACTCCGTGTTGTCCTCTTTGAGATGTTCGGTTTGAGAACGACTAGAGCATTGCGAAACCTGTCAAGGAAATTCTTGAATTATACGATCACGAGCGATGCTTGTCTTGATCAGCGGGGAACCGTGGGCGTGTACCTCGATTCAACGAAAGTGATCAAAGACACTTTCGTGCGATTTATTGCTAAGCTGTTGTATGCGGTACACCCGATGTTTGCGGTGATCGAATGAAGCGGTCAATCCATAGCCGCATGCTCACTTAACACATTCATCTCAAAAGAAATCATGATTAGTGCATCAATGACTCGATATTTTCACTCCATGCTTACGCTTTCTGCTGCGCCAATATCATGAATCAACTAAAGCTTCCGCTACTCGATGTGAAGATATCATGATCCGAATGTGAGCATGTCGGTCCTAAAGTCACAACATCACATAATACCAACACCACAAAGGATGTCACGAGAGATTTTTGATAGGCGATGATCTCAAATGATGGCTCAAAATTATTATCACGTGGATCGATAAAGACCTCCACTTGGAGTAACCAAACATGCAATGTGATGAATCAATGACTACGAGCTTAGAAGCAAGGACTACATCAAGAATGCAAGAACAATTTTAATGTAATATCTATTTGTATTCAATGTAATTTTGGTACATGATTGAGGTGACCTCCTTAGGGAGATTGTTAGGAATTAGAAATTCCGGTATTAAAGAGTCGGTCACCTCAAGTATATGTAATCGTTAGAAAGCTCGTAGTCGTAGTTCTTTTATGTTAAGTAGTATTTAGTTAAGTAACACCGTGGAGGACAGACGGGTCTTTACCAGCTGTATGCACGATCCACGACCCGATGTGTGGCGATTTATGTAAGACTATAAATACTCTCTACCTCCCAAGGTAGAGTTGGAGCTCATAATAATATCTTTCACTTTCTCTCACTAAGTTCCCTAAACCTCTAACTTTCTCTCTAGAATTCCATCTATCGCTACTTTGTGTTATGGTTTGATGTGTATGTGAAAACTTATATCTAACAAATAATGTGCATCAAGGGGCCAATCAATACGGGTGACTCTATGGGGTGGCCTTGGTGATACATTGATTGAGAAGAAATCAAAATATACAGGTATGTGTCCTGTTGTGGTGACATCAACATTTGCAAAAGAGTATAACAGTAAGTGGGCATGGAGTATTTAGCTTATTCATGTTAAGCCAACTTTCACATGCTAATTTAAGTTTTAATGTTACTTTCCAGATAAGCTATATTTATCCAGTAGTTCATCCACCCTGATACTGGATGATGTCGAGATCCCTGCAATCAAAGCATTGAAATCAGATATCGGGTATGAAGATGTATGAATTTAGTGTTTATTATTGAAAAGTTCATAGAATGTAGAAACTTAGCAACATCGTTTACCTATTTCTTAGCAGTGTTGAGTCTTCAAAAGCAGCTTCACGTGCAGATAACTCTGAACCAAGGGCAGGGACAATCGAGAATCTCTACATATGGGCCCGCAATCAAAAAATGATGTATGTATTCTTTTGCATCCTCCATGTATTTAGACTCATTCCCCTGTATAGTATTGAAATACCTTATTCCTGCACAGTCAGCAACTTTCCTCTGTATGGCCCGGATTGAAAATGTGTGGACTAGGAAGGGATGGAATTTTCCATCATGTGGAGGTGAAAAATGCAAAAAAGGTGCAACTAGAAAGGATGCACGCTTCTGGTGTGATGCGTGTGACAAACCAATCGAATACCTAGTAATAAGGTAATGTTATGCTTAACACTTATAATGTCTGCATTCATATTCAATAAATAAATTGACTCATATTGATACATACCGTTTGCAACATGCCCTATCCAGGTATCACCTACAGCTTGATGTTTCGGATGATCTTGAGCGCAGCGATGGTGGTGCTTTTTGATGAGCTCATGACGAATTGGTCAAGTTCCCAGCAGAAGCAATATTGGAAGAGGATGATGAGGTATATTTATAAATTCCCTGTCCAATTCCAATCTCCATTACTCACGCCTTACCCTGTAGACTTTAGAAGAGCACACAAACTTACCACATGTTGTAGCCAACCTCATTGGCACAACACATGTTTTTGAAATCAAGAGTCATACCTTCTATGAGTATGGAAGCTTTGAGAGTTTTACCTGCTGGACGGTAGACCCGCCTCAACCGTCGGTTGAAACCGCAAGTTCAAGCACCGTTGATGATGAAACTGTCGTTGCATGCTCACCATCCAAACCACATACCAAAGCCCCATCAGTTGTTACACAGGCCAAGCCTAGAGAGGATAAGAAAAAAAATAGGTTAGCAAAGCAAATAATATTTGCATACCAAAAGATGCAAAACAGCAATCAAGTGAACATGATAACCATGTTTCCATTGTTTGTAGGTCGGATATTGAAGATTCGGATGTCGAAAATGAGATGATTCCCAATGATGATGTCAAGCCTACATAGGATAAGAAAAAGAAGAGGTAAGCAAATGAAATAATATTTTCCTACCAAACAATGCCAAACAACAATAAAGTCAACATGAGAACCATGTTTCCATTGTTTCTAGGCCGGAGATTGATGATTCGGATGCCGAAATTGAGCTGACTCCTGTTGATGATGACCAAGGAGAAGCCATCACCCCAATTGTCAAGAAGAAGATAAGACAGTGAGCACATGTTCCGCATACCCTTTGGTCTTATTTAAGATTTGTCCACACTTTAACATGGTTTCCTTTCTATATTTTATTGTCAAGTTGGTGGCAGCAAATTCAGACTGAGTTTCAACACCCTGCACACCAAGAAGCTTTTTTTAAAATAAGCACTTAGGACATGAATAATATGTAGGATTAAAATTGTTTTGGGAATTGTTTTTTATTGTCGTTTTCATAAGATTATATTTTATTTTTGTTTATGTTTGATGATTTATTCCACATACCCAACATGGAATCGGTGTTTCACAATGAACCGGCGTGTTTTTTGTGTTTATCTTTATTTCAGGTACGTTAAAGATGGATCTACTGTGGTTGGAACACTTGCTACACCTGATCAAATGCATGCAAAAAGCACTTTTATTGGATTTTATCACTAAGTTTAATGGGCAAATGTTCTGTATTAACGATTGTCTACATATGGTTTAGATGGATCTATTGTGGTTGGAACACTTGCTACACCTGATCAAATGCATGCAAAAAGCACTTTTATTGGATTTTGTCACTAAGTTTAATGGGAAAATGTTATGTATTAACGATTGTCTACATATGGTTTAAAGAATATGCTATATATAATCTATACTATCTAAAGATTCAAGTGCTTAATTTAATGTGCAAGAGGCATTGTGCACAAAATTAAGTACGGTAAAACATAGCTAAAACCACACAAAACCTCTATCACTTACATCGATTTATCAATATAGAGAATTGAATGCATGTGCATCAAAGATGCTGTTACATAATACAATAGGTCTCCAATGCAGGCACACAAAAGGGCTATGATTTTAATGGGAGGTATACAAAGAAACATGAAGTTATTACAACTTTTAGATGACTCTTAATAATGATCTCATCTATTGTAAATTGTAAAACTTCCTGTATAAATACCATGCATGTGGATATGCCATATAATTGGTGGTGCTGGAGGAAAAGGTGGTGTGGCTCAGCTAAAGGTGGAGGTGGCGATGGCGGGGAAGGATCGAGTTCCATGAAGGCATCATTGATTTGTGTTCTAAATCCACAAGTAGATATATGTTATGCGTTGACGAATCTGTAGTATGCGTATTGCAAGCTATGTTGTAGATACAATGAAGATTAATAATTTATTGAATTGATCTTATATTAGTGACAATTTTACATATTTTAATCATATTGAGATCACTGATATTAACCTTTGATAAGGAGTTTGAACAACCATATAGGATTTCGATTTACGCCAATTCATAACCATATAGTACCATTTGGGGTTAAAGAAGGAACACCTTTTAGTATATTACATCAACTTGCTTGCAATTTGATATATAACAACTTCGTTTGCGACTTTAGTTCATATTGCATCGTTGTTTGCAGGTGTGGTATGCAAATTTCATCTAGCAAATATTATGGTTTGCATCTTGGTTGGTTAGTGTAGAATGAATGCATGAATAGTGTAACTGGATTTAAAATTTGATTTTGGTAGCATGACTTTGATGGTTGCATGATTTATTCCATGATATATTATATTTCTTTTGCATGCTAGCACGTTTTGCAAGATTTGTTCCACATATATAAATAGTTGATTCTTGCATGCAACATGTGAAAGCTATAATTATCATGTAATTCAAGTTACAAAGAACGTGAGAAGGCTATAACACATTTTAAGATGGCACGTGGGCAGTAAATGTGATTCATGTTATACAAATGAAAATTATTATACATGGACCTTGAGAGAAGGAAAGTGTTTTGGTTGGCGAATGAGTTGCGTGTCGTGACGTTATGTTAGAAAGTTATACTTTTGTATAAGTTGTTCATAACCTACACTACATCATCTTATCTTATCAAATTATTTTAAATAATTGGTGATTGCACCTTTTTCTTTCTATTAAATACAATAAATCACCATAATATTTTTTAATTTTGTTTAGTTGTCTACGGTTATGACAAAAGCAAATCAAAATTGAAGAATCAAATTTAAGAGTTGAATAGAAAACATGCTTAATTGATTAATTAATACTAATATATATGTCTTTGTGCATGCAGATGGAAAAGATAGAAGAAGAGATTGAAGAAGCAGTAAAAGAACAACGGAAAAAAGAACTTTTTAGAATGCATTAATATGAATCTCTTTTGATGGTCAATCTCTTTTTGTAGTATATTAACAATTGTTAGGAATTTTTTAAGTTGTGGATCAAAATTATTTGTTTCGCGTATTATGAGCAGGTGCAAATTACCAGAGGCCTGATTTCCTTGACTTTAAGGACACTACATTTAAGTAGCCAATAGCGTATGCTTTTCTTTAATATAGTTAACTTTTATTCTTAAAGAGTGAAAGATGTGACGAATCTTCATTGATGATGAATCATAAATCTATTAAGGCTAAAAGATAAGGGAGTGTTACATTGTGCTGCCTTTTGTGCCACTATTTGTCCAATAATATCCATCTTATTATCTTTCATCGTATGTGTTTGTGTTGTCCGATTATTTATAGTGTAAAAAAGACAACTGTAATACATTAAGCACTACTATATATTATCATTACTTTAAGCTCTAAAGATTAGCAAGTTGTGTTTTTTATTTAGACGAACAAAATTAAAGTTTTGAGAAAGTCAAATGTTGCTACTATAAACGTAACTAAAAACTCATAATACATAAAAAAAAAAAGAATGACGAACAGACAAATCCAAACTGTGTGCAACGCAATAAAACCAAAAAATGTAATTTACCTAAAAATTAACAAAATCCTACCGACGCAGCCCAAGTTATACATTGTTGTATATTTTAGCCTCACCATTACGATAACAACTAAACAATTTACTCAAACATTAACCAATCGACAATTAACATCTTCCAAAAAACCTCTTCACATGTATTCTTTTAAAGTTAAGTAACTATCTTAAATAGTAGGAACCTAATTAGTACCAACCATTTAGCTATGAAATATTATACACAATCGGTGCATTGCACGGGTTGAATAAAGCCTCGTTTCATATATTTTAAAAGAGAAATGGATGACATCATTGAAAACAAAATTAAATGTTTAAAACCGTGTGTCAATAATTTATTGATTTGTGAGTGACTCTTTTTCAACCAACAAAAGAGCGATATCTATACATATATATGGGACTACATATGACACGTCACTAATGCTGACTAGGCACTTTAATGTTGACATGACGCATCATTTGATGAGGTGGAAATGGTGACGAGGCATAATATCCAGTAAAATATGTAAAAAAACAATTCACATGCAAGGATCGAACCCTGGTTTTGTCATTCACAATGAAGGCGCTCACCCATTAGACCAAGCCATCACTTGTGATATTCCTTTGCAACCCCAAATTGATATACTGACAACCATTATCAGCTTCCTAATTCAACCTAAACCAAATAATCGTAACCAAATAATCAAATTCAAAACCGCCTCCCCTAATTTCCAACTTCAAAATCCCCCTAATAACAAAAACACAATCCCTAATCCAAATTAAAACAATCGCCACAATACATATGATCACGATTTGGCTGGGTGAATTCAATTACTCAATTTTATTGTTTTTTTAACCATTAATAATTACGGTTTGTGATCTTACAGTTCATTTCTGTAAAAACAATGGTGTGTTTGGTGCAAGAAGCCATGTATAATGGCGGAAAAAGTCAAGACCAATCATAAATTCAAATATTCTATCTAGGGTTCATCTTCAACTGCTTAAGCTTACTATTTTTTAGCATTTGTTAATTACTTTCTCATGCAGGTAAGGAAAATGACATATATCCAGGGAAATTCTGTACCACGTGCAAATCTCAGAGTTCTTGATAATCTAATTGATGCACGTCATGAAATTTCTCAGGTATGTCCATGTTACTTTTCTATTTCCGGGAGTTTTTCGACATTTGTAGTTAATATATCATACATCATGTCGTCATGATAGAGCATGGTCTATAAAGTGTTTTTTTCTTGCTTATGACATAAACTACCATGTGTACTTTCTCATGTTACATGTTAGTAATTATGTCAAGTTTGGTCATCTAAAGTAATAAAAATGTGCCATTGTAGATGATCAGGTGGTCCAGACTCAAATGACACATTTTTGCATGACCAAATTGGCATATAAACCTGTACATGCTCTGAAAAGCACATCACTAATTTATAAAAAAAGTTGTTTATCTTTATGTATATCCATGAAAAAGTATTCTTGCAAGCATTCTACCAGATAAATAGAACCAAAAGTATGTTATTGTGTTTTCTACTCCAAATGTTCGTAAGTGAATGTAACTGTTTAGCTCGAAAAGGCTTTTTTTTTGTGCATCCAGCCTTTTATGTCGTGCATCATAGGCATGTGATATGAGTTCCATATGTTTTGGTTTTCACATGTTCATTCCATGAATGGTATGTGAATGTGGCCCATGTCGAAAAAGCTTTTGACATTTTACCTGTTGTATATGCATGCAGATAATGGGTTATAAATCATATGTTGATTATGCTTTGCATTCAAATATGGCTTCATCACCGATGTTGTATCATCCTTTTAGGCGAAATTTGAGTAACACTTTATTAGTCCCAAGGCGGTTGAGGTACTAATCTTAAAAAGATGTCAAGCCATCGGTTTGTTTGATTTAATTTTTAAATTGATTGATTATTTTATTGGGATGTCTTCGTGTGATCTCAAATAACAATTTTCGGTTGATGATTCATAGGTCGAATCGATGATTCACAATCAAATATCATTGTAAGGTATGTTTGATTCTCATTTCCGTCAAGTCAATCTTTTCATTCGATCCATTAAACATTATTTTCCAAAAATTAGGTTTTAATGATTCATGGTAAGTTTTGCAATTTATAAATTGATTTTCACTTTCAAATCAAAGTTGTATCATCCATTTTTACATGAAGTTGTATTTCTTTGGTTGGTTCATGTTTTGATATTGGTAATAGCAAGTAGCAACTATTACATATGTAATTGTTTATTGACACTTTGACTAAGTGATCGATATATGTATTGTGGCGATTGAGTTTGTTGTAGACTGCAAGGATACTCAAGCTGATCTTTGGAGTAGAATCATTAGAGATGAATATATGGCATATGCTTTTCACGAGTGTTACTTTAGTATTGAAAAAATCTTACTTGCTTTAGTTAATGGAGAAGGAAAACCATGGTTCATTGTCATACGATTTTTTGTTTAACATATTGTATAGATTTTGTTATGTTACATGTTTTTTCTTTTTTTGGGTTAATATACAAAAAAGTTACTAAACTTTCAAAATTTTTTGTCCTAAGTCACTAATGTTTATTTTCTGTCATCTAGGTTACTATACTTCACGTAACCGGTTATCTTGGATACCAATAGTGAGACAACCTATTGTTACCGGTTGCCATGCTGACGTGTATACACACCGAGTTGTTGCACTTGTCATCTAAGGTACTAAACTTTATGAAAATTTGTCCTAAGACACTAATGTTTCATTCACATCATCTAAGGTACTAAACTTCACGTTTTATCGTTTTGTCCGTTCTTATCGTTTTAATCGTTTTATACAAATTTTATAAGTTTTATTCGTTTCATCCGTTTTATACTTTTCATACGTTTTATCCGTTTTATACGTTTTCCGTTTTCTTCGTTTCGTCCAATTTTCTTACGTTTTTACCTATTTTCTTATATTTTCAAACATAAAAAGGACGAAAATGAATAAAACATAGAAAAACGGGCAAAACATAAGAAAAATTAATGAAACGTAAAAAAGCAGAAAAAAGCGTATAAAACGGATGAAAACGAATAAAAACATATAAAATGTACAAAGCGATATAAAACGTATAAAAGCGGATGAACACATAAAAGCGTATAAAAGCGGACGTAAAATGGACAAAAGCGGACGAAACGTATAAAAGCGGATAAAACGTATGAAATGTATAAAGCGGATGAAAGCGAATAAAAGCGTATGAAAGCGAATAAGCGTATAAAGAATGTACAAAACCATATAAAAGCGGACAAAATATATAAAAGCGAAGAAAAAAAAAAGGGACAAAATCGTATGAAAACATAAAAAGCGGATGAAGCGGTAAGAAAACATAAGAAAATAGGCAAAACGTAAGAAAAGCGGATAAAAGCGATATAAAAGCGGTTGAAAGCGAATAAAAAGCGTAAAAGGGGATGAAAGCGGACGAACCAGTAAAAAAGGACGAAACGTAAGAAAAATGGACGAAAACCGTAAAAGGGGATGAAAACAGACGAAACTTGTGTAGTTGAGTACCTTAGATGATGAAATGAAACGTTAGTGACTTAGGACAATTTTTTCGCAAAGTTTAGTGACTAGGGTGACACATATTGAAAAAGTGTGCCACAACCGGTTGCCACTTCCATGTAGTGACTAGGGTGACACATATAAAAGGTTTAGTAACATATGTGAAAACCCGTGAAGTATAGTAACCTAGATGATGTAAGATAAACATTAGTGACTTAGGACAAATTTTTTGAAAGTTTAGTAACTTTTTTGTATATTAACCCTTCTTTTTTTAATCCCTTTCATTTGTTCAATTTATATTTTGTTATGGTATGTACACTAGGAAACACACTTTGCGATCTTACTGTTAGGAGTGTTTAGATTGGCTTATTTTTGAAGCATCAGCGCTTATTTAATTTTAGTAAAGCTTGATAGGTCACATTTTTTTTAAGTTTATAAGCTTATCAAGTTTAGGTTAAGAACTTAAATAAGAAATAAGTTGTTGATATTAATCTGCTTGCCCAAAAATTCATTCCATTGACAAAATAAAACAATAGCATTTAACGATATTTTGGCTATCTACGTGTTAATATTCTTTTTGAAACATATTTATTTTATTTATTGTTCATTGTTATTTTATTTGTTTATTTTATTTTATTTGATGCGATTAATTCATTGTGATTTGTTTGTTTTAGGTACTTACATTGACAAGAAGCGCCTATTCACGGTGATGTTTTCATTACATTTTGTATCCTTCTTTGGTACATGCCACACTACTAAGATGGTTAGGACTATTATCGTTGGAAGGACTATCATTTTATGTCAAGAACATGCCATAGGTAAATGATATGGCAAGACTATTACCATATGAACGAAAAACTTTATTGTGGTATCTAATTGTGTTTACATCGAATTGATTTATCTGAGACATGAGAAGAGACACTCCAATATCCTGCTCGCATCTCACCATGTTTCCGTGTGAAAAGGGTGACCATGTCACTTGTTAGGCGGTGCGGGTTTGTTTGTTTTTATTGCTCATTTTATTTAATGACTCATGGTTATGATGATCTACAACATATGGTTAAGTATTGAAAAACACGATATGGAAGTAATTATGTCTATCCACAAGTCCCGACATCTATCCTACAAATAGGGACTTCATGAGAGGTATTTTTGACAAGATTGGACCTTTTTGAATGAGAATGTTGAATATATATGATTGCTTTAGTTTAGGTTCGACTGCTTTTTATCTATGCTTCATAGTTCTTGATTTTAATAAAAGAGTCAAACCACTTATATTTACGTACTATATATGCCACGACTTTCACACAAGATAAAACAAGATTATTGAGGTGTACGATGTTACATGGAAATAATCCACTTTTGTTTGTAGTTGCTACATATTAATGAAAGTGTAGTTAATTTGTGGTTCATGGCACAAAGAGTTGTCTTAGGTTTCTATTCGTAGGTAGACAAATATGCACGATTGCAATGTTGATAGGAGTTAATCTGTGCCCCGCGGTGGACGTGGTGGTCATGAAAGATGACGATTATGTAGATTATGATAATTTTAGTATCCTTAGTATAAAACGACCAATAATTTAGGTACTTAAACTATGCTTATTCATGGCAATTTCATTGAGTATGGTTATGTACTAGCAATTGCTCTCAAGATAATTGTCAAAATTTCC
This sequence comes from Chrysanthemum lavandulifolium, assembly GCA_022545495.1. Lineage (NCBI taxonomy): Eukaryota > Viridiplantae > Streptophyta > Magnoliopsida > Asterales > Asteraceae > Chrysanthemum > Chrysanthemum lavandulifolium. Next base: position 164,258,308 of record CM040239.1, on the reverse strand, counting down.
AATCTTCATTTAACGAGTAACTATTAGCTTTTGGTTTAACTTTTAAGCCTTCCGACGACATGATTTATAAAAACATGACTTGATTTATCTGAGACATTTGCTCTTGGTATTAAAAGGAGTTTCATATTACATTTCTTTTGAAGTTCTATTAGTCTCGATCTCGAACTTCTTACTCATGCGGGGGCCGATTTAATGAGAATCTTGAGCATTGTAGCTTTTGTTATTTACGGTTATGAATCGGTGAGGGTCGACAATGCAAACCCTTTAATCCTCTCCTTGGGGAGACCTATGGGAAAAATATATTGATAAGGGCCCACAGTTTCTTTTCTAATAAGGTAAATGTTTGTTTAAGCATGAAGCGACAATTGTAAACACACGATACGAGATCTTTTTCTTCTTGCTAGATTACTATATAGAAATAAAAGTCGCTTATGCATTTAAGGTCCATTACATCGATATAAAAGATTAGTGTAGTTATTTTTGATGATCTTTCTTGGTATGTCACTCCTATGATTGTTGCCTTGGCTGCGAGGCACATGCGAGAAAATTCTAAGTGATTCCAATCTCGAGGAAAATTTTGGGGAGTTCTATTTAGCTCGACTCGGGGTGTCCTTACCTGCGGTTTGAAGATGGTGAAACATTACAATGGAGCAAGGTTACGACCACATCGGTAATAATAGTATTCAAGAGTTATCTGAGATCTTTCTTGGAACATTAGTCTCCGATGGCAAGATCGTGAGATGGGTAGTGGACTAACGAGTCAAAACATATTTGTCTTGAAACAAGAATTTTAGTACTTATTGAAATGGGCGGTCCATGTTTAACCCGTTAGCACTTCCGTCCATTTCTTAGATATTTATTGTAGTATGTCTATTGTTTCACTTATGACTACAATAAATGTATTAATACAATACTACTCCCATTTTGGCTACTAACACAACCTAAATTAACCTATTCGTTAGTAAATGGTTGATATCAAACAATTTTGTGTAGCCGTGTTCAAGGGCGGAGATAAAGGGGGGTCACAAGGGTCACGTGCCCCCTTAGCCAAAAAAAATGTAATGTAAATTTTCAAAAATATTTGACTTTTTTTGTAATTTGCCTCTTTACCAACCAATTTATAGTGTAGTTTTTAAAACAAATGTAAAATGTACCCCCTCGAGCAAATTTTTCTGGCTCCGCCCCTGGCCGTGTTAATCGAGAGGAGGGTTTTGCTTTGATCAAATAAGTATTTCTTTTACTTAAAGCTATATTGACTAATCAAGTATTTCAAATATCCTGTTTGGCTATCCACCACAAATTGAACCTTACAAGTTACACCATGGTTTTAAGAGACCTCCAAATCAAGTGCTTACTTTATGGTTGTGAGTGCATGTAGTAATTCTTGACTTTGTTTTTGCATATCTTGCTTACTAACACTTGCTTCGAGCTATAATTTGATCTATCCTTCCCGGTAGCATGTAAACTTTTTTCAATGTCAGAATGCTTTATCTCACTACATGCCTGGGGCTGGACTATAAGCCAACTTTTCTACGTGGCTACACAAAATCATATTTTAGTCTAATATATTTGCATACATGTGCAATTATGTGAAACTCCTTAAATTTGTATATGTTGATTGTTTTGTTTGTGTGCTGAAGCATGTCTTCATTTCGTTGCTATTTTTCAATACATTTACTATATTGATGCTCCATGTTATCTTTATTTTATGATTGAGCTTAAGACATGAAAATGTTAAAAGGGCTTAAAAGAATAAGACTCGAGTGTTTTCTTCCCACACGTAGCTTTTTGTGGCCATTTCAAGAAAAGGTTATATGTTGCGGGCTTGAGGCAAAAACGGAAACTACACAAACTACACTACTAACGTGCTTTACATAAAAGTTCCTTGCATACTTTAAATTTATAATGTTTAATGGCCATTTTGTTATTGCTACACAATTTTCATATATATGTTTCACATTTGAGGTTTCTTATTTCAATCTTCATATTTTGATATTCTTTATGATTCTTTATATGGTATTTTCTATCATTATCAAGTAAACTTGAAAATTAGCCACCATTCGGGCGGCTATGAAAGCAATAAAATATAAGAGAAATACTATGTTTACACAAATTTGTAAAAAAAACTTTCACAAAATGACCTTGTCCATGTTTTGATTTGTGTTCTTTGCTATAATTTATTTATTTTCTATTTGATTAACCTAATCACATATAACAAACTCAATTTTGTGAATGTCTTTTTATAAACATTATGTGATTGTAGCAAAACTCAAAATATAAGATGTTTATAATCATCCCAATTATGTGTCACTTTGAAAAGGGATAATTACTTGTATCTAACTTGTGTCTTTTTTTTGCTTGCAATTATATACTTTAAACTTTTAAATTTTGATTTTTATGTGTATTTTATTCATTTAAAATAACAATTTTACCTTTCAATATCAAGAGAGTGGTTATAAAATATATAAGTAAAATAGTCATTTTACAGGAACAAAAGATTAAAATTCAAAAATTTAAAAAAAAAATAGGAAAAGTAGTAGCATATTTTTTTATTTAGAGTATTTCCCCCTTTCTCATAATTTTTTTTGAACAACCCTTCTCATAATTCATAACTTCAATTTTACAAAACCCTCAAAGCCCTAAAAACACAAACACACACACACATCAACATCTCCGGCGAAATGCCGGGCCTCATCACAACCTCCGACACCCAATCCACCATCATCCCATTCACAGACTCCACCCCAACACTCTACACAATCCACCACAACCTCAACCCCCCACTAACCCCACGCATCTCAATCTCATGGTCACGTGGCAACTCCTTACGTCTTTCCATCTTCAAATCACCTGATTACGCTGACGCTGAAGAAGAAGAAGTTGGTGGGAAAGTAGTGGAGGTGAAAGTCAGTGGGGAGGATGTGGAGGAGAGTGGGGATGGGGTCAAGTGGAGGAGGATTGTTTATGGTTCCGTTTCGCCTTTTGCGCATTTGCAGAATAAGAAGAATGCGCTTATGGCCGTTTCCGAGAGTATGGGGTTTTCGAGCTCTTATGATGCCGAGTGGTAATTAAATTTGTTTTCATTGTATTGATTATGTTAATTGACACAAACATTAATGGGTTATGGTAGTAAAGTAGGTTAGCGGGTGTTCTTTAGGGGGTGTTTGGCTAAGCTTATGAATTAGGCTTATGCTTATGTTATATGAGCGGCTTATGGCTTAGTTATATATCATGAGCTCATAAGCCTTTGCTAAGTGTTTGGCTTAGCTTATTATAATTAATAAAGTAGAATGACAAAAAAGTACATCAGCATTAGTTGGGTGTAACTATTAAATGAGGGTATACAAGTCTTTTTATGTAATATCCTTATATAAGCCCACCACTCCTCAAATAAGCCACAAAGTTTGGGTTTATCAAAACCCCCTTATATAAGCTCATAAGCCCACTCATATAAGCTTATTAGCCAAACACTTAGTTTAGGCTTATTTAACACATATAAGCTAATAAGCTCATAAGCCCAACATGTAAGCTTAGCAAAACACCCCTTAAGCGTATGTGTGGGCTCATGAGCTTATTCAATTTCGGCTTAATTTCATAAGCTCGAGTTTTCAGGCCTATTTTGAGACTTATGGGCCTATATAAACTTATTATGATATAGCAAGCTTATATAAGCCCATATGTCTCAAAATTAGCCGGAAAATTTGAGCTTATGAAAATAAGCCGAAATCACATAAGCTTATAAGCCACAATAAACTCAAACAAACACCCCTTAGTAGTCAAAATTGGTGGTGTGTTTGGTTTTTGTAAGCATGGCTTCTGACTTTTTGCATGATTAATCCACGGGTAAATCGAGTAAAGCCATAAGGGTTGTTTGCACCAAGTAGGAACTTAGACCTCACACATTTTAATGATAGTCACAAGCCGGCCACCTGAGTGGTTTGTTCAGGGGTTAGTTATGGGTTAAAAACTTAAAAACAATTGGCGCACATAGTCTTTTAAGTTGTAAAAGAAACTAGGAAGTTGGATTGATAATGGTTTAATGTGTTTGACTAGTCAACTTGTTTAGATAAACGTGTTACATGGGTAGTGTTGGGGTAGGGGTCTTCCAACAGTCTCCCTACCCTCGGGTTTACCCTGGGCTAGGGGGTAGGGGTATGATCGGGCTACATTCCATCTCTCCCGTACCCCGCTCCGGTTGGATTGGTTATTGTTGTTGTTGTGGTCTTGGAGTTAGTAATAAGATATGTAGAATGATGTGGCTATTTGGTTGATGTCTTTTAGCATAATGTATATGTTATATTGTATTATAAACTTAGGTATGACTTTTTTGTTTGTGTGTTATTGAGGTTTTTAGCGCCTGTAGTTATATCCACAGTTTGTGAAAAAACGAAAGGGAAGGGCAAGTAGTAACAGATAATATAATCTTTTTTTGTTGAAAGGCAGTTATATATTATGTAGATAGATAAACTAGCAAGACGCTAGACAGCCTAGACTTACATCGACTCTAACATGACACTACTGACAGCACTCATTCTAAAACTACAACACTCAGACCCTGAAGAAATGACTACTCAGGACCAAAAAGAGTGAAAATCCAACAGATTAAGGTAAAATCCCGGCTTCCAAAGGCAGTATCACTAAGGAAAATTCAACAGATAATATAATATTTAGGCAACAATGCGGCAATGTGTATCCAAGAGTTGCTTTGCAATTACTTATGTTACTTTGCTATGGTTAAATGGGCCTTCCTAGTTGTAGCTGTTAGAGTTTGAACTTAGTGAGTTGGGTTATGTGTAACGGATTAGAGTTAACACGTTTGATTTGATTACTTAAATTCGTCGTGTTCGGGTTGTGCTGTCCCAAATCCCGATTAATAATCTGAACTGGACATGAATTGCCACTCATAGTTTTTATGCCACTCGTAGTTTTTTATGACTTGAAGGTTAGCTTCGTGATATTTTAACATTAATTACCTTTGTGGTTAAAAGAACTCGTACAAATGTATAATGACAATTAGAAACCCTCTTTATATAGAACCATCCTAGCTGTGCTGTTAAAATTTGGACTTGTTGACTTGTGTTATTGATTGAATAAATCGTTATTTTGCTGCAAGAGACTAGATGGCATAAGCAATATATTGAAATTAAGGCAATCATGCTTAGCCCTTTATGTGACCTCCTTTATCTCTGCAGTCTTCACCTGCCAGCATAGTTGTATGTGTCTGAAAGTGAATGTGTAAAGTTATCTAATGAAGTTATAAGGAAGCTTATGTAAGCCAAACTTGTTCTTTTCGCAGTGCCAACTTTTGTTGCCAGAACAGACTAAGGAATTGTTTAACCCATGCTACCTTGACACTGCATGTATTTTGATGCTCCTTCATTACCCAAATTGCTATGCATATGAACAGAAGTCCAGAACTCAATGCAATTAACTTTGAAATTGTTACTCAGGATATATTCGTTTGTCTCTCATCTTATATATAATTAACAGGGTCTTATCTAGTTATTATTGGTGAAATTGAATACAACTAAAGAGATATTCACATGTTCTGTCAAAGTTAACAAGTTGGGCCAGTAAGCATAAGAAGACTTGCTTTAGTTTGACTTTGAGAGTGTATATTTGCACAGGAGTTTGATATTTACTTAAGAAGGATTGAATCTTAAAACCTTTAGGAATTTTGAAATATCTACCTGATTGTTAGTATATTGCATCTGGAAGTTATTTCTTATCAGAGTACTGTCACACTGTATTCATATCAGGTCAAAGTACGTTCTTGAGTATAGCAAGGAAATTAAATCTCTTTTAGGAAGCAGGGAATCTAGTCCTGCCCCATTGATTGAAGACCCAAATACAGTATTACAGGTACTTTTCTTAAAAATTCTGATTTTGTTGCATCTTGAATATTGAATTGTATTTTTAATGTTGAAATTGGGAAAAGGGTTCACTAATAACCACATATTTTCTTCATAATAAACTTTACAATAGAATGTTGAGGAGCCAAGCTCTTTGAAAGCTGCATGGGAGCTGTTGGAAATATTTTACGCTGACAAACATTCTCAGAGCTGGATCCCTGAACAGCTTGTTGACTGGTTATCTGTAAGGATACTTGACTTGTTATTTAATGAACATAGTTGATGTTATTCTTTTATATTCTGCGTATTTTGCTCGGGATAAAATTTATTCATTGATGATTATGCTTCTCTCAGGATTATGACAGTCTGCTTTCTGGAGAAATGCCAACTGTCTATTTGAGACTGGTGGAGTTTCAAGCAGAACTTGTTAATATACAGGTTGGACATGTGCTTTGTTTATGCTTTAAAGTGGTTGAATTTTCTATAGTAGTATGCACAGTCACCGGAAACGGTAAAGCACCCTCGATCCGTGATTCCTAGCGAATCATACTAAATTTGGTACAGTAGTGTTCCCAAAACTTTTTGGCAGCGTTCCCATTCACTACTGAAACTATATCACTCTCACTAGTACATAAGTCTTTAAAATGGCAATTTGCTAATGGAAAATCGTTAGATATATTAGAAAGTTTGGATTTTTTACACCTTAAGAAACGTATTTTGAAAATTATCCGAAATGAGCTTAACACCCACTCCCCCAGCGTACTGAATTTTAGACACATAGCGAACCGTGATCCCAAAATCGCGACCCCGTACCGGAGCGATCTGTTTACTGGTGACTGGTAGTATCTAGCAATATTGAAGCTAAAAGACATTTAAAAGTCAATCAAAGGCATATAATAGAACGGGAAAACTGAGCTGTTTTTCTTTAATGACTGCAATTTTTACTGTATATATTGTACACAGTTTTATCTTTAGATTCTTTATCTCAGGTAGTTGAAGATCATCCTGCATATTGGCAAGCAGTTTCTTCAGCACTTGCAGTTGGCTGGCTAGATGTTGTGGTGAGCGTACATGCTTGTAGCACAAATCTGTAATGAACATGCTATTGTAAATTTTTAATTGCAAACACTAGAAAGCATTTTTTTTATAAGCTCTATTATTCTTCTACAGAGTTTCAGACATTCATTATTTTAATAATGGCAATTTGTAGGTGAAATTGTTGCGCTTGCATGGATCTTATCAGCTTAATCAGCTAGGGAATCGTGAGGTTCGTATTCAATTCATTGTATTGCAATATGACTCATGTCTCTTTTTCTGTTGGGTGCAAAATCTTGTTTATGTGATCTTTTGTCTGAGAGAAATTGCACACACACTTACTCAAATCTTAAAGTTTTTATTCTGGAGTATTTCTTGTTGAGCAGACAGAGAATGGACTTGTAGAAGCAGTTGCAGTTCTAGTATCGAAGATGCCACGCATGCGGGCGGATTTACCTGATGGGAAGTTAGGCGAATGCTGCTATAACAAGTCTGAATTTATGAGGGTAAATAGCCAACTTTTTACTCTGTAATATATTATCTAGATCTTGTAATTAATATGTATGTCGTATATCTACTAGGCATGGGAGAAATGGCGAGGACAAATTACTAAATTAGATTGCAGTTCATTTTGGCTTCAATGCAATCATCATCAAACCAAAGAGAGCTTGAAGAATTTGCTTCAAATAATGTTAGGAGACACCAATGCTCTGTCTAGTGCCACCTGCCATTGGGTAGAGCTGTATATTGGTCACTTCCTATATATCAGACCCTTTACTTGGTCAGTAGTAATTTATTACCATAAGTTTTCTTGACTCTAATAAGTGTGTGTGTGTGTGGTTTTTTTTTTTTTTTTTTTTTTTTTTTTTTTCAACTTTTGCTTATCTGCATTTTTGAGCGTTTGGTTAACACAACTTTTGATCCCTGCTTATCTGCTTTTTTTGGGGGTAAAAGAAGCAGTTTTCTATAAGCTGGTTAAGGCCTGTATATTTCATAGTGCTTATTTAAGAAGAAATTAAAATAATGTTTTCCTTCATATTATACCTTAAACCCATGATTAAAATGGATTCAGTTGACACTTTCTAACCAATGAATAAAATTTCAGATCTAATTGCATTTCTTACAGTATAAGCAGATCCAAACACTATTCACTAAACTGCTCATTCTTAAGCTGCTAATAAGCAGAGAGAATTGCGCCATCCCAAACAATCTCTAAGCTATAGTTTTTCTTACTTCAGTGCAAGTATTAATGATTTATGCCATCAATGCATTTTTGTTTATGTACAGGGTTTAGAAAGTATGCATGTCCTAGCTCAGAAATGCATCAACCTTAAACCTACTTCTAGTCCCCATAAGCTGATGAAACTTTTAGATGGGATTATCGGAGAAAATACAGAGGTATTGTATTGACATAAAAACATTTTACTACACTGAACTATCATAAATGATCCATCCCATATTTCTTTTATTCAGGTTGTATTGGCAGAGTGCTCACGGTCATTTGGTCCTTGGTGAGCCGCTACTCTATATCATATACAGCTGTTAATTTTTGAAGTACACCTCATACTAATGGTATTTATTTTTCTGGTGGTAGGATGATTGCACATGCTACAGAATTGCTGACAGCTGGCAGTGTTCAGGCAGAAATTCTTTTAAAAGAAGAACGTGATAATCTGGGGGGAATCAGCATAGAGGAATCTCATAGACTTGTTTATGCGCAAGTACTATCTTCTCATGCCTTAACCTGGCAAGTGAGTGCATTTTGATCTTAGACTACTTCTTCAGTAATCATGTTAGTTGCTCTTATTATTTATTTTTATTTTATCATATAATATTTGCAGATCGCCCAATATATCTAATATCTTGTATGAAACATGGAGTTGGGTTGTTGGAAATATTGTTGTACAAGCAACCTGTTTATCACACTCAAGTTCTGCTCAAGGTGATGTATTTATCCTTACTGTGATTGTTTAATATTATGATGACCTAATGATAAATTACTTACTTTCTGCAAGCAGAACATCGAGATATGCCGTCTGTATGATCTTGATAGTGTCAGTGCTAATGCAATGAAGGTAATTTATTTGTGATTTTCCATTTTCTTATACTGTATTACAACTTTACAAGCAGTTTAAGATATTGTAACATCTGTACATATGTCAATGAACATCAAATAGATTGCTGGAGTGCATCACTGGAAGCATGGTAGGAAAGGTGCAGGAATCTATTGGCTACAGCAGGCCGGGGATGAAGTTCGCTTGAATCGAATTGCTCAGCAGTTGTTTGACTTTGTTGGGAAGTCAATTTCCGATGAAAGCTTTGAGGTAAGTAGTGTGTGTGTCGTAGCATTTATATTGTCAAACTGGCTGTGAAACTTGAATAAATGTATTGAAGCACTTGACTATGTATATGATTTCTGTCTGGTACTTGTATCTGCAGCAATGGGAAGGATTAATTGAATTGTTGGGCTCTGAATCTAGGACTGCAGGCGGTCTTGAGTTCCTTCACAAGTATGTTATGATTTATTTCTGCTATTTCATATAGCTTCTATTCTTATTTCTGTTCTGATAATAAAGCTGGTGGTGTATAGATATAGGGACTTCAAGAAGTCCCTGCAGCAGGTCCAAGATGGCGTTCTTACTGATGCTGCACGGAAAGCTGGTGAATACCTTATATTGGTACGCTGTTAGATACTCTGCTCATTTGACACATCATTGTACTTGTAAAAATTTTCTGCTCACATAATACAGTATCAACTAGTGCGTCTCATGATTATATTGCTTTAATCTTGATGTTTCTTCTTGTCATACTCAGCTTATGAAAATCCTTCTACACCTCAACGCTTTTGGTTGCCTCTTCTGTATGATTCGGTGAGCTAATTAATATTGTTCTTTGTGTTCCTTTGACCATTGATTGATATTCCAAGGATGTTTATGCTTTTATGTGTGTTTAAATACCAGTGCTCCCTCTAATGGGTCTTCAATTCTATTCTTAAGTGGAGTTTGCATGTGCGTTTTGAAAGCTGTTATGTTATACTAAATAATTTGAATCACTTAACCAACTAAAATAAACGAGTAATACAATTAGTTTTTGGATGTGTTTCTGCTATTTGTAATTGTAATTAATCAGACTAATTAGATGTTTAATTTCATTTTTAAAAAGAGTGAATGTTTTTATTTTCGGCAAATTCTGATTATTTAGGGAATTAATATTATATAAGATTTTGGGGAAAAGTAGAGAAGGTTTATTAAATTGAATTCAAATATTTCAAATTAGGTTAAAAAGAAGACGTAAGTAAGTTATCTTATTAACGCATACTGCACCGTCACAGTAATCAGATTATAAAATCTTTAAATGCAAATTCATACTTTCTAAGGCATATGCTCTGATTTATACGATAATAGCTCCATTTCTAAAGATATGGTGAGGTAACTTTTATTTTTTATTTTTTATTTTATTGCAGTTGAAGTTGCTCAACTTGCAGGAGCGTCCTCTGCTAAATGTATCTCAGACTAACCTGCTACTGAATAAATTGCAAGAGTTGTCAGTGGCAAGGCTACGCCCTGACTTTGTTGAGGTCGGATTGCCGCCACAGGCCCTGAGCTCCGTTAGGTTGGCTCTTGCCGCTAATCTAGGGCGTGCTACTCTTGAGGAATGATCTAGTGGTATGTTTACCAACATTCCATTCATCATCATTTGTCATTAAAACCTTTTGTTGCTGGATACATCTCTTCTCAATAGGGGGAATCCGGTTATCTCTAAAGATTCCATCATTTTGTTAATATTTTTTTATTCTTTTTGTTACACTCACCCAAAGAGGCCCACTTGACCATTTTGAATATTGAGAAGTGTTATAAATTTTCTTCTGCAGGATGGAATTTTATTAAATATTGAAGTTTGGTGGTATTTTTGAATTTGAATTGATTCATGTCCAAAAAAAAAAAAAAAAAAACACTAAACTTTGGACTCAGAACCCATAGAAAATCTTGAACCCGCCAGTCAATTTGTCAATTTGAATGTGGTGACTTCCTTTACTGCAGATGATTCTAATTTTATCTTCGATGAACCATAAGGCCTCTTTCTCACCGTCTGCAAATTTTAACAATTCAACCTAAATGATTACTTTTTTTGGCTTTTATTTTTACTTGTGTATACCTATCTTAGGACGAAAGTGCCTAGAGGTCTTGTGTTCGAACCCTGGGGAGAAAATTAATCCCCCATTGGCCACGGAGGTTCACCTGTGCCGACTCCGGGCTATCCAAAAGGGTACTCGCCCTGGGATTAGTCGGCTCGCAATGTCGAGTCGGAAACCTAGGTATACCCAAAAAAAAAATGACTTTATATGTAGTATAGATTAGTGGTTTTAACAAAAAATTTACATGGTTTATTTCTACTCAATTTATTCAAAGCAGTATGTTGTGTTTTTTTATTATTTTTTATTTATTTATTATTATTATTATTTTTTTGTTTGTAAACCAAGTAGGACAGGATGAATTTTGGCTCTAATTGCTCATTCGCTTAATTTTATCTTTTGTAACAGGTTAACTGAAATTTATATGGCAAAAAAATGTCTTGGCACTGATATGTTCTGTATGCCGCACCATTTATCTATAACAGCAGTTTCTTCTTTCCAGTTACCTTGCTGCTTCAAAGTTCATGAAACTCATCTTCCAGAGTTAACTAGCAGCATACCTGTTTCTAACAATGCATGGAGCTATGGTCCATATGAAAAGAGTGTAGTGATGACATCGCGCTGTAAATTATTTTCCTCAGTTGTGCCTGCTGCAATTTGATTTTGAAAATGTATTCTCAGTTGTACGAGTTTTTGTTCTGTATTAAGAACTAGTTAAAGATATGTTGCTTTACAAAAACGTGGTTGGATTCAAATTCATGCCATCTTTTATTTGGTACAGCGAATATTGTAAAACAAAGTATAAAATCTGATTATCACAATTTGCATAGGGAAAGTGCATCAGTTGGTTGGACCGATCATTTTAAGGAGCTGCTTAGTTAGTTTGTTTTACCTCCCACGTTATGTGACGCCAGCGCCAGGGGTCTCAATCTGATTATCAGGTCGGGTTAGAGGCTTATTAATTGGGTTGGGTCTATTGGTTTTGCAAAAATAAAAACATAGCTGCAACCTGACACTATAAGAAATCGGGTCTATTGGGTTGCGGGTTATCGGGTTGGGTCTATTAGGTTATTGGGTTACATGCTAATCTCATACCACAATTTAATTAATTAAAATAGCTTTCAACATAAAATAGACTTAAAAATTAGACAAACACAGAACTTGTATCTCCTTTGACCCTATATAGTATAACGAAAAAAACATGCAATAACAAATTACTATCTCTGTCCTAAAATATGTGTATGCACAAAGTTTTGTGTTTAATAATGATTTGGGAAACCTGCGCGCTGCGGATTTTTTTGGGGTTTTTGTTTAATCCAATGTGGTGGTATAGTATTAGTTTCTGTTTCCCTTTGGATATTTGAAAACATACATACTGTCAAATCTATAATTGAGAGAGAGTGTATCGTTATATTAAAGTAATTTACAAATGAAAACACTAAAATTTGGTGGTTGTCCTTGTAAGCATCTAAACCTTTATTCCAATTACAGAAAGAGTTTCATTACGGGTGGGTACCCCTTCTTTAGTTGCACCATTGCAGATCATGAAGTAAATTATAACATTCCGAACTATATTAAGTCAACCCAAAAAAGTATCAGACATCACACAAAATGCAATACAAAAGTAATTTGATAGATCATATTGTCGTAAATCGCCAGTTAAAATGAGCTAACTCGGCAACATGAATAAAGCTCTTCAGATAGTCGCTGAAGATTAATAGTCACGCAAACAAAGTCACTTGCAGTTGTTCGGCCTAGCTGTACGTCTTCCGGACACATACGATCTATCATCTTCCGGACACGTGTCCTCCGGACACATACGTCATCACCCACGTTCTAACTAATTTGCAGGTACTAAGTTCGATTGTGATAAAGGAATTGTTGAATGTTTAATTTTGAAAAATGAATGAGTGAGTAAAATTTTGAGAATTTTAGGAATCAAATAGGGTTGTTCTATCTTGTTCATGTTTAGCATCTTCATTTTCATCAGTGATGGCCTGGTTGGTGATATGATTCAGTCAACAACAGTGTCCTTTATTTTAGCCTATTTCTAGATGTTCTTTCCATGCATTTGTCCATGTTACGTAGGTTAAGGAGTAGTGGAGTCATGTCATGTTTAAGTTGGTATCTTTCAAATTGTATATATTTCACTGTTGCATTAAGTTGAATATGAAATGAATGAAAAAGAAACTTAGTTTTAAGTCTTGTCTCTCTTTATTTCTTGGAGTCTTGCCCGCTCAAAAGGCCTTTATCAGATCTCGTCTCTTAATCTATTTCTTGAGAGATTGATCATCTCTAATTGGTCTCTATCAGTTGGCTTATATCTAACAGTTTTTTTTTGAAAAATGACCGAACACCACAATAGCACAAAAGACACCACATTACTAAAACCACGACGAACTACTTACTACAATTTATGTACATGTTGTACATACATCAAAATAGATTCTATAAATGAGCAACTATCTCTTCTGTTTCCCCTATAATTTTATGAAGGACTAAAAATTATCATTGATTCTATGATTGGGTACCTATATATTCCTATTTGAAACTTGTTGCGAATTACTAATTAACATTTTATTCTGTAAATGCCAAAACAAGCAAATAGCTATATCAATAGACTTGATCAAGTTAGGCTGTCTAAATACATTGTTCACATGCAAGCTAATAAAAGACATCAAGTAATACATAGTTTTAGACTTCATTGACGAGCAAACTCGTAAATTCAACGACAAACCAAATGACTAGTTTTAACATTCAATGCTCTTAGTAATCGTTGGAATGCCGTGTTAAGAGATGATGTTGAAGATTCGTGATTTATGGCCCTATCAAACTGTTCTAAAAATGGTAAAGTTCAATATTCAACTTATACCAAAAATGGTTAAAGATTAATCTTTTTGGTTAAGGGAAATTTCTCAGAACCAAAAATGGTTCATATATAAACTTGTGTTGAAGTCATAAACAAATGCAGAATCAGTTTAGCACAATGAATTTTGCAACTAATATTTTTTACCAATTTTTCATGTTAGTTGTTGAACGCATGTTAGTTGTGCAAAATCGGTTACTCCTGTTTGTAAAGTTTGTTAGAAGGTTTTGGACTCGGCGAGAAGATCTTCCACAATTGCAGGAAGAAAGGTAAGAATTCATATCTGGTTTAATTTGTGTACTTTTTGTAAAGTTTTGTGTTAAATATTAATTTGAGGTCGCATGTCAAATTATAATAAATACTGAAAAGTGAGTGTCTATTCTATTACTGTCCAGTTCATTCGAAACACGTATCAAGGTCGAAGACTTGCTAATGTTAACATGTTCTTCCATGGAGCGACTTGGAAACGATCAACTGTTCACTATTTTCACACATATTCACAACCCAAATGACCAAATATCATTTGCTCAAGTCTCCAAGCAATTCTTAAAAGTTGCTTGCCATCACCTAATCAAGTTACACATTTCGTTTCCTGATTTCCTATATGATGTCCTACCGGCATCCCCAAATCTGATCTCCTTTACATGTTCTAAGCCACTTTCAAATACCCATATGAAATTGCTAGCCCAGTACTGCCCCAAGCTCAAGCACCTGAAGCTTGGTCTAGACCTAAGCTTTGATCATCATCAGGTAGAATCAAATGTTACAAGCTCGGGAAGTAAAAGTTGCAGCCATTTGTATGGTCAGTCTGATTTTGATGATGACGGTTTGTGTTCTATAGCAAACTCTTGTAGCAATTTGCGTCGAGTTGATTTAAGAAAAAGGTTGAATGTAGGGGATGTAGCAATCGTTACTCTTGTAAGATCATCAAAATGTTTAAAAGCTTTAGATTTGTGGGGATGTGTTAATGTCACAAACAAGTCACTGCAAGCTATTGGAGAGTCCAATCTACATGGTTTAAGTTTGCAAGGCTGCCATTTGATTACTGATTTGGGTTTGAAGTATCTAGTAAATGGAAATGTGAGAAATCATTTGATCGAAATAGTTGTAGCTGAATGCGATGGGATTACTGATGCTGGTATCATCGACCTAAAACAAATGAAATGCAAGCATTTTGTGATTAGGTCAAAGGAGATTACACAAAGTATATTGGAAGGTTTTGGAAACAGTTTCCATTTTCTTAATAATTTAACATTTCATCACGGATAGATTTGGATCTATCGAAATGAGAAGGTAACTGTATAACCGAAGCACATCTTTTTCAAGATAGGTAATGAGGCTATGTTAAATTGTTAATTAGCACTTTGTCATGACAAGCATTTCAGTTTGGATTGTTTCGTTTTAGCTTTGGTTTGTAGCTTGCAGTAACGTCTGGATTCTGTTACTTAAATAAAAGGTTGGTTGTGTTAGTTAAATTCATATATTTCTAAGGATCTTTGGTTTATATTAGCAAGTTATCAGTCGATTTGTTTGTTTTTAGGTTATTTAGTTTGAGTTATCTAGGGTTTGACGAGTTCACTGAAAACCCGACCAAAAAAACCAAAAAAATTAACCAAATAACTTTTGTTAATTTGGGGTTGACAGTCCATTAAAGATATGCTTCGACACGGTTGTTCAATCTACTTTGTGGTGCTTATGAAAATTTAGGAACGGCACGTCATGTGATACTTCTGCACATCTTTTCCTTTTAGTAAATAGAAAGAATTGAATGATCAGTTAGCGGACAAGTTAATTACGCGAATCATCTATGGACTAAATGCGCGCAAGTTAGCTATAAGATACGTGCGATCAAAGACTTTCCATGTATTCTAGCAGATTCATGGAAGTATGTAAGTAGTATATCGTTGTCAACTTGAAATCTAACAGACTATTAGTGTTTACATAATGTCACAACTTAACGCATAACCATTTCATATTTGTGTTCCCACAACTCGTTAGAATGACGTGTTTTACCACCAGCAGGCTAGAAATTTAAATAAAAGTAAATGAACAACATGCTAGTACTCTTAGGCATGTCAATGTCTGTTGGTTTTTTTTAACCGAAACATACTTTATTGTATACAATTGATAAGGTATATAAGTGATAAAAGTGAAATTTATTGGGTAGACTTCTATAATACGCAAGACATGATTGATTTGGTATAAGAACAATGCATTGTTTAATCATGTTTTTCTATAGATTCCTCAATTTCTTGGTTAAACCCTTCTTCTTGGTTGTCATGTTGTTCCTTATAGTTTGTTACAAATTTAATCTAGTTAACTGGCCAACTTACATGCTTAGTAACATATAAAACGTCTAACAAGAATAAACAGTTAGTAAAGATTTACACAAATGTAATTTTAAACGTTTAAATTCTTATTTGAATGTGTTAAAATATATTGGTTTATTTCATCTCATGGTTTGTTATAAGTGTAGGGACCATTCTTGCACTTTATTCTAATGGATTAAAATAGCTTATTGGGTCGGGCCAACAAGCTATTTAGTGAATTGGATCTGTACTAAACCAAATAATGAGATGATTCCATGCACAAATGAGAGCAAACCGTTAGCCTTACCGTGATGACAGACCACACGATTAAGCTCCAACGTGAGAGTAAGTAACCATGTTTATCAGAGAATATTAAAGTATGTGTATTAGTATGTGTGAGCAAGTCATACCTTGTAAGAGTATTAGAGAGTTCCTTTTACAGGCGAGTCCAATGCTAGGGTTTCCTATTACTTCGCTTATAATTGTTAGTGGCTGGAGTAGGGCCCTTGTTGGGCAAGGTTCCGCAATAATCGGGGTTGCGGACACATATCACCTTCCGCGACCATGTGCTTGATCCGCTGGGTGTTCTGCGTGCGTCTTTGTGTCCGGACCGTAACCAATCTGTCATTAGGCTTAGCGGCGATCCAGTACTTGGTTATTTTACCTTGTTGGGCTTGGGCCCAAAGTGTATATAGCACGTTCTAGGCCCAATAGGCCTGTTGTACGTGTTATACTATACGTCATCACCTGGAAACTACAATAAAAAAGTTTGTTACCTAACTCAGAACAAAAATGTAAATTCATTGGTAATTTATAGCTTTAACCCTAAAATAAAACTACCGTAAAATGATCTAGCGTTAATCTCTTTTGTTGTTTCACAAGAAGCCAATGATTTAAATCTCACTAAATGTGTACATTTTAAGGTGACTAGGAAAGTATAAGAAACGGTCTCAAAATTAACATAATGATACTGCATACATCCGTGTTAAAAAAGCTTATGCCCGATCACGAAATTAACATAATATGCCGCATACATGTGAGTTAAAAAAAGCTACGTGAACAATGAAAACCTCGTCCGTCAAACCTTTTCATAGCGAATCTTAACTACATAAAAAAGAAAAAATGTCAAAATTGAATGTTGAATTTTTCAATAATGGTTAAATGTGAGAGAAAGGGAATGTTAGAAAATTAAAATAATTAAGGAAATGTTGAAAATTAAATGTTGAAACTTCCATTACAGTGCTGTCTTTTTTGAAAATGGAAATACTGAAGCTTGTTCTACAAACTTAATAGTCATTAAAGTAAAAAAATAAATATTGAATAGGGTCTGAACTTTTTTTTTAATAAACTGAATACATAGTTCTGTGAATAAAACATATAACCTGACTGTTATAATTTCATTTATCTTTTCTCTATATCTTTAAACCGAGTCCTTTTCTCTCTTAACCAAACACCTATAGTTGCCACTATAACTGCCGCCGTATGTCGAAATAGCCACCACCTCTTTGTGGTTTTGGTTGTTTCGGTTGGCTAGGTAGTCCTGGTTGGTGGTTTTGGTGGGTTTTACAAAGAATTGGTGGTTGTTTCAGTGGTATTTTGGTTGTTTCGGCTGTCCAACACCACCATCTCTTGGTCTGCTAGGTGGTTTGTTCTAGATCTATCATTTTGGTGGAGGTTGCAATGGGGTTTTAAGTTTGGTTTCAGCATTTTTTATATATTTTTATGTGGCTGGAGTATATTTTGGTTTCGTGTATGTTGATATCTTATGTGTTAGAATGTGGATCTGAAGTCTATATGCGTGTAGCAAGATTGCATAGATCTAAAATTTGATGGTGTTTCTGGTAAACAAGAAAAAATGGTGGATGATAATTTGAGACAACTTGTGTTTTTTTATTTTTTTTGTTGAACAATGATGTTTCTTTGAGGTCGATTTGTGAATGAAACGGGTGTTTGAGGTTATTGATAATAGGTTGTCTTTGATTTTCTTGCTGTGTAAATAAAAACCATATTTTTTAGTTTGAGTTTTTCTTATAACATTGTAAATCAGCAAAAAGGATGTAACGTTAGGCCAAATCTGTTGGTTTTGAGTGTTTGTTAACGTTGAAGTTACTTTGGCTTCAATGTTTGAAAAAATGGTGTTTATTTTGTTTGAGGCCAATGACACTTATACCAAAGATATTAATGTGTTTTTAAGGTCGTATGATTTTATTTTGAAGTTTACTTCAATTTTGAGGCAATGATGATATGTCTTTGCAAATGCTTATAGATTTTCGGTTTAACACGATTTGAGGATGGTGATGTTGGTGATGGTTTTCTCCGTATTGCATCCCAAACGTTTTTTGAAAATTAGTGTTTACATAATCTGAGCCTTTTATTATTTATTGCACTATTTGTGTTATGTTTTACGCTAATGATTCTTTAAAGGCAAAATTTATAGATTTTTATGTTATGATTTGAATGAGTAAACCAAATCCTTTTTTGTGTTTGTATCCAACATATTTTTTAATTATATTATTGATAGTGAACAAACTAAATGTGCTTAAAGATATTCTGCTTATTTTTTTAGAAACTTTAGCTTGTTAATCATATTGTCCACAATCATATGTTTTATATTGCAAAATTGTTACTTAAAAGGATTAAATGTGTTTTAAAGTTTCCACTAGCAAGATGGATGCGTGAGTGTAGGAACTAAACAGAGAAATTTGGATTCGGAAAGCAAAGCAAGGGGTAAACCACGTATATCAATATATCAATTATGTATGAAAAATTTGATAAAAAAAATATATACATCATAAAGTAGATAACAAGACTTTGGGACTAATTTGACATCTCGAAATTTGGCATGATCTTTGAATTAGCATCGAGAATGATTATTAAGTTGATTTCTTGATGCAATATATTATGGAAACTATGCATAAAGTTCAAGGTATGGTACAAAAAGAAAAAGACTGATACTGATTAAGGACACATAGTACATAGACCAAAACAAAATATGATTATCTTTTCAATTATGAAAATTTGAAATAAATATGAAATGACATGCACTTAAAAGTGTAAAACAAAAATTGGTAATTGAAAGTGTAAATAATGAAAACCAATAACACACTTGGGGTACAAAACTATGTTAAAAATATGTGTTGGTAGATAGATTAAGATATTTGTAAAGAATTATTTGTGGATGTTATAATACAATATCGCATGCTCAAATACTGAGTTAAGTTATTAAATTACGAGCTAAAAGGCTCATTTGTTTTTAAGTTTGATGAAGAACCTTGCATATGTCGTTATTTTTCAACCACGACTAGAAACTTTGCATGAACTATCAATATTTGAACTCGTATGAACTGTGGCACCAAGACACTATACCACACAAAAAAATGCAAGAATATAAAAGAGAATGCACCTAAATCGTCGCATACGAATTTTGTCAAAACAATTTACTCTCGCTGCGCACCTGCTTTGTGTGGCACTTGGCTATTAAATACAATGCTTGAATATATTATTATTATTATTATTATAATCTTCATTGACTAATGCAATTTAAAATAATGTTATAAAAAAAGACAGTCTCAAACACGGATCAACCATCGCAAAATGAAATGCAACTATGACATTAGAGAAACAGTTATTCCGATTCCTAACGATACATGTATTACGACAAACAATTATTCGTCGTCGAAATGATATCGAAACTAGACACCGCTGCCGCTAGACGCGAGTACTTTACTGGTAATTCTTAAAGAGGTAAAAAACGTAATATCCCAAAACTTTAACCAAAACCCTAGAAAATCAAAATCTTTTCTAGGAAAAAGTTCAATATAGATTGTTAATACAAATAAGCCGAAAAAACGTTTATTTATATTTTACGATCTTCTAATGTTTTGTCGATAACAAACAAAAATCATTTTAAGGAAACAAATAAAGTACGTAAACTGTTTGAGCCAATAGTTTTCTAACACACTTACGTTTTCACATAAAACACTAAAACAAGTATACGTGATTTTATGATTTAGTAATGCATATGTACAACAACTAGTGTTTACATATTTGGGTAAATATATACTTAAACTAGTATATACTAAAATGGGTAAAAACTAACAAATGGTATTGACCCATAACCCATGGTTTTATCCAAACCATTTGACTAGGCACATTGAACTCATGAGATACATTGTATCTAATAAGAAACCCATTGATCAACCCATGACCCATAACCAAAATACCCATGGGTAAAGAGGCGTCCCACGGATCCCTAGCTTTACGCTAGCGGATCCCTTGTGGGAGGATCCGTGGGATCCGGAGAAACGAAGTTTTCTCCTACATAAATAGTGAGCCATTTCTTCCTTTTGGCTCACCACTTTCACACATACTTTCTCCAAGTATTGTACCTCTCTAACCACCGATCCTAAGGGATCTTTCTATATAGTTTGTCTTTTGTTTTTGTGTGATTCTCTAGGTTCCTCTTAAAGGCGAGATCACCACTTTGAAGTCGAGCAAAATCAAGTCCATTAGTTGCCATGCTTCGTCATCATCAAGACAACCGAGGTTCTCTTGTTGATAGTTCTTTCTTCCTCCGTAGAGATGTTGTGTTGAAGGCATTAGTGAAGGATGCCGAAAGAGTCAAGACGAAGCATTAGTGAAAGGTGCTTCACGTCCGTGTCAAAATCATTAGTGAAGAATGCTAAAGGTGTCAAGACCAAGGCATTAGTGAAAGATGCCTAGGAATCAAATCAAGTGGCATTAGTGAAGAATGCCTAGGTCGTATAATCGATGAGGTGCATCGATATACATATAAGTATTAGTTTATTTCCAAGGATGGTGATATCCTTGATGGTGTTGTAACAAGGAGTGGATCTCCTTGAAATTAGGTGTTGTGTTGTGATGGGTAGTAGTTCCTCCATAGTAATGGAACTAGGTGCTTAGCCTAGTACCTAATAAAGGGTAGGCGATGTTGTGATAGGTGTAGTTCACCTTGGGTGAAAGAACCCTGGTTAGCCTAGCACCGGAAAAAAGTGGCGACGTTGTGAAGGCTTCTCCGCCATAAGGAGATTGGTGTCGTGTAGTGTTTACGAACTCTCGAGTAGGTGACTCGGGGAGTGGAGTAGGGAAAGGAAGGTGTCCTTGTAGCCGAACCACTATAAATACTCGTGTCGTGGTTATGTGCTTCTTACTCTTTATCTTTCATTACAAGTTTATATATCTATCTATCAACGTCCAACATAAACAACTAAATAGATTGAAATAAGCCGATCTAAATATTTAAAAAGAAGTCTTAAAATTGGTAAAACTATTCAACCCCCCCTTCTAGTTTTCCACAATTGGCATCAGAGCTTCATTACCAAGTTTCTTAGAGTATGTTGTACTTTAAAAACTTGATACGATCCGTGTATATTTGAAAACTACAAAGAAGGAAATATTTCAAAACATTTTTTCTCGTTCATGTTGGACATTGATAGATCATTCTAACATATCTGTTTCAAGAAATCTTCATGCTAGGATCTCTTCAAAACCTTTATTTCTATTCAAAGAATAATGAAGCCAACCTTCGAGAAAGGATCCAAAAGTAATCACAACCTACTTCCTCTAAGTACAAAGGATTACTTTAATAGCTCATGAAGTATTTTTGGTATTATGTCTTCATAAGCCAAACCAAGAAGCATAAAGGTATGTTTATTTTTTCATTAGATAGCTTACATGATTATGTTGATATCATAGTTCTTATTTGTTTAAATAAACTGCTAGTCTCTTGTAGTATTCCTTTTGATTTCGTCAAACTAACGCCGTCGTCACAAATGGATCCGTGATAATTAACGTATCAAATCACGTCAACCAAAACATCTTTTATTTGAAACCTTTAAACTAATTTTGTTCCGTAAGCTAGCTTATAGCCTACTACAAAATTAAAGCCAAACAACCCTTTTTCATCTCATGAAGCGGATCCTCTAGTTGTACTAGCCGGATCCCAAATACAAGGATCCGGGAACCAGTAGGGATGTAAATACTGACTATCGCATTTCAAAAACATCACAGACCAATTTCCCCTCCCCACATAACACAAAAATGACTCAACAATTGATTTCATCCTCATAAGACTCCAAACCCTCAAGTATTCCTCACTTGAACACCATTGTAAGTAATTACACTAACTTGTTCTAATTTTCATCATCCTCATCCTAGGGTTTATGGTTACACAATTTCTAATCAATTAATTCAATTAGGGTTTTCAAAATTAATCATTAAAAGGGACTTTTAACACAACTAGGATTACATTGTGTTCACAACATTGTTAATACAAATCAAAACCATAAACCCATCTCAACTAATTTTACCTAATTAAGATATTTTTGTTTCTAGGACCAACCATGCCTAAAGCCACTCAACAAGACTACCATGATACCGTCCATTACCTCACCCATTACTACCGGGAAGAAGGGCTATCAAAAACCGATCGCAAATCTTCAAAAGACTTGAAAAACGACTTATTCACGAAGGTCATGTAGTCAAGGAATGTTTCCTTGAAGATACCGAAACTCGTCCAGCTTTCTCGGCAATCAACTTTGATTGTCTTCTTGACATTGATGAACAAATTTGCCGGTTTTCATCTTTGAATTCTATAAAGCATTAGGATCATTCAAATGCCGATGATAGCATTTCAATCGCCTTCATCATCAATAAACGAAACTTCATTCTACCTCTCAACACATTTGCTCAAATTCTTCGCATTCCTTGTGAAGGAATTTGTATGTATTCTCAAGATTGGGCAATTAACACTCAAAACCTTGCACTTGATTCTAAACCTATCTACAATACTCCTCTTGATGATCCCGAAATCATTCGAGATACTATCTTCAAGGTTAGGACCGACCAATCCCGGTACGACCGAAACAAAAAGCTTATTCACCGTAATCCTTTTCAAATGGAACTTTTCGAAATGCATCCCATGTTTAGAAAATGGGAAGAAATCCTTAGGGAAAACGCATTAGCCTAGTTGGTAACAAGGATCATCCAAATGCATGTCTTGTGCAAATGATCTATTGTCTTATCCACCAAAATCCATTTAATCTCGCCTATTACATGGTGAGGAGACTATAGGATTATGTTTGTTTCTTAAACACTTGTTTTGTGTATGGATGATTATGTTTTAGCACTCTTGATTGCTTTAACTTGGATATTTGCTATTTCTACCATTTCCTATGAGATGTTTTATATGATGACTTGCTTATATTTATGTTTAGTTTAATGGTTGACTAGTGTGCAAAATCTGCACATGATTCTGTGATGGTTCTGATCAGCAGATGCCGGATCCCTAGGATTATCCTAGACGGATCCCTCCCTTGAGGGAACCGTGGGATCCGTGACAACAGTTCAGCAATACAACATCCCATACATCAATATAGCTTACTAGATAACCTCACACTAGCTAATCATAAGATCTTAGAACTCAACTAAGTCTCCTTCAAAGATGAGAAAGCCTTAAACTCACTTATAGCTTACATAAGATCTTATTCAAAATGCCTTTTGATTTATCAAATCATCAAAAACTCACCATACTTCCGCTTCAATACCCACAAATTTTTTTTCTTTCAAAACACTTAGGTGGACATATTGAACAATTTTTCTTCTAGTCATCTTTATCTCAAAATGGGTCAAAAATTAGTTTTTCAATTCTTTTGAATTTTGAAGATTTTTCAAACTCCATCTCAAGCTAACATCTGGTCTCTAGGATCATTTATTATGACTTGACACCACCTAAACTCTTAGTGTTATCCTTAAACATCTATTGGTAGTCATTAAGTCCCATTTTTCTTCCATAAAAAGCAATCATTTGCTATATCATTCATTACTCTTGATTATTCAAGTATACCCTCACTTAAGATACATAGGAGGACTGAAAACACTCAAGATGGTATAGGTTTTAGCTCTTAGAAACTTCATTTCTAACCTTTCATAACTGATGAGAGCCAGATCCCTAGGATTAGCCTATCCGGATCCCTCAAAGGAGGGAACCGTGTGATCCGGGTGACAGATTATGTCAACTCTAGCCTAAACAATCATTTCAAGCTCATCTTGCTTACTTGAACACTCCACCTCATCTTTATTAAGTTCCTAGATCGGTGAAATTCGAACTTCAATCTTGTGCATGTTAATCATCACATTTCTAAGAATCTTAGTGGCTTAAGTCTTAAATACACTTGCCAAATTCTTCTCTTTATAAGTCATATTGATAGAACACTTTAGTCATCAAACACAACACAACTCTCAAAGAATTACCAACATCTTCCTTAGTCATTTCATCATGAGAAAAGCTCCCAGTGCTAACTCATCCACCCAAGAACCACCCAAGAAACTTGCTAGGGTCATACACGAAGTTTCCTCAACCGAATCATCTCCGGTCAAGTCCACAAATGCTAGGATTTCCCCTACACCAAAGAAACCAATCAAACTAATCCCCAAGAGGATTGTTCCCACAAGGATATCATCACCAAACTCTACTAAACCAAACATACCCTTTTCAACTCAACCAACATCATTGGTGTTTAGAGCCACCTCACAATCATCCCCACATTCTCACAACTTAGAGAACTTACCTCCTTGGCCATCTCATCTTCCACCACTACCAATGTAACACCCCCAAATTTGGTTTAGCGGAAGCATACATGTTAATGGGGAATGTTACGAAATTGGAGATCACAACACAAGTAATAAATAACGGAATACATACTCCGTTTAAATTCATAAAATAGTTTTGAAATATTATCTTACAACATTGTTTAGATAAATGGGCAAATCCCATAAGTTCAGTGGTCCCAATTTAAAAACATCAGTTTGTGTAAAAACACTTCTTTAGATACTACTACGACCATTTACCGCCATCTTGCCTTGCATCCAAGTTCACAATTTAAGCACCTGAGAAAATATGCTAAAAAGGTCAGCTAAAAGCTGGTGAGTTTATAGGTTTAAATTAAAATAGTAAGTTTGGACCAAAGCAAAATCATATAATCATTACAACGAATATAATGTTATATGGATGAATGTCTATTACGTTAGCTCTAAGTTCATGCAACCGATACTATGACGTTTACGTATGCTAATGATATCATACAATATAGGGGCCCATAGCGAGTGTTTTGTCCTCAACACTCAATTCCGACATGGTATACGTTTCGCCTTGGCCTAAGCAGGCCAACCGAAGCGGAGGAGTCACCTCAATAGATCTATTTATAACATTGCGCTTCCCAATGGGGAGCTGGCGGTTCATGAAAAGGGCATTCTCTAGGGACATAAGGGCTTAGGCTAAACCACGTAATAGTAATCATGCAATAGTTTAGGTCCATAAAAAGGTTTTGCATATTTTCTCACCCAAAATGTACAAAACAGTTTATCAAGTAAAGAGGGCTATGAAAACTCACCTTAGCAAATGCAATCCGAAAGTAAGATTTAGTGATTGTTGTGAGGCGGCACCGACACGCGACCTAGATATGGAGGGCAATATTTAGTTCATTGTTTTAAGTATTCCTTACTTAAAGTAGTTCAATGGTTTTTATAATTGTATTAATACTAAATGTAAGTTTGTAAAAAAAAAATTGTTAAAATGGTTTTACTAGTAAGTATACGGAGTATATATACTTTTCATGTTGACATTACTATGGTTTTAAAATCCGTAGTTTGATTTGGAATTAATTACGATATTCCACTAGTAAGTATATAGATGTATATATACTTATTTAAGTTGACACAAAATGGTATTGTCAAAATTATATGTGATTGATTTAATTTCTAATTGTATTTAGAAAATACTTGAGTTAAATTTGAAGTCTTCCAAATTTAATGAATGATAAAATAAGATAGTGGTCTCTATTTATTTATCAAAACTTGTTCTTAATATATATAGTTTTAAACGGGAAATTTACTCGACATACGTTTGTTCATATATTTGACGTTAAAAGTTGACGTAGACATTATTAAGTGAATCATGTTTAAAAACACTTGTTGTTTATATCAAACCATCACACATTTTACGTTGGATTAAGATTTTTGACGTTAAGACAATATGTACGAAATGGAATGAAGACTATGCGGTTACGAGTTTGGTTTTACAATTGATCTCTAGTTATGTTTCACGTTATATTTTGTGAATCCGTTTAATTCCTCGAACAAATACTCCATAGTGTTATGGGTCATGGCCGTGTCTATAATGATGGGAAATCGAATTTGGGCGGGCCCGATGTGAATTACATGCATGAATGGGTTTCGGCCCAATGGTGGTGTAGGAGTTGGGTGATCCAAGCAATTGTTATTCACATAATTTTTAGAAGTCAAATGCTAAGATTTTGTCACCAGGTTTTATCAATATGCACAAGTCTTGTTTCAAAGCTTCACGGGAGTAACAGGTCTCGTGATATACTTGTTCGTTTATGCTCCAACTTGTGAAGCCGAATCTCTCGACTAGCGAGTGTGACTCCATCATTATGGTACTACCAAAATGAAGTTGTCGACTCACTTATATAGTCTCAAGTATATCCATTTTGATGACAAGTTTGCCTATCGAAAAAGAATTGACTAAGAGGAAATGACTCCTTAACGAGACTCATTTCAACGAGGTATTAGGCTAACCCCTTTGCTGAAAATGAAAGCAAGGTGCGACGATGTCATATATTAGCTGAGTACTACTCAACTAGGTTCCATTTTGTCAACTAATTTACTATCACGGCCCTTGACAAGTATAAACTACCCACAATGTTTATTGGCGAAAGAGTACACTCGACATGGATTTCTCCCTAGGCATACATGACAGCTTATACACAGTGTTCACAACTGAAATTTGAGTCCCACAACACTAAGATAACACGCATTTTTCTCATGTTTAGGCATGGCTATGACATGGTTCGACTCATTTAAGTGACTTGAATGTTGGCTGGGAAAAGAATGCGAACATCAACATGTGATCCTAGAACACTTGACTCATCTATATTATCTTGTTTCATACTCTCGACCAAACTCAACATATCATTACAAATTTTAATCTCATGACCAACATAAGTTTCCAGATTTTGATATCATTTGACATTAGCAAGTTTTACAAAACTTATCTCTTCTAATTCCCATTCTCGACATTAAACCAAACCGACCCCATTTGTAAATGACCACTTAAGTTTTAGGTAACATAAATTGTTTATCAAACACAAAGATTTTAACATGTGAAAGTCAACTTTTGTTTCCTTTGATTTATAACTCGACAACATCAAAACAAAAGAATCCAACAACAACCGAGGTTTACATGAAAATTTCATATACTTGAAATCATAAGGTAAATTAACAACAACAATTTCTACTTATGCTATTCGAACCTCGACAAAACATCATCAAATAACATGTCATTATAACGAAATTACAAGATGAGGACATTGAACCTTATTAAGAGTGAGATGAGAAAATGTTGAGGATGTAAGCTAACCCAAGAAACCCCACAGAAATCGAACCTCTTAATCGATCCTGAGAAAAACTCAACAGCTTCTCAACACCTTTGAGAATACTACTCTTTGTGGTGGGTTTGAGATTTGATTTGTATGTGTCCTTAGTCTCGAGTAGCATAAGAAAGGATTAAGAAAGAGTCTTTGACTCATCTTCCCACCTCGTAAGATGAGTGATAACCAATCTTGGCTCTACTTTGTCTTTACCTCTCCACTAGGCGTATTCTCATTGGAGAAATGGAATAAGGATGGTGACTTTTGAAGCACCTATGACTATCTTGAGCTCTCCCTTTTATGTGGCTGTGCATGGGTTGGTGAAAACCCAACAAAAACATTCATCAAATTATCTTGGATGAAGAGGTGAGGATGAAAGGATCCATTGCAGGTTCCATTTTTATCAATCTCCCCTTTGGGTGCATTGACCTAGGCGTAGAGCATGGGTAGCAGGGAAAGTAGGTGGCTTCTTTGGGAAGATAAGGTTTTGTTGGTATTATCTTGAGAGAGGAAAAAGAAAACGTGTGGGGAGAAGAAGCAGAAAATGATAAAGTATAGGAGAAGTGAGGGAGAGGGGGCGGATAGTCCAAAGGAAAAAGAAAAGAAGAAAAAATGTTATCTTAACTTATATTTATTTCAAATGTAATCATTGTAAAGTTTTATTCTTTTGTTGTATCACTTTTATTTATCATACATGTATTACTTACTAATGTTATAAGTTAAAAGTGTAGGTGGTGCGAAATATTTTTGTGTCCCGTGAATTAATATCATGACCGAAGTATTAAAGTTCGATAATTTTTATGATGTAGTATTTTATGGATATGCTTCGGAAATTTTATTGTCTTTGTGATATTTTTCATTACAGAAATTTGTCATTTGTTTTGTTTGCCCTGATCATAGTGTCGGTACGCGTGCAGTGTCGGTCACTGGGAAAAAAAAACGAGATAACCTCTCGTCTTACAATTTATATCATAAGACAAAATGAAATATTCATGAAATGAAATGAATGCAAAAGTGATGCAATAGTCTACTGTATGCGAGTTAACTACTCAAATGATCAGGCAAAGCTTATGCATGCTTAATGACTAGGCTTCGTAAAAATAAATTATCATTTACTAGTTAAATTTTAGTGAAAATTTACCGTGTGTCACATCCTCCCCGCCTTAGAAGGAAATCCGTCCTCGGCTTTCACTTAGAATTACTTGTTGGAGTTGAGAATAGATGTGGGTATTTACGCTTGAATTGATCTTCACGTACCCACGTGTATTCTGGACCTCTTTGAGAGTTCCAGCGGGCTTTGACGATAGGGATGCGGCTTTGCTTAAGCCGTTTGATTTCCCGATCCATAATATCAATGGATTCCTTGACGAAATTCAATCTTCCGTCAACTTGGATTTCTTCCAAAGGAATGGCAAGTGTTTCGTCAGAAGGACATTTCTTCGGGTTGCATACGTGAAACACGTTGTGCACAGAGTTGAGTTCTTGTGATAATTAAAGTCGGTAGGCTACCGACCCGATTCTTACGAGGATTTTGAAAGGTCCAATGTAACGAGGATTTAACTTTTTACGTCATCCAAAATGGATTACGCCTTTACATGGCGTTACAAATCCATAGTATGAAAGGGTGGTTCTCCGAGTTGTTCGCATCGGAATAGTTGTACATAACGTATAGTTCTGACGGTAATCCGAGTTAGTAAACTCCCAGCTCGATCTTGGAAAGGATCTGATTAATCCTACAAAATAGGGTTTTGCCCTTTGAGTTCTTGTTAGAATGGTTTATGCTTTTCTGAGGCGAAACCTCAACCTAACTTTCTCGTTGGTTTAAACTTCAAGCGACCTTTAGTCCTATATTTATTGATTTTGACGATCAGAGTTGTTTGCACTCGACCTCTGGTCCGCATACTATTATCAATGGTTCTCGATAGAAGCTTGGAGCCATTGAACTGGTTCCTTACCAGTCTCTGTTCTGAACACGATTGATTTGCGCTTTTGACCATATGGTGTCTCATGAGGTGGTCTCTTGTTGCAAGGGGATTGGGTTAAGGCAATTTGCCTACTCTATTCACCTTTCAAAACATGTTACTCATGCTCGAAGTATAACTTTTATAGATTGAACGGTCCTTCCATTTAGTTTAGCAGTCGGGAGACGGTAGGTGGCACTCATTTCCAGATGGATTCTCATGAGCTTTGGAGTGGTCTTCGAAAGTTTGATGTGAATGGTTATCGCTATTTGGAATAATGAGAATTGAAATACTATGACTCGTAGCGCTTTGCTTCAAGCAAACCGTGTAAGCTTGTCGAGGTTGCCGTCCATCTTTGTTCGGTAGGGATAGGTGGATTTGGTGAGATGATCAATTATTACCAAAGTAGAGTTATAATCGATAGAGGTCTTTCGTGACTTGGTTTTAGAGTCCATTGTTATGCATTCCCATTTCTATCGGAAATTTTGGTTTGTCTGGTGTAGGTTTGATGATTTCGATTGCTTTGAATTTTCCTTTTCGAACATGCTAAGTATTGTTTGACATAGGTCAAATACCGACCTTCATGTTTGGTACTCGAGAATAGCTACGGATCAAGGTGCATTTTGCCGCCACTAGATAAGTATTACTCTTGGCCTTAATGAGGTTCACACGATAGGATTACAAATCCCTTCATGGTGTGGGTTTTAACATTGGTTCTTGGGGTTAAGATTCCCTTTGGTTTCTTACGGACTCCCCTTCACCTTTAGGTATGCTGTAAGAGTTTTATTTAGTCGGTTCTTCCTTTGAGTGCTACCACTTGAGCTTCAAGACTTTGAATGGGAGGGGCGGACTAGATCTTTCGTCTTCCCAATGAGCTGGCTTTTAAAAGGTTTAGTTTGTTAGATGTTGCTTAGAGTATATGCGGTTATGACTGTTTTGCCCTGGGTGAGTACGAATGTTGTAATTGAACTTATGTTGCGACTCCAATTATTGGTGTCGTCACATGGTCAACTTCCTTTTTGTTTCCGTACATTCCGTAGGACCTTGTGGTCAGTGTACACTGTACTTCCTTGATGCAGTAGGGATAACGTTTCTAGGTTTTCCTAGTGAGATCATGTCATGTTCCAATTCTAATTTGTGCACTGCGTTATGCTTCTCATGGATCTTTGGGTGTTGAGTACTCTATACCATTATTTTCCTTTTTGGATCAGGATAGTTTCCAGCTCTGGTGTAAAGCGTCTCCCTTGAATGGTAGAGCCTCTGTCATACTCAGGTATGTCTAAAACAGGTGTATCACATGATTTTTCCTTGCGTAGTGTTTGTTGGGTTAACCTAGGGTGTATGATGATCTATTCCTTTCTTGGTTCAGTGTAGGTGATAGGATACTAAGTATGAATCGGCATATCCGAGGCATCAGTCTTTGTGTCCAGTGTTCTACAGGGAGTTAATTCATTGTCGAAGATTCAAACGTTTCACATTCGTTTCCTTAGTAGAAGATTTCTTCTCTTAGATGGCACGGTTTATTCTATTCACGTGAAATGTGAAATGTATGGTATTTTAAGGTGGGGTGTCGAAATGAGATATGAACTTTACTATTTCGTGATAGTGAGTTAAGCACTTCCTTTAACCTGACCGGGTAAGAATTTCAAGAATTTAACCATGCTCGTGCACGTTACCCCTCCCGAATTATACATAGGTGATCAGGCTATGTATAATTGAGGACCGGTGACGTGTTGTTCGGTATAGTCTTAATCTTGGTGTATTTATTCTTTGGTCATCGGAAATGTCGCAAAAGTTCAGGTGCGAAGTTTTGGTGTGATGGTTTATAAGATTTGCTAGGCCGACCAATTCTGTCAACATGATCTATGGCTCGTTTGACCAAGATGTGTGAAGCAATGACAACCTGGTTACGGATGGAATGTTGAATTTGTGATTCTTGGCGAGGTAACAGTTTGAGTTGGTCTTAACGGTATTGATAATAATACCTTCGCAATCTTTGAAATGTGGATTCTTCTAAGTCATCTTGTTGGGTGATACCAATTTGTCAGAGAGACTAGTCGCATACCCAAGATGACTTTCTCTTATCTTCAAAGAATCCTTTCGTCGTGATAAGATAGTTGAAATCCTTAATGATATGGTGAAAGTGGTCATGGAGAAGACATATATTAAGATAGCATGATAATGACAACTGGTATATTACAAGGAAAGGTTTAGTACATTAAGGTTACATAGAGGAGTACTTAAAGTAGATTCTTAAGACTATGACTTGGAAGTTTAAACTAAGCTTTATTACAAACAGCATCTCTAGCTAACTTAGTTTCTTCCTTGGTGTCCGTTGGAGGCCTGAATAATTCTTCACACTTTCTTCAGGAAATTGTTTCGACAGTTGTTGCCTTCATGCTGATCCTTCCTATCCGGGCACTTGTTTTTATTGTGACCTTTCATTCCACACCCATGGCATACCACTGCCTCCCGATAGGGTTGCTTACAATCTCCCATCTTATGTCCAATTCCTTTACAAATTCCACAAGGTGTAGGGCACTTTCCGTAGTGGTAATATGGGCATATATTGCACTTGGGTTTTGTTCCAGCATACATTACTCCCCGTTTGGTTTCAGCAGTCCTAACTTCAGCCGTCTATTGGCGCTTGATTGATTGTTGCACTTGATCTTCCTCACCATCATATACCCAGTACCTCTTGCTACCACAGTACTCCCTTGCTTTGCCTTGGGGCAGTGATTCTGTCAATCCAGAAGTCGCACCAGTAGCTTCTTGAGTGACAGTGGGTGCGAATGCAACAACGTTCCTCCGAATTTCGGAGAACATCCCCAAAAGTATGCTTCGAGTTTCCTTTCCTCAGGTCCTATCATATCAGGACATAGTTGGGCCTTTTCACGAAGCGGTTGGTGTACCCTTCGAGGTCATTCCCATCATAGTTAGTCCACAGAGCTCTTGTTCCATCATTCAGTTCATTCCTTGAGCGATTACGAAATCATCATTTTCTTGAGGTGTCCCACCAGTGAGTAAGCAACGTCTATTCCTACTAATTGGACATAAGTATTCCACCATGTGAGGGCTAGGTGCGAAAGGTGCAAGTAGCATACTTGACCTTACAATTGTCCATGTGACTACGCTCATGGAAAATTGTCTCTAACCTTTCTAGCCATTTTGCTAAACCTATGGCTCCTTGATCCCTCAAATCTTTGGTGGTTTCTGAGTTCACAATTCTTGGTAAGAGAAATTTTGTGTTGTAGGCGTCTTACTAACAACTTCTTCCTTATTCCACTGGCTGATGTTGTTGATGTTGTGATTGACGTGATAGTTAGCAATTCTTGCATCAATTCGTTCAGTAACAGATTTCTCAATGGTGGTTGTATCCATGTTCAGCTTTACTGGAAACATTTTCCTTCAACCACAAGAAATGACAACAATGAGTTTTCTATGAGTAGGAGGACCATGGTAGAGATCCATAAGGTTACAACATGTACTATTTCTCAATCCAGTATTTCCTAGGCTGTATTGACTGGATATCACGTAGACTTAGTTTATTATGATGATGTTAAGAAAATGGGAATTGGTTGGAGTGAGTTTAACATAAGGTTATAATTCACAAGACGTTGTTTATCATGCATAGTCGCTCATCACCATAAGCTTGATTACATCTTAAGAAGATTCCTGGCTCATAAGGCCGATACATAACATGCGTTCATTGACTCGCTCTAGTTTGTTATACAACAAAACTACTACTAGCGTTTTATTGAAGTCACTCATCACAACGTCTAATACAATGCCAAGTGACATTTAAGTATTTCCCGGTGCTGCCCCGGGTTGACTTTGTTGAGTTGCCTTCCATTCCTCTAACTCTCTGAGTTGGGCCTCCATCCTAGCAAATTTGTTGTTAGCCTCATTTGTCATACTTTCCATAGTACGTCTTTGAAATTCTACGACACCCTCCAGGTACCCTGTCTCAGTTAATGCTATTGTAGTAACGGTCTCCAACCGTGTCAGCCGACTCTCAATCTCTGTGAGACGTCCCTGGGTATCCCCTGGAGTTTGTAAAGCACACCTTTCAATGTGGTCTTCAAGGCGGGCAATTACTTCGTTCAACTTCTCACGAGTTCATTCTATTACTATTCCAACATCGTTGTAGCATTCCTTGAGTTTTTCGCCAAGCGCTTGTAGCTCTTCCACCACTTCTTCAATCCCTTCAATCCTTTCTTCTGGTAATACTCCCAGATGGTCCGACATCTCTTCTATTTTTTCCTCATGACGTGTTATGCGTGCCATAACTGTGTCGAGAGTTGATGGTCTAGAGGTGGCTGCTCCCGAAGTTTCCCCAACTTCGAACACACTAGGAGGTGGTGTACCAGAAGACGATGGTGATGATGCAGAGAGAAAGATTCTCTTGCTAGCGGTATCTCCCAACGAGAAGTGGATCTCTTTGGTGCCTTGGTGAGAGTGTAGGAGTAGTGGGTGGTAGGTATAGTCTTGATAGTAGTGATGATTTGGAAGTGAGCGGGTGGAGTGTGGGTAGTACCTCACGGTGAACTTGATACACTACCTGCACGGGTTTCGATGTCGGGAGTGAGTTGAGAAGGGGCGGGATGCGTTCGGTGTGACAAACCTTACATTGTGTCATTGCATCCGACTCAGAGTGAGGGAAGACATGGTGCGTGACAAGGCGGTGTATATGTGTAAGTATGTGGAAAAATACTCATGATGAATATGAAATAGTGCACTAGTAAATAGGAAATAAAACATACGATCCTATTTAAATGAACTCTAAGTAAAATGGCAAGTAAGGCAAGCGGCAAATCGACGGTCGTAGTATGATGTTTTTGTAAAAAGTAGTTATAGTTTAGGGTTTATATGTACCTAGTTCTCTATAACTTAGGCTCGATGCTAATCTGTAACACCCCAAATTTGGTTTAAGCGGGCTTATACGTGTTAATGGGGAATGTTACGAAATTGGAATCACAACACAAGTAATAAATAACGGAATACATACTCCGTTTAAATTCATAAAATAGTTTTGAAACATTATCTTACAACATTGTTTTAGATAAATGGGCAAATCCATAAGTTCGATGGTCCCAATTTAAAACATCGGTTTGTGTAAAACACTTCTTTAGATACTACTACGACCATTTACCGCCATCTTGCCTTGCATCCAAGTTCACAATTTAAGCACCCGAGAAAATATGCTAAAAGGTCATTAAAATGTGGTGAGTTCATAGGTTTAAATTAAAATAGTAAGTTTGGACCAAAGCAAAATCATATAATCATTACAACGAATATAATGTTATATGGATGAATGTCTATTACGTTAGCTCTAAGTTCATGCAACCGATACTATGACAGTTTCTGTATGCTAACAGATATCATACAATATAGGGGCCCATAGATGTATATATACTTATTTAAGTTGACACAAAATGGTATTGTCAAAATTATATGTGATTGATTTAATTTCTAATTGTATTTAGAAAATACTTGAGTTAAATTTGAAGTCTTCTAAATTTAATGAATGATAAAATAAGATAGTGGTCTCTATTTATTTATCAAAACTTGTTCTTAATATATATAGTTTTAAACAGGAAATTTACTCGACATACGTTTGTTCATATATTTGACGTTAAAAGTTGACGTAGACATTATTAAGTGAATCATGTTTAAAAACACTTGTTGTTTATATCAAACCATCACACATTTTACGTTGGATTAAGATTTTTGACGTTAAGACAATATGTACAAAATGGAATGAAGACTATGCGGTTACGAGTTTGGTTTTACAATTGATCTCTAGTTATGTTTCACATTATATTTTGTGAATCCGTTTAATTCCTCGAACAAATACTCCGCAAGTGTTATGGGCTGCGGCCCGTGTCTATAATGATGGGGAAACTGAATTTGGGCCAGGGCCCGATGTGAATTACATGCATGAATGGGTTTCGGCCCAATGGTGGTGTAGGAGTTGGCTGATCCAACGAATTGTTATTCACATAATTTTAGAAGTCAAATGCTAAGATTTTGTCACGGGTTTTATCAATATGCACAAGTCTTGTTTCAAAGCTTCACGGGAGTATGGGTCTCGTGATATACTTGTTCGCTTATGCTCCAACTTGTGAAGCCGAATCTCGACTAGCGAGTGTGACTCCATCATTATGGTACTACCAAATGAAGTTGTCGACTCACTTATATAGTCTCAAGTATATCCATTTTGATGACAAGTTTGCCTATCGAAAAAGAATTGACTAAGAGGAAATGACTCATTAACGAGACTCATTTCAACGAGGTATTAGGCTAACCCCTTTCTTTGAAAATGAAAGCAAGGTGCGACGATGTCATATATTAGTGAGTACTACTCAACTAGGTTCCATTTTGTCAACTAATTTACTATCACGTTCTTGACAAGTATAAACTACCCACAATGTTTATTGGCGAAGAGTACACTCGACATGGATTTCTCCTAGGCATACATGACTTATACACAATGTTCATAGCGAAATTTGAGTCCCAACACTAAGATAACACGATGTTTCTCATGTTTAGGCATGGCTATGACATGGTTCGACTCATTTAAGTGACTTGAATGTTGGCTGGGAAAAGAATGCGAACATCAGCTTGTGATCCTAGAACACTTGACTCATCTATATTATCTTGTTTCATACTCTCAACCAAACTCAACATATCATTACAAGTTTTAATCTCATGACCAACATAAGTTTCCAGATTTTGATATCATTTGACATTAGCAAGTTTTACAAAACTTATCTCTTCTAATTCCCATTCTCGACATTAAACCAAACCGACCCCATTTGTTAGTGACCACTTAAGTTTTAGGTAACATAAATTGTTTATCAAACACAAAGATTTTAACATGTGAAACTCAACTTTTGTTTCCTTTGATTTATAACTCGACAACATCAAAACAAAAGAATCCAACAACAACCGAGGTTTACATGAAAATTTCATATACTTGAAATCATAAGGTAAATTAACAACAACAATTTCTACTTATGCTATTTAAACCTCGACAAAACATCATCAAGTAACATGTCATTATAACGAAATTACAAGATGAGGACATTGAACCTTATTAAGAGTGAGATGAGCAAATGTTGAGGATGTAAGCTAACCCGAGAAACCCTACACAAATCGAACCTCTTAATCGATCCTGAGAAAAACTCAACAGCTTCTCAACACCTTTGATAATACTACTCTTTGTGGTGGGTTTGAGATTTGATTTGTATGTGTCCTTAGTCTCTCGAGTAGCATAAGAAAGGATTAAGAAAGGAGTCTTTGACTCATCTTCCCCACCTCGTAAGATGAGTGATAACCAATCTTGGCTCTACTTTGTCTTTACCTCTCCACTAGGCGTATTCTCATTGGAGAAATGGAATAAGGATGGTGACTTTTGAAGCACCTATGACTATCTTGAGCTCTCCCTTTTATGTGGCTGCGCATGGGTTGGTGAAAACCCAACAAAAACATTCATCAAATTATCTTGGATGAAGAGGTGAGGATGAAAGGATCCATTGCAGGTTCCATTTTTATCAATCTCCCCTTTGGGTGCATTGACCTAGGCGTAGAGCATGGGTAGCAGGGAAAGTAGGTGGCTTCTTTGGGAAGATAAGGTTTTGTTGGTATTATCTTGAGAGAGGAAAAAGAAAACGTGTGGGGAGAAGAAGCAGAAAATGATAAAGTATAGGAGAAGTGAGGGAGAGGGGGCGGATAGTCCAAAGGAAAAAGAAAAGAAGAAAAAATGTTATCTTAACTTATATTTATTTCAAATGTAACTGTTGTAAAGTTTTATTCTTTTGTTGTATCACTTTTATTTATCATACATGTATTACTTACTAATGTTATAAGTTAAAAGTGTAGGTGGTGCGAAATATTTTTGTGTCCCGTGAATTAATATCATGACCGAAGTATTAAAGTTCGATAATTTTTATGATGTAGTATTTTATGGATATGCTTCGGAAATTTTATTGTCTTTGTGATATTTTTCATTACGTAAATTTGTCATTTGTTTTGTTTGCCCCGATCATAGTGTTTGGAGTGCGGCGTGCGGTGTCGGTCATTTGGGAAAAAAACGAGATAACCTCTCGCCTTACAATTTATATCATAAGACAAAATGAAATATTCATGAAATGAAATGAATGCAAAAGTGATGCAATAGTCTCATGTGATCGAGTTAACTACTCGAATGATCGTGCAAAGCTTATGCATGCTTAATGACTAGGCTTCGTAAAATAAATTATCATTTACTAGTTAAATTTTAGTGAAAATTTACCGTGTGTCACAACCAACAAATTCACTTGAAAAGGTAGTGCAACAAAACCAAAGTATTGAATCAACACTTGCACCAATATCAACTTCTCATATTCCCCCCAATAGTCCATTTTGGATTATGAGGAGACATCAAAGTCAACCACTCAACCACATGGAAGTTGACACTTCATTACCTCCATCCTCAAACATTGTTGAGCCACCACTTAATAAGCCTCCACAAATTCCTCCCTCATTTGAGGATCCTCAACCCACTTCACTTGAACCTCCATTTCAAGAAGCTCAAAACCATGACAAGGATTGCTATCATTGTCAACATGTTGAAAGGTTGATACATGAACAACGTGAAGAGCAACGTTTCATGTTTTATCACATCCTCGAACGCTTCGAAGAGGTCAACAAACCTAAACAACCATATGCCTAAAGAGGTGTCCTAGTCTTAAGCTCAAACTTAGAACGTCTAGGAATCCCACTTTACCCTTAAGAACGTGGTTACTTCTTAAGCTTAGGTAACTCGTTAGTATTTGTAGAAAATGTATGGCTAGATCATTCTCTTAGTTGTAGAGATTTGTTTGATTATCTCTTTATTTTATTAAATGATATCTTATGTGCCATATTGCTTTGAGTGTATTATTTATATATATCTCACTCTACTTAGCATTTGTTTGGAATATCACAATTGCTGAAAATATGTCACCAGACAGACGGATCCCTCCAAAATGCCTAGACGGATCCCTCCACAAAGGGAACCGTGGGATCCGTGGTACAGAAAAATAATTTTCTACTAACTTGAGTCTTATTTGCAGGAAATTATGCACAATACTCTTGTTTTCTAACCGTTATTTTGTGGATTTTCAAAATACATGAAGATTTTGACACCATAAAGCTAGGGGAGCTTTGTGTCAAACCATACATCGTAAAGTCATTTGTAATTTGATCCTATTTGGATTACTCTTCATGACACCCCATTGCAAAGTTGCAATCTTCAGGGGGCATTTTCACATGAGGACGAACCATTTGCAAAAATAATTGCAAAACATTAACTTACTTACTTTCATATACTTGGCGCCTCACAAGGGATGGACTCGTCAAGGGGAGTTAAGACGAGATCCATTCCGTTACTTGCTCTCTTTACATTTTTTTCTTTTTACATTTTTTCTTAAAACTTTGTGTTAGTTTCTTTTGACACTCTTTTGTTTCGACAAAAGGGGAGAAGAAAGTAAAACTCAATTCGAACTTTTACAATTTTAGTTTTCCTTAAAATAATTTTATGATTTGTCATCAACAAAGGGGAGATTGTTAATACAAATAAGCCGTAAAACGTTTATTTATATTTCTGATCTTCTAATGTTTTGTCGATAACAAGCGTAAAATCATTTTAACGAAACAAATAAAATAAATGTAAACTGCTCGAGCCAATAGTTTTCTAACACACTTACGTTTTCACATAAAACACTAAAACAAGTATAAATGATTTTATGATTTAGTAATACATATGTACAACAACTAGTGTTTACATATTTGGGTAAATATATACTTAAACTAGTATATACTAAAATGGGTAAAAACTAACAAATGGTATTGACCCATAACTCATGGTTTTATCCAAACCATTTGACTAGGTACATTAAACTCATGAGATACATTGTATCTAATAAGAAACCCATGGATCAACCCATGACCCATGACCCATAACCAAAATACCCATGGGTAAAGAGGAGCGTCCCACGGATCCTTAGCTTTACGCTAGCCGGATCTCTTGTGGGAGGGATCCGTGGGATCCGGGAACGATAAGTTTTCTCCTATAAATAGTGAGCCATTTCTTCATTTTGGCTCACCACTTTCACACATACTTTCTCCAAGTATTGTACCTCTCTAACCACCGATCCTAAGGGATCTTTCTATGTAGTTTGTCTTTTGTTTTGTGTGATTCTCAGGTTCCTCTTAAAGCGTAGATCACCACTTCTTGAAGTCGAGCAAGCTCAAGTCCATGAGTTGCCATGTTCGTCATCATCAAGACAACTAAGGTTCTCTTGTTGATAGTTCTTTCTTCCTCCGTAGAGATGTTGTGTTGAAGGCATTAGTGAAGGATGCCGAAAGAGTCAAGACAAAGCATTAGTGAAAGGTGCTTCGTGTCCGTGTCAAAAGAATTAGTGAAGAATGCTAAAGGTGTCAAGACCAAGGCATTAGTGAAAGATGCCTAAGAATCAAATCAAGTGGCATTAGTGAAGAATGCCTGGAGTCGATAATCGATGAGGTGCATCGATATACATATAAGTATTAATTTATTTCAAGGATGGTGATATCCTTGATGGTGTTGTAATAAGGAGTGGATCTCTTTGAAATTAGGTGTTGTGTTGTGATGGGTAGTAGTTCCTCCATAGTAATGGAACTAGGTGCTAGCCTAGTACCTAATAAAGGGTAGGCGGCGTTGTGATAGGTGGGTTCACCTTGGTGAAAGAACCTGGTTAGCCTAGCATCGGAAAAGCAGTAGGCGGCGTTGTGAAGGCTTCTCCGCCATAAAGAGATTGGTGTCGTGTAGTGTTTACTGAACTCGAGTAGGTGACTCGGGGGTGGAGTAGGGCGAGGAAGGTGTCCTCAGAAACAACCACTATAAATACTCGTGTAGTGGTTATGTGTTTCTTACTTTTATCTTTCATTACATGTTTATATATCTATCTATCAACGTCCAACATAAACAACTAAATAGATTGACATAAGTCGATATAAATATTTAAAAGGAAGTCTTAAAATTGGTAAAACTATTCAACCCCCTTTCTAGTTTTCCACATAGATCTCAAATTTATCATAGATCCGATGAACCAATTAGAGCAATTTTTTTAAAAATAAACTTTCACCTTTTTTTTTAAATTAAATATCTCGCAAACCGTTAATTGTTCTGTGATAAAATCGTACAATCATGACGAGATTAAATTATCTTTCTATAGATATCTTCTACTATATATTTTAACGATTTTGTTTTTCA
This sequence comes from Chrysanthemum lavandulifolium, assembly GCA_022545495.1. Lineage (NCBI taxonomy): Eukaryota > Viridiplantae > Streptophyta > Magnoliopsida > Asterales > Asteraceae > Chrysanthemum > Chrysanthemum lavandulifolium. The sequence continues at coordinate 164,217,410 of CM040239.1, read as the reverse complement.
AAATTTCTACCGTAAAAATCATATATGATTCGATTTTCACAAATCATATACTAGTATGATTTAAAAATCATATATGATTTGTGAAAATCATATATGATTTGTGAAAATCATATATGATTCGATTTTTAAAATTCATATATGATTTTTGAAAATCATATATGATTTTACAAATCATATATGATTTTTTTGGACGGAATTTTTGAAAAAAAATTTGTCAAAAATATAAAAAAGTGCATATTAATAAAAAGATAATTTAATTTTCGTTGCGATGGTGTATTTTTTTATAGTTTGAAGATTTACCGTTTGCAAGATATGTTGTTTTAAAAAAAAGAATTAAAAAATAATTTTTTATTAACTTTGATTAAAAATGAAATGTTAAGATTAGTTATTTCAACTTATCTTTTCTATCTTCCAAAGCATCTTCATCACCCCAACCAAACCCAGTTCATAATCACAAAATCAGTTAAATCAAACAAGTACTAATGAGTGGTTCAAGTAGAACATTTAGCACACTTCTCTGGAGATTATCAACTGGGGTCCCACTCAAATCCCCAAATTCATTCTCATTTCAAGGTATATCAATAAACCCTTCTCATTTTTTCAATGTTTTGCTTATTTGATTTTTTTTCAACATATTTGAAATGGGTTTTTGATTTCATTGCAAAAGATGCAAACTTTATTGTTTATGAATAATTATTTATTGATGAAATTGCGTTTCTTTAATGGTTTTAGGCTACTTAAACCCTTTCAAATGCTTAAAGATTTTGTTTATTTGAATCCTTTTTGAAAAATTTGAAATGGGTTTTTGATATTATTGCAAAAGATGCAAATTTTATTGTTTATGAATCATTATTTATCAATAAATTTGTGTTTTTTTATGGTTTTCGAACATTTTTAAGTTTTTCAAGATTTTGTTTATATAATTCTTTTTAAACAAATTTGAAATGGGTTTTTGATTTTATTGCAAAATATCGCAACTTTATTGTTTTTAAATGATTGTTTACTGATAAAGTTTCTGTTTTTATGGTTTTTAGGGGCTGTTAGGCTGAACAGGAATCTATCTTGTTCATCATTTTACTCATCTTGTGCTGTGTGGGTTGATCCATATGAGTTTAGTTATCGGAATTCTGTTAGGACGATTTGGACTCGTGGTCCTCTTTGTATGGGTAGAAGGTCTTGCAAAATTGCAGGCAGGAAGGTGAGAAAGCATGTCTTATTTTTTGATTATTTTTAAATGTGTTTTTTTGGATTTTAATCTTGTGATTTAGATTATTGTTGATATTAGGGAAAATTGCATCAGCATGCAAGCACATTTCGCGTGTCTGTCATTGTATTTAACAAAGTAACGAACCCTCTTTTTTTCTTACCATTTGATTTAAAACAATGCTGTTTTGCTACTAACAGCTGTTTCTTTAAAATTTAAAAGAAGACGGCTACTTTTGGCTGTTGACATGGTTAGTTATTGGTTATACCAGGTTAGGTACATGACTAGGTAATGAAATATAATTTTGCCAAATTAAATGGTCAGAAAATGCTTGTGACAGATGATGGAAATTATGATGATTATGAATGTATTCTTTATATTGGAATCAATATCTGTTGTTTAGTACAAGTCAAGGATTGCTTAAGTTTACATCATGGTACTAAATAGTTAAATTTTTGGAAAAGAAAAAATTACAGTGACGGCAACGTCGGCAAGTTTAAAATTAATGTTAGTCGGAGTAAGGTTTTTTTATAGGTTATTCATTTTTTTTTTGCATTCATTATTAGGCCTAAATGCAGGGGGCTAATGATGCAAAGAAGGCTAAGCTCTATTCAAAAGTTGGAAAGGAAGTTGTATCTGCGTAAGTTCCTCAAATTTCTAAACCTATGTACTTGTGTGATTGTGCGTACCTTAAGACTTACGGATGGAAAACACCTATGTTAATTGTTCTATTCTCTTTGCGGACGTCCCCCCATATGCTGAACCAACTTTGCTAAATCATCAACTCAGTTCAATATATAGTTTAGTAGAGTGATAACCTAACAATTAACTACTTAAGAGCCCCTATTAACAAATATTCTTTCGTATCTCATTTACTTTAAATTGCTCTCATGAGATCCCCTTATATGCATTGCTAAACCTAATGGTAATTCCTTAAGTTTTCTCTCTGAAGATTTGAGTACAAACTACTCTCAAGCCTTTGATGTAGATCACTAGATCCTTGTGAAGCCTCTTGTAGGATACCCTTAATGTAAGTTCAACATAGATGTTGAAATAGTGTGTTAACAACACCATATCATGAACTGTTAGAACCTTTTTTAAATGCACTATTGTATCACTCATATCTCTCTGAATAATCTATTTTTCAATGCACACCCACCACTTCAGTTTGTTAAGGTGTTTATGCATGTAGTGTCGAGAGTTTGATGTCGAATGTATCGAAATGTTCTGTCCTTATCACTTCAAAGGTGATCGAAGGTCACTGACCCGACAAAACATTAATTAATTAATTTTGAACAGAGTAAGTAAGGAACATATGGGAAAAGTTGGTTAGAATATTTATTTATAGTGAATAACACTAATTTTGAATAATTAGGAGATTGTGTTACATAGGCATAACATGTTTTGATCTAAAAAATAACTCTGGGTACTGATTATGTTAAACTAGTGTATGTAGCGAAATTCCAGCTTTAACTGATCCAAACTGGATGGCTTAAATAGTTAAATGACAAGCATCTCAAAGGGTCTACGAGTTCAAACTTTAGAGACTCCCTTCAGATTTTGATTTTTAATACAAATACAACCATGAAATCAGGAAAGTATTACATTTTTAAAGACGCGATATATGACTCGTGACAATTGAGCATCGTTTGTAATCCTCTTTTTGTTTGAATTCTGCTTAATGCTACGGGTTGAGTTTAAATTATTGCCTATTCCGTTATTTTATATTTCTATTTATGGTAAAATAAATTTTAAGAGTACTAAATGCTATATTTCCTAGAGCTCACAATATTTTATTGAGGCTAAAGTTACTTCAAAAGCAGTCTGTTAGTCCCTACATCTCACTTTCCGGCCATATCCTGCTCATCCGCCAGAGTATCTTGGGCTTTAACCGCAACCTTCTCACATATACAGCCTAAAATTACGTGTGTCGTGCTGACTTGAATTAACACCTCAGTGACACCATGCCACATAGTAATTTCCTGTATATGTTTGGGTTCACGCGCTAGCTCATTACAGTTTGACTCTGCCACGGGGTCGATCAGCCTTATAGCGGACATTCAATAGCAAACTAGCTCAAAAACTTCCGCTTAGGTCATGTCCTCATTCCTTTGTATAAACAGAAGATTGAAAAGTGCAGAGTCCACAATAACAACCTCTTATAATCGCTCACCGTTAGTAAATTCTGGGCAAAAGAAATGTTGGTGTTCCTGAGGTATTAATTTACAATGTAACACTTGATTTTCTTCTCGGACAGGCCTATACTGAATTAGCACTCCCGTTGGTGCACAGATTTTGTTTACCTCTATCGGTTTGGAAATGTAAGGATGTCGTAATGGGGTACTTCACTTTATAAAATTAGAAATTGGTAACTTATTAATCACAATGGCATTACTCACCGTGTCATGATGCCATATTATCTGTAAATTAGCGGTCATGGTGGAGTGTCTATTTTGAAAATTAAACTTTGAACATACCGTTAGATTTGTTTGCAAAAATTGGTTTTTAAGACTAGACAAACTGTTACAGGCTTAGCGTTTAACTTGCAAACCACACTTGTTCCATAAACCTTTATCGTTTTGTTTGTTGAAAAGGTGTCATGCCAATCCGTGCTTTGAAAGCCTCATGGTTTGCCAATAATGCATTGTGTAGAGTCTTGAGACTGATATCTGCGACAAGCTCTCTGTTATATTAGCGGGGGTGACCGAGGGCGATGAGTCATTGCTCCAAGGGAGCGTCAGTTTAGTGGGGCCCATTTGAGAAGGAGATTGAGTGTTATCATATCGCATGGATACCAACAATGTTTTGCCAGATATTATCTCAAGAGGAGCCTCTAGTACTCGGAAAAGAGGTGGTTATTATTAAGTTACCACATTCCAGATTTATAAAGAAGATTGAGGGCATGGGCTGCACGCCTGCACCGTAGGTTTTATTTGCCATGACGGTGGGTTACCATGAGCTGCTCTACCTGTGGATGTCCACAATGAGGCAGATCGACCCAACCCAACTACAGAGCGAGACTTATGGGCATATTGCGACAATGTAGAGGCAGTGGTCCTTTGACATCAAGGACCAATGGACCATGCAGTAGGGGTGGTAATTTCTAAAACATACATGAAAAACGGATTAGGGTTGGGTCTAAATATGTCTTACCAGTTTGATAAATATTTCAGATTGTGTTGTGGACAAATGGGTCGTCGGGTTGATACATGTATATACTGATAAAAAAAAATAAATCATATACTTATCCTTTTTGCAACTCGATTACAACTCGAAAACCTCACAAAGCCATTTGGATAGAGTTAATTGGGTCCAGCTTAGCACTGAGTTCTTTTTACACAATTAACTAATCTGGCTGGGTGATACCATCCTGAACATGACACAATATACCAGCTCTACCATTCAGCTCTAATGAATTTTATTACGAAACGCTATCGAACTGCCTTACTCGGGAAATGTTAGTTTATATATGCGCTACTGGTTAATTGTGTTGACCTTCCAATACTTCTTGTCCTTTTTATAAATATTATAACTAGTTAGTCTATAGAATATGATTATTACAAGTATACCATTATTCCGTTAATATGAAGGACTAATCCAATATTATTGGAGCACACCATATTCAACCCGTTTTATTATTTCATTTAATTTGATTATGGTAAAACCACAAAGTTTTCACTTTTTTGGCGGTTGAACTCTTGATGCAAGTTTATTTCTTTTCGTAATTTTTTTTGTTTGGTTTATTTCTTTTCGTAATTTTCTGTGTGAATAAGTTTAGGGATTACACCAAGATAAACAGCAAAGTTAACAGACTTGATCCATTGAATGATGAAAATTATTTAGTTATATTCAACATAAAGAAAGACAAGGGAAAACCTTAGGGTTAACTGCCAAAATGGTGAGAGTGTAGTGGTCCTACCATTAGTAACTTATTAAAATTTACTAACTTTAAACATTTCACTGATTTGATTTTCATAAAATATAGCGTGAAGAAAGGTGGGCCAAATCCGGTATCAAATACAGCACTTGCGGCTATTCTTGAAAAAGCTAAAGAGCTTGATGTGCCAAAGGATATATTGGAGAGGAACATTAAGAGAGCTTCTGATAAGGGCCAAGAAGCATACATTGAGAAAGTGTACGAGGTATATAAATTTTTCATTTTTATTCAATAATGGAGTTACACAATTTAGAAATTATTATAAGTTGGTGGCTGTTTCTTAACCTCAGGTATACGGGTATGGTGGAGTTGGTATAATAGTTGAGGTTTCAACAGATAAAATTAACAGGTCAGTGGCTCGTGTTAGAGAAGTGGTTAAGGATTGTGGTGGAAAGATGGCAGATCCTGGGTCTATTATGTTTAAATTTAAAAGGGCCGAGTTGTGAATGTAAAAGTTACGGATGTTGATAAGGACCAACTATTGAACATTGCTTTAGATGCTGGTGCTGATGATGTCATTGAACCTTCCTGGATGATGATGATGACTCTGAAGAAGACAAGTCTGAGAGGTATCTATCCGTCTTAATGAATATCAGACGTTGTAAACTGGGAATCCTGATTTAGTTGGGTAACGAGTCAAAATGGGTCACGTATACTACACATGAAACAATTTTTGTATACAAAATTCTAATTATTTAATATTTTCCATAATCATAATTAAAAAAGTATCGTATTTCAGTTTTATATCTTTATGCATTGAACACAGTTTTTTATAAGCTAATTTTCGAGTTTACTCGTTTGACCTGATACCGATAAGCGTAACCCAAATCGACCTAATCACTAGTAAATGGGTCTGAATTGTGCCTAAAAAAGACCCATTTGTGGATAAATTTATCGTGATTCCTGATTCTTTACTTCAATTATTCTATATGTCCCGCCCATGAAATTATAACACGTCATGTACCCATGTGATTGATTTTAGTCTAGAATAGTCCTTTAAATCTGTATACTAGTGGGTGTTTTAGATTTGACAAATAGCGAGAATTACTTAAATAATGTGTGTAATCAAATACCATAGTTTTCATGAGACAAAAAGAATACCTTGGCGTCTTCTGTATACATTATTAATTTCTGGGTAAGAGTGTACAGGTTATGTTAGTTCGTCGTAGTTATAATGGTGTTCATTTTGTAGATACTATAAAATTGTGAGCTCGTCAGACAATTATGCAGAAATACTATCAAAGTTACGTGAGGAAGGAATTACTTTTGAACCTGATAATGGATCTGAGCTGCTTCCACTGACTTCAATTGAGGTATGCTGATATTGTTAGCTATGCATAAACTTACCATGTAAGTAACTTGTCTATCTTTTCTGTACTAGTTAAAAAGCCAATTATATAGAATGATTATTTTAGACGTATTATCAAGTTGTACCAAATCAGGGACTCTGAGTACAAAATTTGGTCAACAGTAGCTGAATATATATAAAACATGCATCTACACAGTTTGAAGATATTCAAATAAAGATCTAGATACATTGCTGTGGGATACTATTTGGTGTCTTAGCCAAAAAGATCCCAGATTAACATAAGTTAGACAAGTAGGCTGAACCTGTAACAATTGTAGTGGTACTATTTTAGTCTTGCATAAATCAAGCATAGCAGTAAACTCTTTTAATGGTTTCTTAAATATAAGAGAGTAGATTTTCTGTTCCTTATTGTGCTTAGTTTTAAACATATGACAAATGGTGTCACTAAATTATTCGTAATTGGAAAGGAAATGATACAAAATTATTGGTGAACTGCAGGCTGATGATGAGGCTAAGGAGTTGAACAAGGAACTTATGGCAAATTTACTTGATCTTGATGATGTCGATGCTGTATATACGGATCAGAAATGATAAAATAAGACAAGCACAGGCCATAACTTACCATTTTGAAGCTCAGCTAAGAATCATTTACTTCATTATAGAATTTTGTATGAAACCGATGCATGAGTTTTATCGTTAATATGAAAACGCAGAGCTGCTTTTTCTTTAAGAATAAACTATAGATGATCTAGTTTTAGATTATTACATTAAACCGCAAAGGAATTTTGTTTCCATTCGTATATTGCAAGATGTTCTTAAACATGCCATACTGTTTACATTTTGTTTCCATATCATTTCCATGTATTTGTCTGAACTTTTTATTATAAGTATCTCTATCTTATCTTAACTACATTATAATGTACTAGCAGAGTACCCGCAGACACGGCGGCGTGGTCTTTAAAATGATAATTTCCGGTGAATTATGTTATTTAAATTCAATACGATTTTTGACAATAAGTTTACGGATTGAAAGAATTTCACGTATTGCGTATTTCAACTCTTACTAAGTCAACCCATTCAATACTGTAATCGTAAAGGCGATACACAAGAAACATAAACCGAAAAACCGAAACCCGAAAACCCTTTTATCCGAGTTTGATTTGAATTTATTTTCAAATATCTGTGGTTACTCGTATCAAACTGTGTTTAATATACATATAGTTTTTACAAAATATTCATATATTGTCTGGCGTTGGAGAATTAAATTTTACGGCGTCATCGCATCACTTTTGCGAGTCTCATATATTGGTCTTTACGATGAGCCTAATCGCTTTATATTCATACAAATCGTGAAAGTGACATTTAAGAAATTTTCAGTGAATTTTCTAAGCGATTTAAAATTTCAATCTGAAAGTCGTTTACGCACCATCTACAAATTTAAGTCACTTAATTCTTTAGATGTAACTTTATTTTACAAATTTATGACACTTAATTCTTCATGTAACTTCATTTTACAAATTTAAGGCACTAAATTCTTCGTATGTAACTTCATTTTCTACTATTCACAAGTGTGTTGTCTTAAACATTTTAAGACTTCCTTTTATAGGAAGTCCTAAATGCATTATAAAGTAGTATAGATTTAGGCCATTCCTAAAAAAGAAGTCTTAAAAAAATAAGCCTACATACTTACTATAAAAGGAATGTTTAAAATTCAATACATCTCATTATTAAAATTCAAATACAGTTTTTAAATCATTTATAGCCCATTATTAAAAACGTATAACCGCTAACAATCATTATTATTAAAAATATATAACCGCATCTACTATATAAATAAACACAAAACATTTAATATCTCTTTCACACATCTAAACATCAATGATAAGGTGAGTGTTGAAATATTTAGTCACGAGTACACTGCTGCGCCGCATTCTTGTATTCTTGCTAGTTATATAAAGCATGAATGTCTTTCCTTAAAACTTAAAAACATAAAAGTGAGTAATGTTTAATCCCTGTTAGCTTTTGAAGTGAAGGTCATTTTCTAAAGTCTTATATGTAATCATTATTGTAATAGTTTAATGTTTGGATGTAGCTCTATGCTAGGTATGTACTTGTTAGGTTAACGCCGTGACTAACGTGTGGTCACAAGACACGTTTATGTATTAGTTAAGGTCATGAGACCTCACATGTAATGAGGTATAAATACCTCCTAACCTCACAAGTTGAGGTTGTTCTCTCACGATAAGCAGTTCATTTCCTAAGTTTCTCCTTCTTTCTTTATAAAACACAATATTTCTCTCTAAAACTCTATAATCGAGTGTTGGTTACGATATTATTGTGACCTACAATTGGTATCAAAGCTTGCACAATGATGATGGAGTGATTTGTGTTTGAAGAACAAGATCAAATTTGTTGTTTTTAAAGTTTCCGAACCTACTTTGTGGACCGAATAATCAAGATAATCTGGATAAATTGTTAAACAAGGGTGTTTTAATGATGTCTTAGGGTATTTAGTAAAGATTTATTAGCGCAAAAAGGTTTTACAAACATCAAATTTGAGTTTTTGATCGTTTTTGTAAGAAAAGTTTCCAACAACATCAAATCTCGATACTTTTAGTTTCAAATCTATGTACTTCTACTTTATGAGATTCTAAGAAAAGTACTTGTACAATCTCGCTAGGAAAATTCGGTAGTTTAAAATTTGGTACTTTCAAATTTTCATAGTTTTTAGATTTAAATCTCAGTATTTTTAATTTCAGTACAAAATTTGGTACTTTTAAATTTCGGTAAAAAATTCGGTAGTTTTTTATTTAAATCTCGATGAGTTTAATTTCAATAGAAAATTTTGTTACAATATTCAATATTTTCAAAATTTCGGTCAAAATTCAGTATTTTCAAAATTTGGTATAAAACTCACCACAAATTTCGCTACACAATCTCACCACGGTACTTTGACCATACGACCATTGAGATTCCATAGTGCATTATAAAGTGGTGAATAAATCATCAAATGAGTCCATTTGTACATTATAAAGTGGTGAATAAAGTTTCTTTAGGTTATATGTCAGGGTATGATTTTTCAGCAACACATTATATACACAAATACTTGAAATTTTGTGAGAAGAACACAATTGGCTCAAATGAAATATTTTAAAAGAACTCTCAAAATTATCATACCTGACACTAACACTCTCACTCATAAATTGAGGGGGAGCGGTAAAATGTTCCTTATCAGTAAATATTAAAACAGAGCCACATATTTCCCCAAAGTTTTCTAAATTTTTTAAATCAATTGGGATCAACAAATCTCAAACGGCTTGAAATTTTTGATCGGGGGAGAGACTGTGATTTAAATATCAAATATGATAAAATGGTGATTGTATTAGACTCGAAAAGGCACTCCTTCCTCCTTGTGCTAAACAATTTCATATACCAATACACATGTTGAGGGGAAGCATTTATAAAAGATTAAAAATAATTGAGGTACAAAATGCTTTGATTTTATATCATAAGTACCTTGATTGGTTTTTCAATTGGTTTTCAATGGCAATTGCGGAGGAACACCAAAGACCGACCTTGCATTTACTTTACTGGAGTTATAAGGATGGTAAGGTTAGGAAATCGTTCCCACGATCCCGCCAGAGCCGGAGGGATCTACCCAGGGACAATCCAGTAGATAGTGTAGAAGTCCTTAGGTATGATGAAAAAAGGAGAAAAATGAGAATAAGGGAAGAGTGCCGACTGAGATAGAGCTAGGACTGGAACAAACCCAACAAGGTTATAGTAATGAAGTCTCAGTAAGCACTGAAGGGGTTGAAAAATGAAAAAGAAATGAAAAGTGAAAGGGTGAAAAGAAATAGCTCTCCAAATATTCAACCTTAGGGCAGAAACCGGGTTCAATACAAATGCTACTGGTGGTTACTTAAGTAACACCGGTATTGAAGATAAGACGTCATGGACCCAGTGACGCACTGCACTAAACTTCCCAGCTACTCAAGTTCTCTTAAAATGACTTGTTTCATTCTCACAGAGAACCTACATAATCTATCGACTTTCTCTTAGAGATAGTTGATATTGAAAAAGGAGACCATCTCCCTAGTCTTCGCATAAGAAAACCAAAATGCACTATTGAGCAGTGTTGCAAAAATCGGCCAAATCGGCCGATTAATCGGTAATCGGCCATACACCTTGTATAATTTTGAAAATCGGTCAAAAAATCGGCCAGGTAAAAAAATCGGCCAAAAATCGGTCAAAAATCGGCCGAATCGGCCAAAAATCGGCCGAATCGGTCAAAAATCGGTCGAATCGGTCAACTTTAGAAAAATAATAATTTCACTTATGATGCACAATGGGGATCGTTTATTTCACTTATAACGCACAATGAGCCTCATAATCAGAATTGGAGCCTTTTATTGAGATTTGAAAACATAGTAGGCTTGAAATCAGTTAAGATCTTTAGTTTGGTCTCCAGAAATACCCAAAACTTGCAGGAAATGCCAATCCAATTAATCACCGATTAATCCCGCCTTGACCGATTACTCGCTGCAGGGTGGTCAACCGCCCGACTACCGATTCACGATTTTTGCAACATTGCTATTGAGTCTAGAGCCAAGAGATCATCCACATAATTTCATTAGGACACACAATTCATGAAGACTTGTTGTTTCACACAATGTGAAAAGTAAGAATATATATATTGAGAGTCCTACGCATAATCCCTGTGGTATTGCTAGAACATCCGAGTAATACTTAAAGTATTCACAATGAAGATGGAAATCCTTCTAGAGCCAACATCAAACAAGCTCTTGGTGGGTGACATGTGAGATCCTTTATGGATCAAACTTGTAACAACTGGAAAGAAACGATGGGGCGATTCACTCTTCAATCAAACTTGTTCCAGGAAATGGATTGACGTATGCTTTTGAAAAACCTTTCGATGTGCTCTACAATTCTTTTTCTAGCACATCATTGCATTAATTTTCAAACAAAAGTATTTATGATTGAAACTTGATTTTCTCATAAACCTTTAAATCGTATTGCAAAATTCTCTCTTAAGCAATACGCGATTGTTTTTCAAATCAGTTTCTTATCAATCGATGAATCTCAATTATTTGGTTCATTCACTCCGTGTTGTCTACTTTGAGACGTTCGAGTTTGAGAACGGCTAGCTCAAGTTGCGAAACCTTGTCAAGGAGATTCTTCGGAATTCTACCTGATCACAGGCAATACTTATACTGATCAACGGGGAACCGTGGCTCTTGCAACCCTATTCAACGAAAGTGAAAAAGATACTTTCGTGTGTTTTATTACTAACTGTTGTTTGCGAAAACATCGGCGGTTGCGGTGATCGAAATTTTGAAGTAAATCCATAACCGCATGCTCACACATCACACTCGCGTTTGAAGAAATCATGATAATCTAAAGACCTTAAGCAATGCTTCCGCAACTCGATGCAACATATCATGATCCAACAAAGTGTGAGCATGTCGGTCCGAAGTCGCAATATCATGGAGGCGATACAACAACGGATGATCCGAGATTTCTTGTGGTGATGATCTCAAAGCTCAAAGATCACCAAGTCATGGAGCAGTGAAAGATTACCACTGAAGTACAAAGACTGCGGACTTTGAAGAATCAAAGACTACGAACTACAAGTACAAAGACATGTAATAGAGTTCTAAAATTCATAATGTATTAAAAGAGGTGACCTACCTTAGGGGGAGATTGTTAGGATTTAGTAAATCCGTAAGTTAAAGACTCGGTCACCTCGGGTATTTGTTAGCATTAGAAAGTTCATAGTCTTAGACGTTTAGTTATAAGTAAGTAGTTAGTTAAGTAACACCGTGGAGGACGGACGGGTCTTTACCAGCTGTATACGATCCACAGACCCGTAGGTGGTGTATTTTGTAAAACTATAAATACCTCTACCCTTCTAGGTAGAAGGTTGGAGCTTCATAATATTACTCTCACTTTCTCTCACTAGAAGTTCCCATTCTCTCTACTTTCTCTCTAAACTCGTCCCATATTCGATCCATATACATAGAGTTTGTGTGTTTATGATAACCAATCTATTACAAAGATATAAGGAGATAAGGCTAGGTAATATCCAATGGTCCACCGGTGTGAGAGACTACCGAGACCTACCTTAGATCGAATAGATGTCCATAGGTCGTGCAGACGATGTTTGAGAAAAATAAAAATGCTTACTAAGTCACGAGCCATAATTGGAACAATCACAACATCATGATGGTAATTGTTAATACAAATAAACCGTAAAAACGTTTATTAATATTTTGCGATCTCTTTGTGTTTTGTTGATAACAAATATAATGTTATCTTAAGTATAATTATAAGGATACATGTTATTTTTGTAAAGCATTTACATATAGCCATTTAAATACAAAAATGTAGTAATTAAGCATTTGTTGTAATAGTTTATTAGGATGGGTAAAAACCATAACCCATGGATCTTAATCCATACTCAAGTAGACTAGATACAATGTATACTTAGATACATTGAATCTAAGAAAACCCATGGACCAACCCATAACCCATGACCCATAACCAAAAAACCCATGGGCAAAGAGGAGCGTTCCACGGATCCCTAGGATTACACTAGACGGATCCCAAGTGGAAGGGATCCGTGGGATCCGGGGAACAGTGAAGATTTTTGCCTATAAATAGAGAGCCATTTCTTCATTCTAATTCACCCCTCTTCTTACTAAATCTCTCAAACACTCTCATTCTCTTCTAACATATAGATCACTTGATCTAGAGAGTTGTTCTTCTTTCTTTCTATTGTGATCCTCATATAGGTCCTTCTCTAAGGCGAGATCACGAGCATTCTACAAGTCATCCAAGCAAGGGGTCCTTGATTGATTTGTCACTCCATAAGATTTACATAGCGAAGATCTTGTATTTGATATTTCACATAGTTGTTGTGTAATAGTCGTGTTGGTTTGGTCCACCGTGTTACGGACTCGGTATCTAGCTTTGTACTGGAAAAAGTGTAAGCAATGTTGTGAAGGCTTCTCCGCCAAGTGAAGGAGTTTGTTGACATAGTGCTTGAACTCTCGAGTAGGTGACTCGGGGAGTGGAGTAGGGCAAGGAAGGTGTCCTTGTAGCCGAACCACTATACATCGGTTGTGTCTTTTCTTTCCCTTCGCTTTACTTTATTTACTTGCTTTATCATTAGATCTATACTTTCTCTACATCCATAAGATCTCACATATTAACGAATCTAAAGTTTTGAAACTAACGTAAAATCGGCAAAACTATTCAACCCCCTTCTAGTTTTCCACAATTGGCATCAAGAGCTAAGTTTATAAAAGTTTTAAAGTAAAATTGTATTTTAAAACTTTTCGATCACTATGGGTTCGAAAATTATAAGGAAGGGCAATCTATGCAACGACCACCACTACTTGAAACTAATGGTTTTATATATTGGAAAAATAGATTCGAAACATATGTGAAATCTAAAGATATTGATCTTTGGTACATTATTGTTGAAGGCGACTTTGAGGGTACCTCAAAAGGCGATAAAGGAATTTAGTTAACATACCTCATGATAAACTAAATGATGAAATGAAGAAAAAGCTTTCTAAAAATAGTGAAGCAAAATGGTTTTATATAATGCTTTACCGAAAAGGAATTCAAAAGAATTTCTATGCTTAAAACCTCTAAAGAAATTTGGACTTCTTTAGTTGTAACTCATCAAGGCAACCAACAAGTTAAGAATAATAAAATTGATTTATTTGTTCAACAATATGAACAATTTTCAATATCGGATGAGGAAACTATAGATCATTCTTTTGCTAACTTTAATACTATTATTACATCTTTACAAGCACTTGATGAATCTTTTCTAGCCGTAACCATGTTAGGAGATATCTAAGGGCACTTCCATCAAGTGGAGATCCAAGGTGACGGCGATCGAAGAGTCAAAAGATTTGACAATCCTCACCTCGATGAACTCATAGGCAACCTAAAAGTCTACGAGCTTGTCCTTGCCAAAGACTCAAGCCTCAAAGGTAAAAGAGAAACACAAATCTCTTGCCCTTAAAGCCAAAAAGGGTTCAAGCGATGAAGAGAACTCCTCTTCGAGTAGTGACGACGAGGAGTACGCTATGGCGGTAAGGGACTTTAAAAAGTTCTTTAGAAGAAAGGGAAGATACGTCAAACAACCATATGACGATAAGAAAGGCTTTCGGAAAAGCAAAGAGGACGAGAAGCCAAAGGATGATCGTACTTGCTTTAAATGTGGTGATCCTAACCACTTTATTAGTAAGTGTCCCAAACGGGATGATCAAAAGGCGTTCGTGAGTGCCACGTGGGGAATGAGCGACGAGGAGGATGAAGAAATTTGTCTCATGGCAAATGACGAGGTATGTCACGAATACTATAGTAGCTCATCACTTGATGACGACTCATTGCATAATGATTATGACAAACTATGCAATATTAGCTTAAAACTAATTAACAAAAACAAGCTTTTAAAGAGTCAAAACCAACGTTTAGATAAAGAAGTCGTAGAATTAAAAGCAAAACTAAAACGTTTAGAAAAGGGTAAAATAGCAAGTGGTGAATGTGAACTTTGCGTTCAACTTCAAACACTAGTTGATCATCTAGATTCTAAAATTGCTAGAATGAGTACGAACACTTTAGATACGATATTAGATAGTGTTAAAACCGGTAACAACCAAAAAGGTTTAGGGATTCAACAACTTGATCCATCAACTAGTGAAAATAAAGAAACAAAATTTGTTAAAGCACTAGAAAAACCACCCTTGTTGTGGCGGATCCCACGGATCCTTGATAAGGAACCGGCTAGTGTACGACCAGGATCCGTGGATCTCTTGTAGCAAACAGTAGCAATAACGTAGCTTCTTCATCGAGAACTGATTTTGTTATCATTAATAAGAAGAAACCAACTCACGTCACCACTAGACAACCACCTCCAAAATATAATCCTACTTTTGAAAGAAACAAAGCTCCATCTTTTTCAAAACCTAATTCATTTAGGAGACCTAATAACGTTTATCCAAGAAGTAACCATCAAATGGGATGGAACCCAAATATACAAAACGGTTTTTCTTTTCAAAACTTTGCTCCATGGAATGTATACTCATCTTATCCATACATGTCTAACATAAATGGAATGTTTAACACTAATGGAACCATGAACAAATGGGGACCAAACTTTTGAGTTTATTATTGTTTTAGGTGTGCTTAAAGGTCGACCTAGACCCCGATGAATGGGTCAAGGATAGCGGGTGCACGAGGCACATGACCGGCAATAGGGATCTATTCTCCACATATGAATCCATAAATAGAGGTAATGTGGTGTTTGGAAATAGCAAAGTAGAATCATCGGTAAAGGTACGATTTCTAACAAATCTCTAACCATTAACGATGTGTGTCACGTGAAAACTTAAACTTTAACCTCTTAAGTATAGGACAAATATGTGATAAAAGTGCAATGTACTTTTACCGAAACCGTAGCAAGATACTAAAAATGGCATAACCATAGGAAGAGGAATTAGGAAACATGGAGTCTATGTCATTAAAATCGGTAATGAACCTAAAGACAAACTATGTCTTACCTCTATGGATGATACTTCGACCTTATGGCATTGAAGATTGGGTCACGCCAACATGCGACTTCTTCAATCGCTATCATCTAAAGATCTAGTAAGAGATCTACCTAAGTTAAAATATGAACATCACTTTTGTGATGCTTGTAATGTAGGAAAACAAGCTCATTCTAGTCATAAAGCTAAAAACATGGTGTCAACAACTAAGTGTCTAGAATTACTACATATGGATTTATTTGGTCCATCCGCTATCCAAAGTTATGGAGGCAACTACTACACTTTGGTCATAGTGGATGACTACTCTAGGTATACATGGACAAAATTTTAAAGAACAAAGCGAAACCTTTAATTATTTTGAAATATTAAGCAAAAGATCCAAAGACAACTAGGAAGTCCTATAGTGTCCATTAGGACGGATCATGGTAGGAATTCGATAATGAAGTGCAATTTGGAGCCTTTTGTGACGCTAATGGTATTACTCACAACTTCTCGGCTCCACACACCCACAATCGAATGGGGTAGTAGAAAGAAAGAATAGAACCCTACAAGAAATGAGTCGAACAATGCTTAATGAACAATCCATACCTCAAAAGTTTTGGTGTAATGCCGTTGATACTTCAACGTACATACTCAATCGAGTCTTAATAAGACCAATCTTAGGTAAAACTCCATATGAGTTACTCCGAGGCAAAAAGCCTACGTTAAATCACCTTAGAGTTTTTGGAAGCAAATGTTTTATTCTTAACACTAAAGATTACCTTACTAAATTTGATCCTAAATCAACCGAAGGTATCTTTCTAGGTTATTCGCCAAATAGCAAAGCTTACGTCATATTAAACAAAGAAACAATGAAGGTAGAAGAGTCATTAAATATAAAATTTGATGAAAGTCCACCCAAACCCTCTCCACCTCTTGTCGATGACGAGATCATAGAAAGTGATGCTATAGTAATAAAGAAAAGATAAATGAAGAAGAAGAACCTTTAAATGATGAAATCATAAACATTAAAGAGTCCAAAGATCACCCCGTAGATAAAGTCATAGGAAAGCTAAGCGAGCGAACATTAAGGTCTCAAGTTCAAAATCAAAGTAGCTTGTTTTGTTTCGTTTCAACCATAGAACCTAGGAATACACAAGAAGCCATAAAAGATGAGAGTTGGGTAATGGCTATGCAAGAAGAACTAAATCAATTCGTTTAATGATGTTTGGACGCTTGTCCCTCCACCTAGTAATCAAACCATAATAGGAACCAAATGGGTTTATAAAAACAAGTTAGATGCAAACGGAGTAGTGTCTAGGAACAAGGCTAGACTCGTTGCCCAAGGGTATAACCAACAAGAAGGAATAGACTTTGATGAGACCTATGCCCCCGTGGCTAGATTAGAGTCTATAAGAATACTTCTTGCGTATGCTTGTGCTAATGATCTAAAGCTTTATCAAATGGATGTCAAAAGCGCTTTTCTAAATGGTTTCATTAATGAAGAAGTATCGTAGCTCAACCTCCGGCTTCATCGATTTTGAAAACCCAAACATGTATATAAATTAAAGAAAGCCCTTTACGGTCTTAAACAAGCTCCAAAAGCTTGGTATGATAGACTCAAGTCATTTTAATTAAACACAACTATACCATGGGGTTAGTTGACAACACACTTTTACTAAGAAAAGAGAGTCACATATAATCATAGTGCAAATATATGTAGATGATATTATATTCGGATCCACTTGTCAAGACATGTGTGATGATTTCTCTAAAATCATGCATGACGAGTTCGAGATGAGTATGATGGGAGAACTTAGTTTCTTTCTTGGTCTACAAATTAAACAAGTAGAAGATGGTATCTTCTTTAATCAATCTAAATACATAAAGGAGATGTTAAAGAAATTCGGTCTAGAAGAGTCGAAACCCATTAGGACACCAATGTCTTCCGACACCAAACTCACAAAAGATGAAGACGGCGAATCCGTAGATAATACTAAATATCGTGGCATGATAGGTAGTCTTCTCTACCTCACGGCAAGTAGGCCGGATATCATGTTTAGTGTTTGCTTATGTGCTAGGTTTCAAGAAGACCCTAAAATATCACACCTAGAAGCCGTAAAAAGGATATTTAGATACATTAAGGGTACAACACAATTAGGATTATGGTATCCTAAGGGCACGGGAGTAGAAACAATTGTATATGCAGATTCTGACCATGCAGGTGATTACGTTGATAGAAAAAGTACAAGTGGGGTGTGTACTTTCATGGGATGTTGTTTAACATCTTGGTTTTCTAAGAAACAAACGACACTAGCTATATCAACAACCGAAGCCGAGTACGTCTCCGCCGGCAAAGCATGCCAACAAGCACTATGGATGAAACAAGCGTTAGTCGATTACGACATTCATCTAAGAGACATAGCCATCTTATGTGACAACAAAGGTGCCATTGACTTAAGCAAGAATCCGGTATTGCATTCTCGCACTAAGCATATAGAGATTCGACATCACTTCTTAAGAGACAATGTTCAAAAGGGGAACATCTCTATTGAGAAGGTAGCATCCGAAGACAACATAGCCGACGTCCTCACCAAACCGTTGAAGCGGGAACAATTCAATCTACTTCGTCTTGGTCTTGGTCTAATGGAACAAACATCGTAACTTATTTGACTCTACAAGGTATGTAAACACTAGCCTTCTTCTTTCTGAGTCTAGGATCTCTATTTCACGCACAACTCACAAACAATACGGGAATTTTCAAAACCCAAGATAAGTTTTCCACTTATAGCTTTCTTATTTTTTTTCTTCAAACACATACACATTTTCAAAGAAAACTCTTTTCAAAATGTTTTCTAAAAGGATGATACCTTCCCAGATCAATTTCACAAAAGCAATTTCTCACATCTAGGACAAATCGCTTTTCATTATTAATACAAAGTAAAACCCGTTTTCATTGCATTTCATGTCTTTTGAATGCTAAAGGGACACATAACTAATATGTGTTTTGGTACATTCATTTAAGCAACAATGAATTAGGAGCATTGATAACACAAAATTAAGTACTCATGTACTAAATATGTGTTTTCGGGTTATCTCAATAGGATGTTTTTATACTTCTAGTTTATTTTCTATTTCTTTTAGGAGTCGAGATAACCGTAACTCCAAATAGTTTGCATATAGGCACACACTAGGCAAAAATGTTTCCAAAAGGAAAATTTTGTGCTGCCTGAATCACTAGACCCACGGATCCCAAACTTCATGCCGGACGGATCCTCGAGGAAGGATCCGTGGGATCCGTGAAATGTGTCGCTTTTATCTTCTATTTTTCACTTTGGATGAAAAATCCACATTTGTTTCATTTTGGGAGTATGCTCTTTAATGCTTGTGTTCTCATGATCACATGCATTGAATTCATATCTAATCATTAGATTTTAATCCACATTTTGGGTCAAGCATTCATTACAATTCTTTGGTTTTCTATATATAGAACTCCCAAAATGCTTGCATAATCTATCTCATCCTCACAAACACAATACACCATGTCATCCAAAAATCCTTTAGATGAATCACCTAGTACAAACAATCATCTTCATGATACCCAAACCTTTGTACTACCACCATCCAAAATACCACAATCAAACTCTAGGATATCCGCATGGATTAGTATCCGATCTTGTTGCTTAGCAAAACCAACCTCAAATGGTTCATCCTCAACAAATAACTCACCACAAGATGCTTCCATTAGAGCACCCCCTCATCACCAACAAGTACACCAACTTCATCACCACCTAAAGTCACTCTTTTGGAACTCCTTAAGACTCCAACAAGATCTAAACAACCTATACAGAAAGAAATAGTCTTTTCAACACCCCCCACATCTCCAAATACTATTTTTCAAGATCTTGAAACATCACCATCATTAGCTCCCATCACATTACAAGAACATCTAGGTTCTTTTCCACCACCATTTACAAACATTCCGGATGTTGATCCATATTTTTCTATTTTTCCACCACAACTTCCGCATAACTCAAATCAAAACAACCCGGAAAACTTCCGCACTCATTACCCACATCATCTACATTGTGAACATTGCCAATCCACTAGGGAAATTGCAATAGAAGTTAGGGAAGAAATGCGTTTCATACTCAACCTCATCCTTGATCGCATTAATACCATCACTCATCAAAACCTCCATCCATAACCTTATGCAAGCATGGAAGGAATCACTACTACTATTTTCTACTTTTAGTATTTTTTCTTTTGAAGTCATTTTCAAGAACAAGTCTTGTTCTTATTTTTACATGCTTGTAAGTGGCATAAATACCACTACAATTTGTTGTTTTATTACAAGGCCTTGTTTACATACCTTGGCTCCCAATCTTGATTCTCGGCAATTACAAGATTATTTAAGCATGTTACTAACCTTTCTTTTGTAGGATTTTATTTTTCTTCACTTGGCGCCCAAGCTAGGGGAGCTACCGTCGAGGGGAGTAAGAAATCGTGGACTACTTTTTCCACATTTTGTTGTTTATTTCTTCCAAGGGTTAACTTTTGTTTCGACAAAAGGGGAGAAGAAGTAAAACTTAGGGCTTTCAAAACTTACATCTATTCTTAAGTTTTACTCATCATAACATTATGTTTTGTCATCAACAAAAGGGAGATTGTTAATACAAATAAACCGTAAAAACGTTTATTAATATTTTGCGATCTCTTTGTGTTTTGTTGATAACAAATATAATGTTATCTTAAGTATAATTATAAGGATACATGTTATTTTGTAAAGCATTTACATATAGCCATTTAAATACAAAATGTAGTAATTAAGCATTTGTTGTAATAGTTTATTAGGATGGGTAAAACCATAACCCATGGATCTTAATCCATACTCAAGTAGACTAGATACAATGTATACTTAGATACATTGAATCTAAGAAAACCCATGGACCAACCCATAACCCATGACCCATAACCAAAAACCCATGGGCAAGAGGAGCGTTCCACGGATCCCTAGGATTACACTAGACGGATCCCAGTGGAAGGGATCCGTGGGATCCGGGGAACAGTGAAGATTTTTGCCTATAAATAGAGAGCCATTTCTTCATTCTAATTCACCCTCTTCTTACTAAATCTCTCAAACACTCTCATTCTCTTCTAACATATAGATCACTTGATCTAGAGAGTTGTTCTTCTTTCTTTCTATTGTGATCCTCATATAGGTCCTTCTCAAGGCGAGATCACGAGCATTCTACAAGTCATCCAAGCAAGGGTCCTTGATTGATTTGTCACTCCGCAAGATTTCAGAGCGAAGATCTTGTATTTGATATTTCACATAGTTGTTGTGTAATAGTCGTGTTGGTTTGGTCCACCGTGTTATGGACTCGCTATCTAGCTTTGTACGGGAAAAAGTGTAAGCAACGTTGTGAAGGCTTCTCCGCCAAGTGAAGGAGTTTGTTGACATAGTGCTTGAACTCTCGAGTAGGTGACTCGGGAGTGGAGTAGGGCAAGGAAGGTGTCCTTGTAGCGAACCACTATACATCGGTTGTGTCTTTTCTTTCCTTCGCTTTACTTTACTTACTTGCTTTATCATTAGATCTATACTTTCTACATCCATAAGATCTCACATATTAACGAATCTAAAGTTTTTGAAACTAACGTAAAATCGGCAAAACTATTCAACCCCCTTTATAGTTTTCCACAGTAATGATGACTTGGTTAGCATTGAAGGGGTTGAAGAATGATAATGAAATTTTTGTGCAAGGGTTAAAAGAAATTAAAACCCTCCGTACACTAGGATAGACACCGGTTAATACATAATCTATCGGATATAGCAAAGATGACATATGATATTGAAGACAAACATCATGGACCAAGTGATGTAATGCACAAACCCTCCCAACCACTCAAGTTCTTCTCAAAAAGATCTTATTTCACTTCTCATGGAGATTACACACGTAATCTATCGACTTATCACTCCGTCAATGTTGGTATTGAAATAGGTGGTAGTCTGCTCACTAAATATCAAAATAGATTTATCGAGCCTAGAGCTAATGAGATTCATTATAAAATCTCCTTAGGACACATAGAAAATTTTACACTTGTATTTCACATTAAAAATACAATTTATACAGTCATTATGCATATCTACGAGATATTGCCAAAACATTCATGGTGATACCTAAATTTGGTATTTACGATGATTGAATACCAGCGCCAACATCACACAACGTTGAAAGTAGGTTACTAAATTGATTCATTTATGATTTAGTTTACGTGTTAACTCGTAATCTCACGCGATCCGGTGTACGTGAAAAACAAGCTATAAAAGCTTTGCGAACTAACGTTGCGAGATCTAATCACGATCTTTCACAAAGATTTTCAAGAAATCCTACCGTTTCAACATTAAACAACGCTAAGCGTAGGTCACTTGGTTGATTTTATTGATTAAACTAGTGTAAACGGTAATCTATTTGATCCGGTGTTCATGAATTGCAAGCTTTAATAGATTTGCGAATTGATGTAGTGATATCAAATTTATATAATAATATTCAATAAAGATCTTTCGGGAGGATCGTGAAATCCTACCGGTTTAACATCACGCTAGAGCTAAACGTAGTTCTTGAGTTGTTTCTTTATTGATTCAACAAAGTGTTAACGGCAGAATAACCATTATGTCCTTTGAGATATATCCGGAATAGACGTAGTAAGATCATTTTTATACGATGATAAATCTATAAGATCTTTTACGAAGATCATACGAAAATCCTACCGGTGCTATCATTATACGTTAACGCTGAGCGCAGTCACACATTTGAGTTTTCAAATTGGTTTGCCTAAGTGGTATAGCTTTGTTACCGAGTTTCATGACATTGATGCTACATTGGATTTCGCGATCATATTCCGCGTCCTTTGTCATGAAATTGATTTGATTGTGAAGATATCTTGACACACCGATACTAATATTCATATCACCAACAAGAAACAACAACATAACTTACTCATATAACCTCCTTATCAACTACAACAACAACAACATTATCTCATTGTACTATATCGACAACAACAACTCAATCTACATCATCACCAACATCAACAATGATGGAAGCAAAAAAAACAACAACAAATCACTTAGTTAACCTACAAACCCATAAAATCCTTCCGAATTATCCAACTCGGGATGATTACGAGGGGAGAAGATTTTATAAGACTTAAAAGTATAAATAGTTTATTAGAGTTAAGAGTATTACAGGAAAGTATTCCTAAGAGTGATACTAGGGAAGAAAAGTTTTAAGGTTTAGGAGTTTCACTCAAAGAACAACACCACAAAGAACATACCACATCAACAAAACACATAGAGTAATCATCCAGTTCGTCATAACGGTATTGGGAATAAGTGTGAAAGGTATTGGATTGAAACACATATGATGAAAAGGTATTTGGGGCTAAATCGTGGAAAAAGGAAAGAACGGTTAAAGATGTTGACAATCATGATAGTTCGTACACCTAGTGATCTACCCTAGTGTGGAGAAACTACCGGTTGAAAAGCCTGAAGAAGTATCTACATGCCATTGTTTGGAATGGGGAGATTTTAATATGGTAGATTATTTATTTATGGGAAGATTGTTTTCTTACAGGGAAGATTGTTAGCTTTAGAATTATTGATCGGGGATAAAGGAAAAGGTCTACATGATACAAAGAGTTGAATAGACAGATATGAAGACTTAGAAGATATTAACAAAGTTAGAAGACCCTAATAATCAATACAAATCGTGATAGGTGATGAAGAACATACAAGTTAAAAAAGAGTTGAATAGATAATTAGTTGATAAATGAGAGGTAGGAACTTCAAGAATTTAAGAAATGCATGAAAAGCTAAATCATAATTCACAATTATCCAAGACAACATCTAAACAAGGAAGATCGTTATAAGATCCAAATGATCATCCCTTAGGGGAGATTATTAGCTTTTGAAGTGAAGATCATTTTCTAAAGTCTTATATGTAATCATTAATGTAATAGTTTAATATTTGGATGTAGGTTTATGTTAAGTTTATAATCGTTAGGTTAATATAACGTGTGGTCACGAGACACTTTTATGTATTTGTTAAGGTCATGAGACCTCACATGTAATGAGGGTATAAATACCCTCCTAACCTCACAAGTTGAGGTGGTTCTCTCATACACTAACAAACATTTCATTTCTTAAGTTTCTTTCATCTTTCTTTCTAGAAAACACATAGTCTTTCTCTCTCAAAAACTCTCTATAATCGTGTGATGATTTTGATATTATTGTGACCTATACAATCCCTAAAATATCCCTTTCAAACTTAAATTCTCAAAAAAAAAAAAAAAAAAAAAAAAAAAATAATGTTGCTTTAGTGAAATAGTTGAATTAACAATTTTCATTTAAAATTAAAAAAAAAATGCATGACAACTTTTGACAATTTTCACTTAATATTATTGTAAGTTTGTAACATACAATTCCTAAAATATCCTTTTCAAACTTTTTTTTTTTTTAATTCTCAACAATAATAATTTTTAAAAATTTATCTACAAACTCTCTATTATATAAGACGCCATATTATAACTTATTTTTTTATTATATTGTATATGTTCATATTTGATAGAAAATAAATAATCGCGCGATTATAAAAGCTTCCGATTTGTTATGTACGGTTATTTTTCTAGTTTTAGTAATATAAACACTTTTATGATGCTACTTGAATCAAACTCTGAAGTTTCCATAAATGGGAATATGCTATATATATATGTCGTTGGCAGCGTATATCATATGGTGTCGCGAAAAGGAAGAAGACCAAAAAAAGTTACAAACATAATTACTTTTTCACCATATATAAACATAATCACTCATATTTTTATTGCAACATTTAAATGTTTTGAAACTAGTTGAAGATTCATAACGGTGCTTAGACATGGGGTGTTCCCAAACAAAAAAGATAGTACACTCCACACACACTCATGACTGCATACACTAGCGCACCTACTTAGCAATCCTCCTTAACTAACACCTTCATGTTGGTTTTATGAATTCTTTTGGTCCTAATTCTTGGGAACCCAGCATCCGTGAAGTCCGTATGGGAGCCCGTATGGAAACTTTGCTCTTGCGATTTCTTCAAATGTTGATCCGTCTAAGATCAAAGCGTATCCTTCCCCGTTTTTATCACTGATCATCGAAATCACAACCCCTGTATGTAAATCAACATTAGCGTACGTATCACTATATATTTAAACGGGAAAATTTCATGTTATTTTTTTGTTGACTAAATTACAGTTTTTGTGGACACATGATTGATCTATAACTACAAACTCACCATCATCTTCCTCGGTTGCACCAGGACGAGCCACAAAATATGGTTCAGAGGGGACTGCACCCTCGTCATGCCAGTTTTTCGCTTTTCCATTAATCAAGTCTATCTGTATAGTACCATATAGGTTGAAACTAATTAGAACTATCTTAAAGAAAATATAGTTGTAGAATTTGTTCGCCGTTCGTTGAAAATTGTACCTTGGTAAGGGTATTGGGAAAGTTACAAGGTCTTTGAGCACCACAAGCATAAGTGTATCGATAGGGTTCCCCTAAAAAGGCAGGGTTGATGCTGCACATATCCATCCCTCTTCCATGTTCATCAGGGTTTAATGCTGCGAATAACTCTCCCTTATCGCTTCCGTCCAATGGTATCCTAAACCGTCCAACCCTACAACACAAAAAGAAAGTCAGCATCTCTTTATTAAATTATGAATCGTGTTTTTTTGTATTTGGTAACTATGGTGTCCGCCTTTGGCTGACTAATCAACGAGGTTTCATAAGTCCATTGCTATTAAAACTCAAACCGCTTAAAGCCCTTTCTAAGAGTTTAGCGATATATTAGCAACATAAATTTATTATTATACCCTAGCGTTTTTAATCCCTATAATTAGACTGTACTTTATTTTGTCACAATTTCAAGTCAAGATAAACTAGATAACGTTATGTACCTTGCATCCGGTAGGACGTCTTCTCCAGACCATGAACGGAGGTTCTGAAGGCGGAGGTTATCAAGGATTGTTGTGTCTGCATTATGCTCACAGCAATCGGCGATAACTCAATTATCCTTCCATCTTCATCTTTTCCTCATAAGCATTGATGAAATGAAATGTCACAAATAAAGGAACTTCTACGCTTGCAACCTTTAAGTATTCCAACATAAATTTATAATCAGTAGTGAAGGTATAACATTTAAGAGTAAACTTTATAAACTATTTTTGAAGGAAAGTTATTATTTATGTTAATGCTATAGACTATAAAAATATCAATTATAAAAACAGAAGCCAAAACTGTATTTGCTAGCTTCCAAACTGTCTTTTTTCCCATATTTCAAGCTGACATTCTTGGTGAAGTCTAATAATTTATTCTCTTAGTTAAAGTCTATTGTCTTTTGTAAAGATTTATGTGTTTCTTCTATATTGTTTAATCGAAATACTTAGTATTGGAATCTTTAAGCTATTTTGTTATGAATCACGTGTTGAATTGAACTTCCCTATTTTATATCGAAAATAAATTTTGTTTCTTTATCAAATGAATATGTTTTTATGCTTCTTCCGACATCTATAAGTATAATTGAATAAAAATTGTTAAGAGAGACATCTTACAATTTTGCCACTAGCTTTGCACATAACATGCATAAACGCTTTAGATTCAGGATACCATCTAAACTTATAGAGTGGTGTGGGTTCAGCCTTCAACAAATTCTGGGCACAATATCTCAATGGCATCTCTGGCACAATCACATAATGTTCCGTAACCGGGAACGAGTGTACCCAACCTGGCGACGGTCCACCCCGGCAATCAACCCGCCCGATCACCTTCCTCTCATTAGTACCTGGGTCCATCCTTGCCACGACATAACCAGGGTTAATTAAATCTGGCAACAACGTTATAAATTCAGAGTCTGTAACTATGGGGTGGGCTGAGTGGATCAGCCCATTCCATGAGTCACTATATTCAAATTTCTCTAAAGTATCCAATGTATTTGGGTCGACAACAATCGACCCTTTGATGGTTTCTGTCAAACAAACCACTCGTCCATCAGCTAATTTAACCACACCAGTGTTAGCATTATCCGTCAATGATGCACCAGAGAATAAATTGGCTAGGTCGCCGATATATGCTAGGAAATTGTCGTGCTTAGGGACTTCGGAAAATTCACGGTAACAAAGTTTCTTGCTTGTTTTTGCTGCTTTATAGGAATCAGATTCTATTTGCCTGTGGCCCATAATGAGCTTGCCGTTGTTAAAATGGAGGCCAACTAGCGTTGCGTAGCCATCAAAGAGGTGGCGGAAATCATAGTCACCGACATGCCATAACCCTGGTCCATTTCTCAAATATGTTCCACTCTGCATGAAAATCATGGCACAATGGTTCATGCTATATAAGAAACGTTCATTCGGATGCATCATATTGTTGTACAAGACTTTTTAGTTTTTATTGTCCTAAAGCATGCATGTGAGTTGTGACGCTATCATTTTACATACGTTTTTAACTTCATGCACATATAAAATAACAATTACCATTTACATACGCTCTTATAATTATACCATCAATAGCTTTCATTCAATATTTTCAACTAGTTAATTGTCGAAGACAAATCATCAATACAGATCATGATATATGATACGACACTGGATATGATTATGTGATTAATTCCAAATGTTTAATTTAACTAGCTAACCTCCTTCAAAATCAATATGTGAGTTGAAAAAGTAATATTGCGAGATGTTTTTACTATTTTACCAACAGATAATTAAACATGTAAATAATTCTCATTCCAACTCCACATGTACAACTTTTCACGACTCATGCAAATGCGTAAAAAAATAACAATTGTATCATGACTATATATGAGAATAGGATAAAAGTTTATAACTGTTCAAAATAAAATAAGAACTTCATGTTAGTAAGTGTAGAAAAATAAAAAAGGAGTAGTTCATGATTATAATTTTTGAGATCTAATCTATTCATCTACATACACACAAAAGGATAAGTAGAGTTTGCTTATTTTGCTGTGTCTTAAAAACTACAATAAATCACAAGCAAAATGATCATATATAATCATATATCATACCAGCCATTTTGGTATTTCTCCTTCAACTACAAGCTCGCCTTCCCATCGTTCTTGTTGAACACTAGTCCATGCCACTAGCTTCCCGTCAGTTGCCACTTCTTTTGGAAGTGTAGATTGAATATTTGCTGATACATCGGTGGCTACATTCACAATCATGGTTTTAGTTTTCTTTGTAGAAATCATAGTCTTTGAATTATTCCCAAAGATGGATTGAACCCTAGCATCACCAAAAACCGCCTTGCTAGATGGAAAACCATAGTTTTTTGTGGCTGATATCGAAATCAATGAAGCCATTGGAGGAGGATTTTAGAAGCTAAATTCGTTTTGATACTTTGGGTGAACTATATGGAGATGATCAACATGTTTGTCTTTAAATAGGGCTCAAAACAATATTTATTAATGAAAGGTATCTAATTCGTGGAATCTGTCTTAACTAAAAGACAGAGTGTAACTTTAAAATCTTCATACATAAAAAAGTAAAACTAAAGATAGTTCCAGTATGAACATTAGTTATCTGGACATTTGTGTTTTTTTGTTGCTTAACTAGAAAAACTTTGGAACTAATAACATAGCGTGTAGAAACAAATATTTTGGTAGAGGTGAGATCACGTATAGGCTGAATTTGTCATGAACCAATTAACCAATCACATTCATCCATTTTTTATTTTCACCTTTTTATAACAACATATCTTGCAAACGGTAAATCTTCAAGCTACAAAAATACACATCGTGATGAGAATTAAATTATCTTTCATAGATATGCATTGTTATATACTTCGATGAACTTTTCTTTAAAAGTTCATCCGGAAAAATCACATGTGATTCGTAAAAATCACATGTGATTCAGAAAAATCACATGTGATTCGTAAAATCAAATCACATATGATTTTAAGAAATCACATGTGATTCTTACAAATCACATGTGATTTTACAAATCACATGTGATTTTCTCGACGAAATTTTTTTAAAAATTAAATGAAAGTATATAACAATGCATATCTATAGAAAGATAATTTAATTCTCGTCGAGATGGTATAATTTTTTGACGTAACGATTAACGGTTTGTGAGATATTTAATTTTCAAAAAGGGTGAATATATTTTAATAAAAGAAATGAGTAGTATGATTGGTTGATTGGTTACATGGTAATATGGGTTATAATGAACTTTCTATTTTGGTATTATATACAAGATGGCGTAACTTTAATAATTAACACTACTACACAAAAGCTTAAATAGATCACTTCTAATAGATCGGTTTCCAAAACCGATCTAACAAATGGAAAAGAGGGGAAGTATAATAAATAGATCGGTTATTTGGATAAAGGCGATCTTACTAACTTCTAGGTGTACACAAAATTAAATAGATCGGTTTTTCTAAAACAAACGATCTATTTACCTCAATTATTTTAGAGGATACAACTTTTCATTTGCCCGCTTAACCAAAATTTCACAAAACCTACACCATTTCCCAAAATCACATAAGCGCCTCACCACTATCACCAAACAAATCCTAACCTCCATCACCCTCTTCAATAATCTGGTTTCTCCTCATCACCACCGACTTCAATATACCAAACAACTACAAAACCCTAGCAGCCATACCACCACACCTCTGCTACCACGAGCGACATCACCACAAAACCCAACGACCGGTCACCACTTGTATATGGACGATGACGACTCTTCTTAGGTTATCAATCTTATTTTTATTTTAAGGATTATTATTTATTCGTGTTAATTTGTTGTTTATATGGAATTTTAGTTTTATTATGCTCAAGTTATGGTCCATATGTTCTGATTTAGTTTACTAAGTTTGTACTTATGTTTAGGAAAGTTGGGGTGAAATCAAGATTAAGGTTATAAATTGATAAAATTTGGGAGATAATGTCGATGAATGTGTAATTGGTTATCTGCTTACTTGAGGATGAAAGAATAATATACTCGTTTCAAGAACACAATGTGAAATATAGCCTGATATTGTAAATAACACTACTTTGTTTGATAGTAGTATGCAGGGGGGCGTTGCACATAAATTAGGATATCGGGTAAAATAGGGATATGAAAGGAATGACGCCTTCAATGGTGGCTTTGAATTTTGATGAATCCACAACTATATGATGTTGCGGAAACGTTGATTGAGTTGGGTGCTCGGGTGAATACTTTAAGTATGGGTTCGTTACTTTGTGCTCATTTGCGTCTAAATGTGTATGGCTGCTTAAATTTTATAATGTTCTCATTTTGAAATAAATTATTCAGGCTTTCAACTGAACTCCTCGCATCATCTTTGCAAAAAGAGGCTTAAATGAGCGGTTAAGCTACTCCTTTCAAAAGGCGGTGAGTTGTTGCTACTTAAAGAAAATATTTACTTTTGATACACAATTATTGTAGATCCAACTTCATCCATAAGCATAGAAGTTCCTAATAGTTGATATATATCTCGAAAGATTCTTTTTACCCTTTATCTCGATATATATGTACGGATAAAGTCAAATTTATAGATTTTTATTTTCGAGAAGAACACTAGTACGTCAATTGTTAGTGATTTCAAGCAGCGACTATTGATTCATCTTCATCACACATGTTTATCAGGTATTGATTCATCTTCAAATCAACATTTTTGTTTTTTCTTTTTGTGTGTTTGATTCATCGTCAATTGTTAGGGACTTTTGGTTCTGCTGTTGAGGCTGCTTTAGCTTACGATGAAGCAGCTAGAGTTATGTATTGGTCTTGTGCTAGGCTTAATTTACCCAATTGTAGGTCGATGAGTATAGTAAGATGGTTGTGCCGATTGGTAGTGCTTCTACTTGTAACTCGACTACGACCTGCAGTCATTCTTTGGAAGATTCTAAAGCTTGTTCGAGTCGACCAATGATTAAAGAAGATGAAGGTGACTCGAAACGTGAAGATACTATAGTTAAACATGAAGTTAAGGAAGAACTTGTTGAGGAATTAAGAAGTATTAGAATCAAGGATGAACCGTAGAGACCAACGAGGACATCAGTTTGCCACATGTTAATGAGATGTTCGATATGGAGGAGTTACTTGAAATGATGGGCGAGAGAAACTCTCAAAATACGAGGAAACAAAATGGGTCAAAAGGGTTCGATGAGCCTAGTGGCGTGTCTCACCTTGGATAAAAATTGAGCCACAAAGCGAAAGTCGACAAGATACTTATGGGACGGGAGGTGGTTTTGGGTTTGATTTTTCGATGCCAAAGCGACTGTGATGGATCGACTCGGTGACATGGGTTGGTTCAATCGAGGCAATGAACCCATATACTAGACCCAGTGGGAAGATAAATGCGATGTTGGTCTTTATTCTTGATTATGGTTTTGATTTTTGATCTTGGGACTGACTGAAGATGGTAACTTCATTACAAGAGTTGGGGTTTGATTTGGGAGTTGATTTTGGCTTGTGAGATAAGCGATATATAATAAGCTGTTACTTTTATTTACTGAGGAGCTAAGAGCCTGAGATTGTTGGTCCTTGTTTAATACGGGATTACGAAAATGCCAATTTGTAAATGTTCTTAGGGATATAGTGGTAGTCGCATGTTTTGTTAGTCTATTTTCGACTATAGTTGTTATAAACCAAATTAAAATTAGGCTATCTACCACCTGAGTTATGTATATATCACTTATTAGGAACTTCAATTCTTGAGTTATGTATATATCACTATGTTAAATTTTGGGGTGATAATCTGTGGCAAACATATCATTCTATCAATTGCTAATGGCTTTCAAGTTATGGTTCATTGCGGGATTAATTACTGAGGGTTAAACTTGGACAAAGGATAAAAGATTTAAAGTTCCAAGATGTTCATTTCTGCTGAAGCTTTCATCGTTTCTGCTGATGAGTCATTTATAGCCGTTAGAGGGGTCTTAGTGAAACTTAATCTCCTATTTAATAAGTCCCTTAATCTAGGGTTACACACACTTGAGTGTGCAGTCTTTTGTATCACTCTCTTCTCTTCTTTCTGATCATTTCACTGATCTTGTCTTGTCTTTACATTTACATGATTATTGTCTCATTGACATTAATCTAATCTTGTAACATTTGGATACTATTGTAAACTTAATCTAAGCTGACTATTGCAGCTTAGATCTGAATAAAGGTTCTATTGTTCATCTTGTGTTGCCTATACTTTCGTACATGGTATCAGAGCTACAGGCTCATTGATTCTCTTCGGCAACAAATTGGTGGTTTGGGGTTATTGCTACTAGCGTAATCACTGGTTATATTCTACTTACAATTAGCCCTAGACTAAGTGAATCTAGGGTAATTGTGACTTGTTCTTCCACTGCATATTTCTCTGTAAGTCTAAGTCTTATCCTTTCTTCAAACATACAGTTACTTAATTCTTTGTGGGTGCAAACGGGTAGACTAACATCTTGATCTGCCACCTTTGAGTGGTACGAATACCTGCTCTGGTTTACCCTAGTCCATGAGCTTGGTACTTGTTGTTTCTTAAATTCAAGGTCTTATTTCTTTGTCTATTTGGTCTTATTATTATCTCATCGTGACTCTTTATGCATCTTATTATATCTATCTGTCTTATTGCTTGAATTATGGCTATTGGTGATGATAATATTGGTGGCTCTTCCACTGAGAAAAGCTTATCCTTTGGTGATGCTTTGTATTTGCATCCTAACAATACCAATGGCACTCCCATTATTTCTATTAAACTCACTGGAACTGAAAATTATAAAATATGGAATATGGCCATGACTTTTGCTTTAAGGAACCATAATAAGTTAGGGTTTATTGATGGTACTTGCATAAGAGATGATTCGAACCCTAGTCTTGCTAATCAATGGGATACTTGTAACTCTGTTGTGGTTACTTGGATTCTTAATTCTCTCGACCACGAACTATTTCTTTGGTGCTATATATGCTAAAGCGCTTATGAAATGTGGAATGATCTTAAAGATACCTATGATAAGGTTGATGGTTCACTATCTTTAATTTGCATAAAAATATAAACTCTCTTAGTCAAAGTGGGTCCTCTCTTGCGATTATTATAACAACCTTAACTCTTTATGGAAACAATTTGATTGTATGATCGACTTGCCTCCACTGCACTTGTGAGGTGCAAAACATTTTGAAAAACATAATCGACTAATCAAGTTAATGCAATTTCTTATGGGTCTTGATGACTCCTATGTCCCCATCGAAGCAATATTTTAACCGAGATCCTTTACCTAATGTCAAAACTGCTTTTCTGTTGTCTCGGAGAAGAATCTCACGAAATGTTTCATCCGGGAATAGCTCGCTAAACCCAATGCTACGACCTTTCTTTGCAAAAACGTCGATGGTGGAAAATTTTTGATAACAAAAAGGTTTTAACAACAAAGGTTCGGTTTTAATAATGGTAACAACTCAAATAGCGAGAGGACCAAACATGAATCTCAAATGTACTAATTGCAAAAACACGGTCACACTGTTGATAGATGTTATGATCTTGTTGGTTATCCTGCTTGGATATGTTAAAAGGAATTTTAATGGTAAACCTTTCGGCGATAACAATGTTTCTTGAAACTAATCATGTCACCGATAATAGTGCTAGCAACTCTCCTGTTTCCTTGTCTAATGAGCGACTCTCCGGACTTATGAGTCTTCTCAATGACAACAATGTGTCATCTGCTAATGCCAACTTAGCGGTAAAATTTTTCGGGAACCTTCTTTAATGGCGTGTCAAGTTTAATGTAAACTTTAACAAATTTTTAACAACAACACAAAATCTCTATCTGGAAACATCGGTCTTGGTTGGATTGTTGACTCGGTGCAAATCGACACATGACGTGTGTCGAAAACTTTTAATCAATGTTGTTAACATTTCAAATCTTGGCTTAACTGTTGGACATCCCAACGGTACTCGAGCCTTAATTACTAAAATTGGTGATTTAAAGGTCAATAATGACCTAACTCTTTTGATGTACTTGTTGTTCACGAGTACAATGTTAGTCTGTTGTCTGTTCATAAAATTGCTAGAGACAATAAGATGTTTGTTGGGTTTAATGAATCTAATTGCTATATCTGAGTTTACATCAAAAAGGATTGTGGGGATTGGTAAACAATACAATGGGTTATATATGTTTGATATTGATTCTACATGTAAGATTATTTCTAATAACGCATATCTGTTTGTCATGTTTCTAAAAATCTTTGGCATCAAAGACTTGGTCATCCTCGACCAAGTCCTACACATACTTAAACCCACTCTTAAATTTGATAGTACATCCGAACCGATCATCTCTGTGATACTTGTAATAAAGCTAAACAAACCAGAGAACCATTCCTCTAAGTGAACATAAATCAACTAAAATTGGTCAACTTGTCCATCTTGATGTATGGGGACCATATAAAGTCACTAGCAGAGATGGTTACAAATATTTTTAACAGTTGTTGATGACTATTCCGAGGCGGTGTGGGTTTATATGCTTAAGGGAAGGATGATGTTTATGTTTCCATTGTTAACTTTACTCATATGCTATCAAATCAATTTGAACACAATGTCAAGATTTTTAGAAGTGATAATGGGA
Source organism: Chrysanthemum lavandulifolium (assembly GCA_022545495.1). Taxonomy (NCBI): domain Eukaryota; kingdom Viridiplantae; phylum Streptophyta; class Magnoliopsida; order Asterales; family Asteraceae; genus Chrysanthemum; species Chrysanthemum lavandulifolium. The sequence continues at coordinate 164,182,723 of CM040239.1, read as the reverse complement.
CGAATTTGTCAATAATAAACTTCAACATTTTTCCATGAAAAGGAATTTTACATCAAACCTCTTGTGTTTATACACCACAACAAAATGGTATTGCGAGAAAGGAAACATAGGCATCTCCTTAATGTAGCTAGATCCCTTATGTTTGAGGGAATTACCTCTAAATCTTTGGTGCGAATGTGTTCTAACTGCTGCCTATGTCATAAACAGGTTACCTCTTGATTCATGCAGCAAGTCCCCTTCTTCCTTGTGTATGGGCATGACCCTTCACTCTCTCTCCTTAGAGTCTTTGGTCGCTTATGCTATGCCACCATTCTCAACATCTCGATAAATTTGGTAGTAGGTGCGAAAAAGTGTCCTTATTGGTTACTCAAATGAGAAGAAAGGCTATAAACTCTTGAGCCTAGAAACAAAAATATCTTTTACTCGGAGATGTCAAATTTTATGAAACTGTTTTCCTTCAAAATGAAAAATACTTTGTCAAAACCTTTTGTTGAAACTTTTGTACCAAAAGATTTAAATCACAAAATTTCTTTGACTCACAAATAAGTCCCAATGATGAAGGAGAGTGACATCCTATGATGATGGCACGGTGGTAAGTCATCCTACTAGGATTGACGAACCGGTTGCAACATCTATAGATGATAATACACACCACGAGGGCACCATATCACATGAATCACATCCTGCTAATGCATCTTCGATTCTGCGATACTACACGATTCTGTTGAACAAGAAAGAGGCTTGCCACCACTCTTGCTAGAAGGTCAACGAGTCTCTAAGTTGCCCGATAATCTTAACGACTTTATTGTAGAAGGAAAAGTCAAATATGGTGTTGAAAAGGTTGTTAATTACTCTAATCTTAACAAAGATAATTCTTTTTGCATCTAGTCTTAATAAAAGTATTGAACCTACATTATGAAGAAGCTATCCTTGATAGTAATTGGGTTGATGCTATGAACTCGAAATTGAGGCCTTAAATGAAAACCATGCTTGGGATATAACGATCTACCTCTAATAGAACTCCTATTGGGTACAAATGGATCTTTAAAATCAAATATAAAGCCAATGGTGAAGTTGATAGATACAAGGCTAGATTAGTTGTTAAAGGCTATAACCAAAGGGAAGGAATAGACTATGATGAAACTTTTTCCCTGTTGTGAAAATGTCTCTTGTTAGATGTCTTATTGCCTTAGTTGTAAAAACAAATGGCCTCTTTTTCAACTTGATGTTAACAATGCTTTCTTGTATGGAGATCTTGATGAGGATATCTATATGACCATCCCAAGGGTTCGTAATGAGAACAATAAAAATAAAGTTTGTAAACTTGTCAAGTCTCTATATGGCCTAAAACAAGCTCCCGAAATGGAATGAAAAACTTGTCGGTGTTTTAAAAGAAAATAACTTTGTTCAATCATTAATGATCACTCCTTGTTCACCAAAGCAGAGAATAACAAGTTTATTGCTCGCTTGTTTATGTGGATGATATTGTTCTTCTTGAAGCTGTATTGATGAGATAAATCTTTTAAAGAGTTTCTAAAATCCAAATTTCATATCAAAGACTTGGGAAATCTAAAATATTTCCTTGGCATTGAGGTTTTAAAAGCTGGGAATGACATTTGTCTTTCTCAAAGAAAATCTTGTCTTGAACTCCTCAAAGAATTTGGTCTTCTTGGGTGCAAACTGTGTCCACTCCTATGGAACCCAACTCGTGCTTCCATACATTCCCACTGCTGATGACCCTTGCTTGTCAACATCATGGTTATCGAAGTTACTTGGGAAACTTATCTATCTCACCCATACAAGACGACATCTCATACTCGGTTCATTGTGCGGCACAATATATGCATTCTCCTTAAAATCTCATCCGGAATGTGCCCTCAATGTTCGAGATATCTAAAAGGAGCTCCGGAAAAGGTCTAAGGTACAATTTCAACAACTCGAAAATCATCTTGAAGGATATAGTGATCTTGATTGGGCCAAATGCAAGAAAACCGAAAAATCATCACGAGTTATTGTGTTTTCTTCAATGATTGTTTAATCTCATGGAAAAGTAAAAACAAAACACTCTTTCAAAATCTTCCACGAAGCGAGTATAGATCTATGTCTCTGCTGCTGTGAAATCATTTGGATTCAAAAATCCTAAAAGATCTAAAAGTTGATATCAATCTTCCTGTTAATCTTTTTGTGACAACAAATCGCTTTACAACTTCTTTGTCAACCACTGTTTTCCATGAAAGATCAAAACACTTTGAAATTGATGTTCACTTCATCGGGAAAAAATTGCTAGAGGTGTTATAAATGCTAAAAGATTGGCTCTTCAAACCAAACTGCAGACATACTCACAAAGAACCTCCTGTCTATCGGCATAAATTTTGTGTGAAAAATTGATATTGTTTGATATGTTTGCTCATCGATTAAGGGGAATGTTAAATTTTGGGGTGATAATCTGTGGCAAACATATCATTCTATCAATTGCTAATGGCTTTCAAGTTATGGTTCATTGCGGGATTAATTACGGGGTTAAACTTGGACAAAGGATAAAAGATTTAAAGTTCCAAGATGTTCATTTCTTGAAGCTTTCATCGTTTCTGGCGATGAGTCATTTATAGCCGTTAGAGGGTCTTAGTGAAACTTAATCTCCTATTTAATAAGTCCCTTAATCTAGGGTTACACACACTTGAGTGTGCGGTCTTTTGTATCACTCTCTTCTCTTCTTTCCGACGATCATTTCACCGATCTTGTCTTGTCTTTACATTTACATGATTATTGTCTCATTGACATTAATCTAATCTTGTAACATTTGGATACTATTGTAAACTTAATCTAAGTGACTATTGCGACTTAGATCCGAATAAAGGTTCTATTGTTCATCTTGTGTTGCCTATACTTTCGAATTGATTCTTTAAGTGTTTGTAGTAGAGGTGCACATCCGAACGGTTAAGCGAACCGTATCTGAAATGTAACCAAAAATCAACTCGGTCGAAACCGGTCCGGTTTTACCTATCACACCCCAAAAATGGCGCAGCGGAATGGTATTCTACGGGTATGACTTCATAACGAGAACACAAGGTGTCTAAATAGAAATACTAAATGCATTCATCACAACACATGTCAAGTTACAATAATCCCAAGAGTCGGGTGTAGACAAGACTTGATACATAAGTTCACCAACATTATGAAACCTTAATATAAGCTAAATGCATAATTTCTCGAAATGCGATCCACGAGGGTCTTGTCTTACATCGCTAAGCCGCCAATTCAAACTCTTAAGCTACATCGCTAATAACACCTGAAAATGGATACTCTAAAACGTCAACATAATGTTGGTGAGCTCGTAGGTTTAAGAGTTAAACCACTAAGCCGTCCACAAGCCTGATTGTTGATTTTATTTTTTATTTTTTATTTTTTTAACACAAGCCTTCCACTGGGAATAAGTAAAAAGTGATAAGCCTATGAGGTTCATGTGTATATGGGTCTATTAGGTGAAAAGAAGAAAAGAAAACCAAGTGAAAAAATGGGAGGAGGAAATCCCACTCAATGCTTAAATGAAAAATCAAACAAATAAAGCCTCCTTTTTATCCTCTAAAATATGACACTATATTAGAGATGCACATACGGGTAAAGCTTGAGCCCGGGTTTAAGCCCGGCCCGAAAAAGCCTTAAAAACTAGGCCCAAAAGGCCTAAATGGCTCTTATCTTCCACCAAAGGCCCGAGCTAAGCCCAAAGCCCAAAGCCCAAAGCCCAAAGCCTAAAAGCCCGGGCTTTTGAAAAACCCGCTAGAAAACCTAAAAGCCAGGGCTTTTTACAAAAAAAAGCTCAGTCTTTTCCAAAAGATGACCTAAATTATGTGTTATTTTTATATAATAACATACAACAAAATATTTATTTAGAAATAAATGATGAAATTAAAAAAATATGTATAATCATTTATAAAGAAGTATGACTCAAATGTTTGTAGTTTGTTGTTAGAGAGCTTTTATATTCTTACACCTATTCGTGGTAAAAAAAACATGGCTCATTGTTTTTATTATAACTCTCGTGCGCTTAGAGTTAGATGGTGGTTTACCCACCGTCAATAAAAACCTCTCTTTTTTCTAATTACGTTTATCCACTATGATTGTTTCTATCAAATTATTGATTCTTTAACAAGATAACTATCTTTTTTTGTTTAGTAATTATAGTTTACACTCTAGTTCGACCTTTCGCAATTTATCGCTTCGAATTGCAAAGGAGTATTAGGCGATAAATAAGTATTAGCGAGCTCAATCCAATTGTGCAACAAGTCGATACCGTTAGGGTTTACCTTTGATGTCTCATGTACTCTATTTATAGTTGATCAATTATATTGAATAAGATACAGTTCATATCATTCTAATACATACATCTGAGTCAAAGACTCGCCCTGCTAGTTAACCTGAACATAAATGACCTCACTCATTTGTTTATCCGTTTTTGTATATATAATATGAATTTTTTTAACTTGACCTTTAAGGAAAAACTGTTTATTTAAGAAACAACAAAGTTAACTTACCAAAAATCAGCACACAACGTGTTTTAAGAAATATGATAGATATTAATTCAATATATATATTAATTATAAAGATTAAAAGTTAATGAGGAAGGATATTGAAGATTAGAGTAAATTAATAAAATTGATTATAAATTTAATTTGATGTTCACGATAATAAAAGCAGAAAATGGTCAACACGTGTGTGAAAAACGTTTAAGTCGGGTCAGAGATGTTCCAAATGCAAAAGAATTAAAAATAGTTTATAAAAATCGCCCCAAATACATGTGTTTTTTCACAACCTATAAAAATTGTTCAAAGACAAACGTACTTGGCACAAGAATTAGATAATGTTCCAAATACATAGAGGAATTTGGCACCTTCCGTACCAACGATTCCGAATACATGTGTATTTGGCACCAATAGTAAATAACGTTCCAAATACATATACAAATTTGGCACCAGTGGTATCAATCGTCACAAAAACATAAGTATTTGACATTGTTAACTCAAACTGTTACAAATACACATGTATTTGGCACCATTATTGGAAAACGTTCCAAACACATACGTATTTGAAACAATTTCTTAATAGCCATCCCAAATACCTACATTTTGTCACGGTTACCCCAAAAGTGCCAAATCGTGTATTTGACACAATTATTATTGTTCTAAAAGTTTTGTCCCCAAAACCCTTTTTCTTGTAGTGAATTCAAAGCGCACGGTCTCTAACTAGAATTTGAATATAAAATATCCTATGTACAAATGAAATCCTAAATGAATGAACATTCATGGAGTCATCTTCGAGTTAAGTCGAGTCTAAAGAAAGTTACACCATTTCACGATGCGAAACTCGATAATTGAAGCCCGAAACTTGAGAGAGATGGCGGGTCTGTGATTGATGACGATAACATCTTGACTCCACTTGATCTACTCAACAACCCAAAGACATTCATTAGATATTTAGAAAAAATATCTAAGTGTCGAAAGATTAGCGGGAACTTTCTTGGGAGGAAAAGTAGAAAGATACCTATCATAGAAAGTCAAACAAGTATAAGAATTTGGCGGAAAGATGCAAACATCATTAACGTTGTTCCCTAAAGTCGGAATGGACACATTCTTATAATAGAAGCATTAAATGTAATAAGGTACTAGTGTACTTTATATTTAGATGCTTGACTTGCCACTATTAACCAACGAGTAACCACATTGTCATCGCGCCTATAAAGAGAATGTCTCGAATGAGTAAATGATATCTCATACAATTAATATGATACACATTTACAAGAGCATTTACTCCTCGAAAGAAATAAGCCCACAATCCATTTTGTGTGTTAGCATAGTTCTTATTTATACACATACTACGGTTAGTGTTTAGATTAGTGAGACAATCATCATACATTGTCATTTAACTTAGATTATTATTCACAAACAATTTTAATAAATTCTTTTATTCATTTATAACAAGAATTTATACGTTGAAAAATATTTTTGTAATTATTATATTTTTTTATTTTATTTATTGTTATTTGTTTTTGTTAAAAGGCTTTTCGGGTAAAATCTATTACTTAAAAAAATAATTAAATACATAGTATGAGGAAGAATCTCATATCTTAGCCAACGATAGACAAACAAATGCACCTACTTGTGTAACTCCTTCATAATCGTTACCTTGTTAATTGTTTTTAGGGAAAATGATAAATTTAGGCATCAAAGTTGCCACGTTTTCTTTACGGGCATTGAACTTTTTTTTCCTTTTTTTTTTTTTTTTTCTTTGAACTTGCACAATTTTCCTTTTGTGACACAAAATCACACTTTGTGTCACAAAAAAAAAACAGATCAATCTTCAAAAAAAAAATCGATACTTGAAAAAGAAAAAAAATTCGATGCCGAGAAAAAAAAAAGTTCGACCGTTAATTTTTTATTGCACCGTTAGTCCTTTTAAATCTGTTTTACACGGTTTGTTCGTTTTACGGTTTTGTCCTTTTACGTTTCGTCCGTTTTACGTTTTCGTCCGTTTTGCGTTTTAATCGGTTTGCACATTTTCGTCCGCTTTTGCCGCAGTTTCGTCCGTTTTACGTTTTCGTCCGTTTTACGTTTTCGTCGGTTTTGCGTTTTCGTCGCTTTTACCTGATTTAGTCCGTTTTGCGTTTTAATCGCTTTTGCGTTTTAATCTGTTTTTACCTGCAGTTCGTCGTTTTACATTTTCTTCCGTTTTGCAGTTTCGTCCGTTTTGCGTTTCGTCGACTTTTGCGTTTTGCGCTTTTGCGTTTTAAATGTGTTTGCGCTTGCGTTTTTACGCGTTTCGACCATTAAACACAGCAAAACAAATGAAAATGTGTAAAGCGGACGGCGTCGGTTCTGACAGCGTGTAAAACAAGCAACGTGTAAAGCAGACGCATGCAAAACAAATGAAAACATGTAAAAGCGAGCGGCGTGTAAACGCGTGTGAAAACAAAAAACCGTGCAAAATCGGACAAACGTCTTTCGTCTGCTCAGCGTGAGCGAACGGCGTCTGCGCGACAACGTCTGCGCGGACAACGTCTGGGGCAAACGTGCAAAACGGACGAAAACGTGTAAAAGCGGACAACGTAAAAGCGGATGAACGTGTAAAAGCAGACGAAACGTGTAAACGGACGGCGTGTAAGAGCGGGCGAAAAGGACTAACGGTGCAATAATATAATAACGGTCGTTAAAAGCAGGGCGAAAAGGACTAGCGGTGCAATAAAAAATTAACGGTCGAACTTTTTTTTCGAGCATCGAATTTTTTTCTTTTACGGGCGTGAACTTTTTTTCCTATTGTAGCGGCGAACTTGCGCAATTTTCGCTTTTGTGACCAAAATCACACTTTAAGTGTCGCGAAAGGAAAATTGCGAGTTCAATCTTCTGATAGGAAAAAAAAGTTTATCTTGAAAAAAAAACGTATCAACTTTAATGCTTAAATTTATCATATGCTTTAGTAAGCATGGAAGTTGGTTAGCCAACATTGTTAATATTTGTGACAAACTAAACGAGAACGACAAATGTTTGTAATCAATGGACCCCAAATTCATCAGATTCCTTCTCTAAAGTCTAAAAGAAGAAAGTAATATTTTGTTTGTTATACAAAAGATGCTGGTAAAAGAAGATTAGCATATTTAAAAACAAAAACCAAAAAACAAAAATCAAAAATCATATCAACATTTATTTATATGTGTTGTTATAAAAGAATGGGTCGTTTTTAGGGTATGTAAGGTAGATGATTGCTCAGGCTTAAAAAATTAAAAGCTTTAAAACTTGTCCCGTTAACAATTATATGTATATGTACATAATTTTTTACGAAGAAGACAATAATTAAATTATAAAATATCTTAAATAAGTAATATGTTGAATATTTAAATAACTAATTGTATTCTCCATCCGTCCTAAATTATAAGTCCATTTTTGACTTTTCAAAGTCTTTTTCTTCCGACTTTGATCTTAATTATTTTTTTACGTGTTATATAATCTTAATGAAAAGTATACAAATGAAAATGCATTTAAATCACATATCCATTTATATATTTTATAACAAGTATTATATAATGCTAAAAGAAATAATTAAAGTCAGATGAATATAAAATATTTGAAAAAGTCAAAATGAACTATAATTTGAAGGAGAGAGTATATCTTATAAAAGTGACATTTTAATATAATATTCTTTCGTTAAAGGCCCCATTACATGATTTCATTCAGGGTTCTCAAATTTTTCAAAATTTAAAGAAAGCTGTAAAGAATAACTAGTATGCTATATTTAAGCACTACTGACGCAAAATAAATACGTGTCAAATCGAATAATCTATACTACATTATAAAGCGTTTGAGATATTTCTAAAATAGAAGGCTTAAAAATGAAGATTCAACACTTGTTTATAATGGTAAGTTTTAATAAGTACGTTTATAATAACATTGGTTGTAACACTTTAAAACACTTTTTGTAGACATGTTTAAAAAAAAAATACAAAGTAATTTAATATAAGAAAAAAATGTTTATAACAATAATTACATAATAAATATTGTTTTTAAAACACCGCTAATATAAAAAAATACTTGTTATTATAAATATTGTATAAATTAATAAAACACACAAAGTTTCATACAATTTATATGTAAACAAGTTGATGGCACATATGGTTTTTAAAAACAGAGCAAACCAACGGGTTCAACTGGAACCGGAGTCACCACCGGTTCAGCTAGCCCATAAAAGTAGTCCGGAAATGATATTACTAATTCATTAGCGTTTCAAAATGCATACTAAATTACAATGTTCAGACAATATTATTAAATCGAAAGAGTGTCTCGAGAACCAACATAGATACCTTTTATTATTTTTTGATAAAACTTACCATAGAAACTAAAAACTTTGTTTTATAAAAATCGGACGATTTTTTCAAATCAAATGATGCAAAGGTGCAAAACGCTAATTGTTAATTTGTATGATTATACACATTTACACATATCTATACTACATTATAAAGCATTTTGGACATTCCTGAAATGAAAGGCTTAAAAAATTTAGATTCAACATTTGCTTATAATGATAAATTTTAATATGTAGATCTATAATACCATTGGTTGCAATATTTTAAAGCACTTTTTGTAGATATGTTTTTAAAAAAAATAATAAACAAAATACAAAGTAATTTAATATAAAAAAAATGTCTATAAAAATAATTACATAATAAATGCTATTTTTAAAACACCTTTAATACAAAAAATACTTGTTATTATACATATTGTATAAATTAATAAAAACCCACCAAGTTTCATACAATTTATATGTAAAAGATGGCATTAAATAATCATGATAATTAAGTGTCGATTTCCCCCTAATCGGCTCATTATTTGTATCGTTTATATGGATATATGATTTGATTTCTTTATATTTCGTTTTCAGATTGTAAATGAGCATAGGAACAAAAGAGACACGAAATTGGAAAAGAACTTACAAAGATACACACTTTAGTATGCTGACTGTGAAGAGGTTACGGCGTAGTTCCATTCTCCATTTATACCGTAACAGTGAATTCAAACATGAATACCAAGTCAAAGCTAATCAAGGATTACGGCGTAACTATGTTAGAAGATTTAGAAGATTTTCATTACTAAGAAGGTTACGCCGTAACCAATGTATGAGGTTACGGCGTAATAAGTGAACACAAGGGGACTCGAGTTATTGAGGAGATTACGGCGTAACCAAGCATTAAGATTACAGTAAGCGAAACCCTAGAAGGTTCTGGCGTAACTATCCAACTAAGTTATCTAGTAAATATTTATTTATGGATAAGATCGTTGAAGATTACACTAGTTATGGCGTAACCATGACTCAAGGTTACAAGTAGCGTGTCGAGCCTATAAATACCAACTCTATTTTACGCATTTTACATCTTTCTCACCACAACTCACGGAGGGCAGTAGGGTTCCAAAAGGACGATCTCCAACAACATCTGAGTATTTTCCAGGGAGAAATCACTTCATAACATCGATAAGTTTTATTCATTCATACTTCTTTTACATTCGATTCCATGTCTTTCATTACCATACAAAACATTTAATCTCGTGTTCTTTATAATATGATCATTAAGCACCTTTGGTGCTAGCCTAGTTATGATTCCTTTTCTTGCTTTGATTATGTTTCGTGCTTTCATTATTGCTTCTAGTGTGTGTATGCTTAGCTTTTGTTAAATCCTCTAGTTTGATGGTTTTAAAGATCGGTTTGTACTTCTTGTACTAGAAGAATTGACCATAGGACCCTAGTGGGATTGGTTCGAGGTTGGTAATACTTGATCATAGGACTACCAATTCCTTGTGTGCTAATTTACCATAGGTCACCTCCGGGTTGGATGAACTTAAGAAGTTAGATGTGTGGTCTAAGATCCAGAAGCCGAGCCACACAAAAATAAGTCTAGCATGTAGTGGCACTAATGACCCAAACTAGTCTACCACACCTTCGCTTACTACAAAGAAAGAATCTTTGGTTCCGAAGAGGATTATAGGGAGATAGGCTAGGTGAATTGACCATATGAGTCTAGTGAATCTTATGCCCCACTTAAAACGATAGAAGGCTTAATTAGAGAACATAGTCAATGCATGATAGGATGAGCAAATAGGCTAGTACACTTTCTCCCTACTGATTCATCTTTATTTAATTTTTTTTGTCATTTCTGTTATTTAATTTAATTAATCAAAACGTGACATTAGACTTAAGTTAGGATCCATTCACATAGCTCTTGGGACGACCTCGGCTTTACCGAATACTACACTACACACGATCGGGTTCTCTGCCCGTTAGTGCAAAAGGTAGACCATAGGTAGACGAGTAAAATTATAAGTATTAAAACTTGGTCAGAAATCCTGGATCAAGTTTTTGGCACCGATGCCGGGGACCTATATTTGGATTTTTGTTTAAGTTTTAATTTTAATATTTTTGTTTATTGTATGCTTTTCTTTTAGTTTCAGGAATCATGGAAGGTGTGGATATTGATACGCTTACTCTGGAAGAGTACCTTTCTATGACTCGAGATGAGCAAGGGTCGGAGCTTGTTAGGCCGGCTAATGGAGTGGATGTCCATTTCGAGATCAATAACCAGTTCATGAGAGAATTACATGCAAATCCCTTTTCCGGAAATAAGACCGATTATGCTTACGAGCATGTGGAAAATGTCTTGTACATCGTGAGTCTCTTCAACATCCCAGGTGTTTCTCATGATGCTATCATATCCAAGTGTTTCCGATGATACTAACGGGAGCCGCTAAAAGATGGGTTGGTAGGTTGCCCATTAGAATTGTCAACACATGGAATCTCCTTAAAAGAGCATTTATCCAATGCTATTTCCCTTCTTCTAAGACGGAAAAATAGCTAGATGAGATCCATAATTTGAGACGGTTGGTGACGAAACATTATACCAAGCTTGGGTTAGGTATAATGATCTTCTCTAAGGTGTCCGACTCATGACCTTAACAACCAGCGGAAGGTCAACTTATTCTACAAGGGTATTAACATATCAACATGGTAGATGCTTAATTCTCAAGGACTGATCCACGGAATGATTAGTACTCTAGCCCTTGAGGCTATTCAAGACATGGCCGACCACTCGCAAAAGTGGCATAATGGAGACAGCAACAAAAGCATATGCGGAAGTTTGGATGAGATCGCTATCATTACTAACAAACTTGAAAGTCTTGGTAGGGATATAAAGAAACTAAAGGAAAATGTGCATGTTATACAAGTAGGATGCGACACTTGCGGAGGAGCTCATCTAGCAGAGGCCTTTGGATGAAGAAGACAAGAAAGGTGAAGAGGTTAAGTATAGTGAAGCTAAAAGGCCTTTTGAAGGAGATAACGGTGTCGTTTAGATACAGGTTGGACCACCGGGATAGCTAAGAGGCCTTTTGAAGGAGTCAATTTACAAATACGGATGAATTCGCTAAAAGGTAAAATGAAAGGAAGATTGGCTCAAAAGTTTTCGGAAAGGACAAAAGCAAATCTCAAAACCTATGACGAAACCCTAGGAATCTTGAGGCGAAAGTTGGGTTGTTAACAAATGACATTCAAAAGCAAGACATGAGGAGAATTCGGAGCTTTCAAAGCTATATTCACCAATGATGGAAAACCCTCTATACCCTTTCGGTATTGAAGAAGAAATTAATTATTTTTCTAACTTGTCTAAGCAAGATGAATATGAGAACAACGATGAGGAAATGGACTTTCTACATTCACGGAACCGTCTTCGATGAGAAAATTTTCTCAAGGATGAACCAACTCAAGTGGAGGAAGAGATAAGATTAAGCGAGCGTTGTTCGGCTAGTGTTCAAAATCATCTACCCCCAAGGAGAAATATCCGAGGGTTTCCTTCTTCCTTGTTCTATTGACAACTTATATGTTAAAATGCTTTAGGACCTTGGGCCTAGTATTAGTATAATGCCATTCTCTATGTGCAAAAACTGAATTTAGGTCCTCTAAAACCAATCTCTATGACTATAGAATGGTGACCAATCCAATATCCCTAAAGGCATCACGGAAAATGTTTTGGTTAAGATTGATAAATTCACTTTTCGAGGACTTTGTCATTCTCGATAAGGAAGAAGACCTAGAAACACCTTTAATTCTAGAAAGACCTCTCCTTGATACTGCACGTGCCATAATCGATGTTTTCAATAAGTGCATTTCTCTTAAAATTGATAATAGGGAGTTTGTTTTCAAAATGGATGATAGGGGGAATTGTCATCCATTTGAGACTGTTTGTGTCATTAAGAAAGATAAGTCAAGTAATGATCGTAATCTTACTAATAACCTTGCACACGAGCACGTTAATACTAATCATGTCATACGTGAGTGCGGTTTTGTAGGAAACTAATCTTGGAATAAACAGCAGGCGATTTAAGCCGTAACTCTAATTCGAATTACAGGCGTAACCATGGACGATTAGGAAATCCCCAACACAAAGTGTGAATTGATCGATGGGGCGAGGAACTCAAGGTGGTCATTAGTTCATCATTAACTAATGATGATACTAAGAATCTTGTGAAAATCATGGAAGTACAACACAAAGAAACTAAGGACGTTCCCTAGAAGATCGAGAAGAGATACCATTGGTGCGAGGCTATACCGATTGACAATGAAGGATGGTACGACTTATGGGCTTCCTGTGACCTAAATGTCGATCTTTGTGATGGTGGGGGCAACAAAGTGAGGTAACAAGATAACAAGCATTTGTGGACTTCCACCAATGACAAGGATAGAAAGAACCTTCAATGGAAAGGTACAATACCATTCGATGAGTAGATACAAATTATATATGACAAGGTTGATATGGAACAAAGATGAGCATTTGGGATGACCAGAACCGCGTCACTGACGGTGAAATCCCATAATAAATGATGGCCACAGAATCGTAAAGTGAACCGCTCTCGGATAATGAGGTTATTAATGATTGTCGAATAGCGTTGATGCGGGGAAAAGATTGAGCAAGCATTGGTGTGAAGATTAGGAATGAAGGCAAAGTGTTTTGGGCTTCTAGTGACCCTTTGTGAATATTGTAATGGAGGAAGTAGCATGGTAAGAGTTGGGGATGATGATTTTCTATGGACCTCAACAAACGACGATGAAAGGAGTGAACTATCATGGCTTGATAGGTTAGGTTTTGATGATTGGATTATAATAAAGTACAGAAAAGTGGATGCTTCCCCTAAAGAAAAGATTTGGAAGGGGTGCATGAAGAAAGAAGATCTAACCGAGGACGAGAGTCTTGATGAAGTAGGAGAAGAAAAGAAAGAAGATTACAAAACTAGATGGGAGAAGAGAAAGAGTGTTGCAAGCGTAAGCTTGTTGAAGATACGCTTGATGACAATTGGTTTAAGGGTGCGAATCCGGCGGCGATGATTTAGATGGAATCATGGATTACCTTGGCTTACAAGGGCATGATGGGTTCACAATCCGAATGATAAATCTTAAGAGTAAGTGTTAATACAAATAAGCCGTAAAACGTTTATTTATATTTTACGATCTTCAATGTTTTGTCGATAACAAGCGTAAAATCATTTTAACGAAACAAATAAAATACGTAAATGGTTTGAACTAATAGTTTCTAACATTTTCACATAAAACACTAAAACAAGTATAAGTGATTTTATGATTTAATATTACATATGTACAATAACTAGTGTTTACATATTTGGGTAAAATATACACATAACTAGTATGTAGTATATTGGGTAATATAAATGGGTAGAAACTTAAGTATCATAACCCATTGGGCAAATACATTGAATGTAGTTGGGTGCAACCCAAAGCCATGACCCATGGAGCTTGACCCATAACCCATTGCATGACATCATGCTTATATCATATATGGATAATATCCATAACCCATGGTATTGACCCATACCCAATGTCTAGATACATTGAACCCTTGGTGAGCACTCGAGAAATGTCTAGATACATTGAACCCTTGGTGAGCACTCGAGAGATACATTGTATCTAGCTAAAGACCCATGGATCAACCCATGACCCATAACCAAAATACCCATGGGCAAGGGGCGTTCCACGGATCTCCGGCTTTGTCTAGCCGGATCCCAGTGGAAGGGATCCGTGGGATCCGGGAGCGATGAAAATTTTCTCTATAAATAGAGAGCCATTTCTTCCTTTCTATTCATCATTTTACACATACTTCCCCAGTATTATAACCCTCTAACCTCGGATCCAAGTGATCTATGTAGTTTGTCTTTTGTTTTGTGTGATCTTCTAGGTTCCTCTTAAAGGCGAGATCACCACTTATTGAAGACGAGCAAGCTCGAGTCCATGAGTTGCCATGCCGTCATCATCAAGATAACTAAGGTTCTCTTGTTGATAGTTCTTTTATCCTTCCATAGATGTTGGGTTGAAGGCATTAGTGAAGGATGCCGAAAGTGTCAAGGCGAAAGCATTAGTGAAAGGTGCTTATCGTTCGTGTCAAAAGCATTAGTGAAGAATGCTAAAGGTGTCAAGCGAAGGCATTAGTGAAGGGTGCCAGCGTTGTGTCAAAGGCATTAGTGAAGGATGCCTAAGTATTAAATCAAGTGGCATTTGGGAAGAGTGCCTAGGTCGTATAATCGATGAGGTGCATCGTTATACATATAAGTATTTGTTTATTTCAAGGATGGTGATATCCTTGATGGTGTTGTAACAAGGAGTAGATCTCCTTGAGATTAGGTGTTGTGTTGTGAAGGGTAGTAGTTCCTCCATAGTAATGGAACTAGGTGCTTAGCCTAGTACCTAATAAAGGGTAGGCGACGTTGTGATAGGATTAGTTCTCCTTGGTGTGAAAGAACTCGGTGGTTAGCCTAGCACCGTATAAAGGGTAAGCGGCGTTGTGTTAGGTGTGGTTCGCCTTGGTGTGAAGGAACTCGGTATTTAGCTTTGTACAGGAAAAAGGTTAAGCGGCGTTGTGAAGGCTTCTCCGCCATAAGGAGTTGGTGTAGTGTTCTGAACTCTCGAGTAGGTGACTCGGGGGTGGAGTAGGGCAAGGAAGGTGTCCTTGTAGGCGAACCACTATAAATACTTGTGTCGTGGTGATGTGCTTCTTACTCTTTATCTTTCATTACACGTTTATATATCTATCTATCAACGTCCACATAAACAACCAAATAGATTGACATAAGTCGATCTAAATATTTAAAAGGAAGTTTTAAATTGGTAAAACTATTCAACCCTCCCTTCTAGTTTTCCACAATTGGCATCGAGCTTCGTTACCAAGTTTCTTAAAGTATATTGTACTTTAAAAACTTGATACGATCCGTGTATGTTTGAAAACTACAAAGAAGAATTTCTTAAAACAAAAGTCATGTTTTTAGAAATCATCATATGTTGGATAGTGATAGATCATTCTAACATTTTCCTTTGAGAGTTCTTCATACTAGGATTTGGGTATCTTAGAAGATCATGAAGTATTTTGCGTCTATGGTTTCTAAAACCATAAAAGGGAATATAGCAAAGGATTTGGGTATCTTAGAAGATCATGAAGTATTTCGCGTCTATGGTTTCTAAAACCATAAAAGGGAATACAACAAAGGTATGTTTTCTTAGTTACATTTTTTTTCAAAAATGTGCTAAATTGCTTGTGGACAAAATGGTGATATATGCTTCTATCTTATAATAAGCATAATATGAAAAGTGTTTTAGTGATTTTTTTCTTTGAAGTTTTGTTGTTAGATATCTTGTTAATCAAGCTTGAATAAAGGTAAAATGGGTAATATAACTTCACTAAAAGTCTACAAAGACTAAACCTTTTAAATCGGGTCAAAGCGTACATTTTGTAATTACGTAGCCGGATCCGCGGATCCCTCGGGTTACAACTGGACGGATCCTCGAGCAAGGGATCCGTGGGATCCGTGGTACGAAGATAGTTTTTATGCGAATTTCAAAATTCATAACTTTTAACCGTAAGTCGTTAGAAGTCGTGCCACCTATCGTTTTAAAGGTATTTGAGTCTACTTTCATTTAAAATGATTTCATAAACTGATTCAAAACAATAATTTACAGAATCATTGATTTATAATAGAAAGTCATTTTTCGGTCATAACTTTTGCACAAACTTTTGATCTAATTGGAGCGGATGTTTTCGCTTTTGAATAACAATGTGTCCTCTATTGAAATTAAGGTTTTGATCATATTTATAAATATAAAAGAAACTAATCAAGCTTGGTATACATGTTTATATTTAACACAAAGCGATGAAAAGAACTTTCGTATGCTATGCTAAATGATAAATTGTCTTCTTTGCATTACTTGATTATTTGCTTATCTCAAATAGCTTTTGTGCTTGTTTGATTGAATAGCATATGTGGTTTCCTTACCTTGCTATTCATTCTCTTGTTTGTCGATTTAGTAATATTCTACTAATCAATGTGCTATTTGAAGGAGTGTTTGGGATAACATCTAGTTGTGTCGAAAATGTTAGTTTAGATATTTAGATAAGTCATATAGGTTGAAAATGTTTAAAACATATAACACACTAAATGGATTTTGATTGATTTGTCACTAAATGGAACATAAATGTTTGTATGTGCTTATATGATTTCCTTTGTTCTTGTCTCATTTTCTAAAAATAACAAGAATGTACATCGGATCATAACCTACACTTGTGTTGATGATGTACTCTCCCATTTTCCTTTTCATGATCGCTCTCCAAGCTTCATAGTAGGATTGACAACTTGATTATTTCATCCGATATACTCAAGTAAATTATTTTACAGCATAAATATAATTGTTCATATCAAAATCCAAACTCAAAGCTTTCCAACAACATATGTTGAACTAGCTCATCCAACCATTTTTGTTGTTTACCATATGGACAACTTTTAAACTTATTTTTAACATGGCGCCTTCGTCACCTTAGTTGTCTCAAGTATAATATTAAGCGAAGCAAAGTATCATCATTGTTACTCTTGATAGGCCATTGTAGGAATATAAATTTTCCTAACTTGAGAATGAATATTGGAGAACTTATTGCACTAGAAACTCAATTTGACCTAACGGTTGAATTGCTTCCTTGATAGAAGTTGGGTATGTGGAATCACCGTAAAATGGTCGTGTTTAGCCGTAATTGAGCACCGCTAATGTGATCTCATATTCATTCTCTCACTTGGGAAATTTATACTCCTATGTTTTCCTAAAGTAAGTTTACAATGGAAATACTTTGCATTGTCTTAGGATTACTAATCAAACAAGTTGTAAAATAAAATTTTCTTTTAGTTAATCACAACCACTTGCCTCATCAGCGATTATCTTGCTTTGATCGAGAAGAGCTACATGACTTCATGGACGAAGTTCATTGTATGCTAATCACCATCCGTAATGACTATACATAGTTCATTGCTTCCGTTGGCCAAACAACCCTATTGTCTTGAACACCATCATCTACTCTGCGCCATTGTTAATACAAACGATTTACTAATCTAGATCGTAAATCTATTTTGAGCTTCTTGAATAAGGGTTGTTAAGTTTGATAAACCTATATGTTACTTGTGAGCTAGATCTCATTTAATTGCTTATGTGCTATTTCTACATGCTCTTAGTATGTTTTACTTGTATACATGTATACTTCTTGTAGAGATCATTAGCTTCTAAGTTCGATACTTAGAACAAGCGCTCCTTTGTCAAGTAAAAGCTGTCCCGGATGCGGATCCTAGTTTGTAACTATCTGGATCCTCAGTGAAGGATCCGTGGGATCCGGCGAATAAGTGGAATTTCAATCCTTTACACCTCAAACCATGTTCCTAGACTACTTCACACTAGTTGAACTTAATACCTTAGGATCTCTTAAGTCCTTCTCAAGCTTAGCTTAAGGATCACACTCAAAGTGCTTTTCGATCTATTGTTTCACAAACTCATTACTCTTCCGCTCTCTAGATCACTCATTATTTCTCAGGATCCTCACTCTAGACCTAGAAATCTTTCGATTATGGCAAAATTGATCATAATCATCCTTACCTCAAAATTGGTGAAATGGATCAAATTCTAGTTCTTCCACCTTAAAACCTTTAGGATCTTCTCCAAGACATTATCCTAAGTCACTGTCGATCACTAGGATCATCTAGCTCCATTTGACACTCTCAGATTTTAGCGTCATCTTTGTTCATTCATTGGTACTCAAAAATTTCTTTCATATAAGGCAATCATTAGCTACATCATCATTGCTTGAACATTTAAGTACCCTTCCATTTAAAGACACTTAGGAGAACTGAAACATTCAAAAGGTATAGGCTTTAGACCTTTCAAACATCACTTCTATCCTTTCCTAGGCTGCTTAAGTCGGATCCCTAGGATTAGCCTAGATCCCCATTGGTGTGAACTATAGGATCCGGGTGTGATTTATGTCAACTCTTGCTCGAACAATCATTTCAAGCTCATCTTGCTAACTTGAACACTCCACTCATCTAATTAAATCTCTAAAGTTGACTCTTGTGCATCTAATCATCACATGTAGGATCGATAGTCATCAAACACAACATAATTCTCAGCATTTAGAAACCTTTTCCTTAGTCATATTTTATTGTGTTGATGATTCGGGTGGTCTTGGATGATCAAAATACATGTTTGCCATAGTTAGAGAGAAAGTAGAGAGGAGTGTTCTTGCTAGAGACTTGGTTCACAAATGAAATATTAGATTGAATGAAAGCACCACCCTTCCATGGATGGAAGGGTATTTATAATTACAAACATACCGACCTCCTATCGGCTGTGGATCGGGCATCGATGGGTAAAGACCGTCCTTCCTCCACGGTGTTACACTATGCTAAACTAGACTAATAACTAACTAATAAAACAATAAATAACGTAACTAACGACAAATCTACGAGCTAACTTATGCTAGATAATATTTGGGGTGACCGACACTTTACTATGGAATTTCCAATTCTAACAATCTCCCCAAGGGAGGTCACCCCATGTTTTACATTTGAATCCTAGCATTCTATTCTTGTCTTTGTTCTTGAGCTCGTGACTTCAATTCTTCAATTCCGCAATCTTTGTGCAATTGTAGTGATTCTTCAAAGTCCGATTATTTTGTACTTTCGGTGGAGGTCTTTGAGCGATCCACATCTTTGATGATCTTGAGCTTTCATTGAGATCATCGGCCACGATAAATCTCTGGATCACCCTTTATTGTGTTGCCATCATGTGAAGTTGTGACTTTTGGACCGACATGCTCACACTTTTGAATCATGACATCTTTCCATCGAGTGGCGGAAGCTTTCTTGGTTCATGATATTTGCGATGGCGTAGCGAAGCATAGTATAAAATATCGAGCCGGGTTATGTAGATATGCACCGTCATGATTTCTTCAAATTAAGTGTGGATCTTGTGAGCATGCGGCTTTGGATTGACTCCTCAATTACGATCGGTACAACCGTCCAAATGTACCGCAAACAACGATTAGCAATAAAACACACGAAAGTGTCTTTGATCACTTCGTTGAATTGAGTACATGCCCGGGTTCCCGTTGATCGATACAAATCTTGCTGTGATCGGTAGGATTCCTAAGAATCTCCTTGACGGGTTTCGCAATTTGTTCTAGTTGTTCTCAAACCGGAACGTCTCAAAGAAGACAACACGGAGTGAGTGAACCGGTAATTGAGATTCAGCGATTGATGAAAATGATTTGAAAACAATCGCGTATTGCTTAGAAGAAAGAGTTTTGCAATCTGACGAAGGTTTTATGAGAAAGATCAATTTTCAATCAAAATACTTTTGTATTTGAAAATGAGTACACATTCGACGTGCTAGAGAAAAGAAGAGATTCGCACATCGAGCGGTTTTCTAAAAGCATTTTTCAATCGAGATACTTTTGAGTTTGAAAACATGAATACATTCGACGTGCTAGAGAAAAGAAGGTTTGCACATCGAGCGGTTTTCCAAAAGTATTCGTCAATTCCATTCTGGACCAAGGTTGATTCAAGAATGAATCTCCCCATCGTTTCTATCCGGTTGTCACAAGCTTGATCTTTAGAAAAGATTTCACATGTCACCCACCAAGAGCTTGTTTGATGTTGGCTCTGAAGGATTTCCATCTTCATCGTGAATACTTTTACATATCACTCGGATGTTACGGCAATACCACAAGGATAATCGTGGGACTCTTAATATATACTTACTTTCCACATTGTGTGAAACAACAAGTCTTCATTAATTTAGTGTCCTAATGAGATATTGTGGATGATCTCTTGGCTCTAGACTCAATAGTGCATATTTGGTTCTATCTTGGGAGACTAGGGAGAGGGTCTCCTTCTTCAATATCAACAATCTCTAAGAAAGTCGATAGATTATGTAGGTTCCCGTGAGAATGAAACAAGCCCTTTTAAGAGGAACTTGAGTAGCTTGGGAAGTTGTAGTGCGGTCGTCCTTTGGGTCCATGACGTCTTGTCTTCAATACCGGTGTTACCTTAGTAACAACCGGTAGCATATGTATTGAACCCGGTTTACGCCCTAAGGTTGAATTATTGGAGGCTATTTCTTTTCACCCTTTTCACATTCAATTCTTTTCATTCTTCAACCCCTTGATTGCTTACGAGACTTCATAACTAGAACCTTGTTGGGTTTATTCGAGTACTAGCTACTGTCTCGATCCGCACTCTTCCCATATCTCACTTTTCTCCTTTTTCAATATACCTAAGGACTCTACACTATCTAGTGGATTGTCCTGGGTAGATCCCTCCGGTTACGGCGGATCGTGGGAACTAATACCTAACCTCACCATCCTTATAACTCCATACATAAAGTAAAATGGTTGGTCTTTTAGTGCAGTTCATTCTTCCTTGAAACCAATTGAAAAATCATTTGGAAAAACAATCAAGGTACTTGTGATACGAGATCAAAGCATTTTGTACCTTAATAGTTTTGATCATTTAGAAAACCTCCCCCTCAACATGTGCATATGATTTAGAAATTGTTTAGCACATGGAGGCAAGAGGACTTTGAAATATTTTCTTTGATCACTATTTTCATAGAAAAAGCCATTTGATTTTCTTGGTAAAATTCTCCCCCTCAATATGTGCATAGGATATTTGAAATCATTTTATCACATAGAGGCAAGAGTTCTTTTGAAGCACATCCACGATCACAAAAGCCATTAAGAAACCATTTGATAACCCAATCCCCATAAATTTTGTGCCTCGATAGTTTATTTTCTTTTAAAATGCTCATATATGCTTGAGATCTGAAAGCACTTAGCACATTTTCTGAGAAGCGACTCAAATTGAATCAAAGCGATCACCTATCAAATTTCATTATTAAATCACAAATTCTCCCCGATCAAAATATCAAACCCTTTGAGATTTTGGATCCCAAGTGATTAATAAGGTTTAGAAAACATGGGAGAATATGTGGCGATTTAAAACTCATCTTGTTTTGGATAAATCCTCCTCCTCAACATGTGCATTGTGTATATGAAATCGTTTGGCACATGGAGCGGGAGTGCCTATAAAGGACTAAAACCAATTCCATTTAAGCAGATTGAGATTTAAATCACGATCTCTCCCGATCAAAATTTCAAACCATTTGAGATTTGTGATCCCAAAGATTTAAATCATTTAGAAAATTTTGGGAAAAGGCGTGGCAAGATTCAATTTTGAAAGATGATGAGATAAGGACCATTTTAAGACATTAAAGATTGTTAGTGTCGGTATGATAGTTTTAAGAGATCTTTTAAGTAAAACAAAACAATTTCACAATCAAACAAGAACAGAAAAATTTCATTTTGAAAGACCTTGATTCTAAAGAAAAATCATACCATGACATAACATTAAATCTTTAGATCACCACTTATATTTGTACAATCCGGACTTTTATGAAGAAATATTGATTGAAAATAATTTATTTTAAATCACTCTCCCCTCGATCGATGACCGAAGTCGATAATTGAGTGACTTAAGTTTTGATAAAATGAAGTCCGGTGATTTTCAAAATTAAGACCAATTAATTTTCAAAACAATATTTTCCATTTTCAAAACAATATTTACAAAATTGTTTAAAATGGTATCATCACTATTTTCTGCACAAAGATCGTTAGGTGGTTGAGAAGCTTTTGTTGTTGTTGTTGTGTAGGGCTTGGAAGAAAACCATCTGCGATGCGGTGAGACTTCTTCGTTGCATTTTTAATGCCAAGCGAGGTCAATTTAAGCTCCGTTTCTTCATTCACTTGAAGAAAACCATCTGGCGATGCGGTGAGACCTCTTCGTTGCATTTTCCATGCCAACTCTCCATTGAAGTCCAATTAAGCTCCGTTTCTTCATTTGTCAACCCAAGATATAGTTACCCTTTCCTTTTGGCATCCAATCATCTTCAATTGTGGGATCCGGATCGGGAACATTCTTATATACACGCATCGTTAGTGAACACACATCGAGATATATGGTGGTCGACATCACCCATAACAACAATCGACTAATAAAAGTCAATTCAACATATCAATCGGATCATATAAATGTATGGGAATAATGTGTTCATCAAACTCTAATCATCTAATCCTAACAATCATATCCTAGGCACCTAGTCCTTCAACATAGGTTAACATCATTTTAATTAAGCATATTAGGATAATTAAGAAAGTCCGTTAGATGATGTAGATTTGAAAACATTCTCCCCTCGATCAATGACTCATTTTATGAAAAGTTTAAAAGCGTGAAGTCATTGATTGAGTTTTCAATTTACAAAACTACGAATCGATTGTTTTCAAGCAACTCATTTACCACCATTTTGAAAACAACAAATATTTTTACGAAGAATTTTAGGCGGAAAAACATTTGTGTAGGAGCAATGATCCTTGACATACTTTCCTCATTTTGTTTTAGGATAAGTGCACGAAATATTTGAAAATTGGTTTAGCACACTTTCCTTTCTTGAAGAGCGGGTTGCTATCAAAATAATAGCAAGCCATAGTTTAAGCGCGGTCACTGATAGCGTAAGCCATTGTTTTGAAGAAGCGGGTTCTGATCAGAAATAGCAAAGCCATATTTTGAGACATGTTTTGAAAAGAATATTTACACCTCTGCTCGAACTTCATCTATGGTCCCGTGCCATTATTGAATGACATTTCTAAGACCCTGAGATGTTATCGATACCGAAGACATGTCTTGAGAAAACAATATTTTGGTATTTTTAAATTTTCGATTTTATGGGTTTTGTTGGTTTTATATTTTTCTATTTTGTTTTTTATATTTTTGTATTTTGTTTTGTTGGTTTTATATTTTTGTATTTTGTTTTTGAAAAATATATACAAAGATAGAGTAGATGATATAGTTTAAGAAGATGATGATCAAGTGCGAGATAAGGATATCGAGCGACCCGTCGTAGAAGATAGAAGTCATCATCTCTTAAACTTTCACCACCAAAGCTTCGGGGCTCTTGAATAGAAGAAAGAACATGAGCCTTTGAGAAGAGAGACTTTGGCGACTTCCCCAAACCGAAAATCCTTTAGATGAGCGATTGAAGCTCTATTTCAAGCTTGCCTTAGCCGGTGCACATAGAAGCACACCATTATCATAAATCCATTGCTCCTTTTAAGAATAATCGAGTGATTCTCCGTTCGAGGTTATATCATCAACAAGAACGACAACGTATCATCCCACACATAAATAACTCTTCTCAAATTTCTTTTCCATTTGAAGTCAGCAATCCATTCCAAAAGGTGTCAAGAGAACACTTCCCCAGTAGTTGAATTGATGCGGTCGGTCTCTTTGTATAATGCTCAAGAACTCTCCGAATACACATCATGGGGGAATGAAAACACCTTCCATGTTCACATTTTTCTTCCACGATGATCGTGTATGAAGCTCAAGAACCAAAGTACACCAATATCCAAGAACTCTCCGAATACACATCATGCCGGAGAAAACACCTCCCAATGTTTGTGGTAAACAATGGCTTTCTTCCACGATGATCGTGTATGAAGCTCAAGTACCAAAGTACACACATTCCCAAAAGAGAACAACAGATAACATTGAAGAAGCGGGCCAAATCACGATTATCTCTGCGGATGACAATCTCTGCGGATGTCAACTCGGAATAAGTGATTATATCTACGAATCATGATTAAGCCCTCAAGTGAGACAGTGAGCGCCCCAATGTACACAATTCTCTCTCCACGATGATTGCGATAACATCGAGATCATCACACACTAGTGTACCTCTTTTATCTTGAAACTTTCTCTTACATCACTTCCCCACGTAGTTGGAATAAGAACACTAAAAGCCTTGATGAGTAAAACCTTGAGTTTCTCTGCGGTCATGACATTTGTCTTCCGGGATATCTTCAATCACTTAGAAGAATTAAGTTCATCAAGTTTACTCGCCATGAGTCAAACCTTGAGTTTCTCCTGGTAATAACATTTGTCTTCCGGGATATCTTCACTTAGAGTATTAAGTACATCAAGTTTACTCGCGTTTAGGTGCTTGACTCCTTCCCTTTCTAGTTTTGATACTTGAAATCGACAACTCTTTGAATGCCCAAATACTTGAAATTTGTTGAGAAGATCGCTTGAAGTCTTTGTGAGAATCAACTTCTTTGAGTATAATGTGAGCAAGTCTAATTGGGGATTAAATCGGACATATCACATTCCCCAATTAGTGCTCTCCCTAAACCGACAATCTTTTTGATAAATGCCAGATTAAGAAGAAGTCTTTAGATCATTAAATGCAACTCGTCTTTAGTCTTCTAACATGTAGCAAGAAATGTAGAACAGATTGTAGACTCGACCTTCTTCAAGATTGTCCGGTTGGGGAATAGATAGTTAACATCTTCAACTCACACAAAAAGCATCCCACCAAAAGCATCCCAATTAACACATCTTGCAAATCCCTTAACTAAAATCCTCCCAATCAAACAAGAACGAAAGATGTTCATCAAGGAAATCGACAATCGAGGCATAGCGAACACACAAGATGGTAACACCAAACTACCAATCACATCAAACAAAACGAGAGATTGTTCGGAATCATCATGTTGATGTGTCGTGAAGCATTAACCGGAAGCACTTTGTCGATAATCATATCAATCCGGTGAAGATGTCAACCAACGGCTCTTAGAAGAAACTCCATGTGAAGATGACCCGATAAGAAGAAGCTCGGTTCTTACATGAGTTTGGAGCCGTTTGACCATTTATTCTCAAATATCAATCAACCATGCGCGTAAATTCACACTTCTTCTCCCCTCAAGAATTGCATACGGAGTTGCCATTCTTGATTAAATAAGTGAAAATCATCCAAATGTTCTATTCACACTTCTCCCCATAAAATAAGCACATGATGTCGCCATCTTCATTATAATCGAGCAAGTGGAATGAGAAAACAATCGATGGTAGCCGGTTCACTTGATGGTAGGCGCATGGAAAAAGTATGAAGCATGTTGATGAGAATGGTCATAATAAGAAGATTTCTCTTCTTGAGAAGATAAAGCGCCTTGACACGTACACTTTTCTTTTCTTTAGAGTAGCGAGGCATGAGCTGTTGTGTTCATCGTCATAAGAAGATTTCTCTTCTTTCGAAGATAAAGCGCCTTTGAAGCGTACACTTTTCTTTTCTTTGAGTCGAGGCTGTGTGAGCAGGGCGTCATAAGAAGATTTCTCTTCTTTCGAAGATAAAGCGCCTTGAGGCGTACACTTTTCTTTTCTTTAGAAGTGAGGCATGAGCGATGTGTTCATCGTCATAATCTCTCTTTTCAACTCTCTTGGCAAAACATGTAATCATCACCATTATCATTCGATGGGCTCTTTGTCGTGACGGTGATGGAGATAACCCAATATGATGAATTTGACCACAAGTAAACTAACCCGAACTCGTGACTTAAACTTGCACATATGTAACAAAGGCGGTGCCGATTTCCATTAGCATCTCTAAGTATCTCTATGTACTCTATACTCTTCAACCAACCAACCATCAAGTATAAGGCGTACATTACCTCTTGAAAATCCACAATTGAATGTGACCTTGAGCACTACAAGCGTAACTCCTTAAAGTGATAGTTATTTTGTGGTGATAAGAGCCCAATTCCCCAGTGGTAAAGAAAAGGTAAAGACACCCAACAATAACTAGATTTCCAAGTCTTCATTTTTGATAATAAGCTCGAACAAGGATCATGAAGAATCTTCATCCAACCATCCCGATACCTTGGATACTAAGTACACTCACCGTGATAATTCACTTCAACCTCAAATAAATAATCTTGAATTAACTCCGTTGTCACATCTTGTTAAAAGCTCAAATCTAGCCTCCTTTGGCGTTTTAAGTGAACTATGATAATGGTTTCATCCGACCATGGTTAAAAGCACATAACCCGTAAAACCATGTAATAACCAAGCGCCATGATGAATATCCAAACACATCCAATTCATGAAGTACACCTTTTATCCCTTCTTGAAAGCGAAACCGTAGCACCGACATCAAATAAGATCTCGAAATACACTTTCCTTTCTCCAAGATGGTTCCATCATTACGGGTTTTATAACTCTATGGTTTAAACAGAAATAGTTTCTTTCGTGGGATTTTACAAAACCAAGAATAAACCGTAAGATAGATCCGAAATGCACTTTACTATTACCGGGATGTTTCCATTGTCACGGGATTTTACAAGTCTATGATTTAAACAGAAATAGGTTCTTTCGCGGGTTTTACAAAATCAAGACAAAACCGTAAACAATGTCGACTTGAATGTGTTATGACAACTTTGGTTTGAGTGAATATCATTTTAGGGGAACATGCGGTGGTTCATCAACGATTCATTATCCAACATCATCAACATCATCAAATAAACACTTTGGTAAACACATCATTCACACATTTTGTCGGCTATTGTAGTGACCACATGGTGAAGTAAACCCGATATACCAAACTTGATCATGAAGTGAAATTCCCCAAATTTGTTACTTAAACTTGTACTAATCCTTGTGAAGAAGAAGCGGTGTACCCAATGTACAAAACCTCTTGACATTCTCAATAGGTGAGACACGAAGTGATAGTTACGTTGTGGGTTAAGTGAGAAAGAATCACAACCGTAACTAAATAGCCAAGTCTTTATCACCTTCTATAAGCGCCCAAACAAGTCATCTTGCGGAAGGGTAGAAAGAAAGAAGGCGAAATAAGTAAGCAGCACCGAAAAACCTCACTTCAAATCCAAATAAGAATACCAAATATAAACAACCCGTAGTCGGTTTGTTCAACCATCCATTCAAGCCGTAACATAATATCCTTCGTGAAAATGTTTAAACCAAGAATCAAACCAATAATTCATTAAGCCCATTTCAATCCAAATCCAATTCAACTCTGGCCCACCAGTAATATTTTGGATTCATAATAAAATTCAACATGTTTCAGTTCAGCTCAAGACCATGAAACTTCTAAAAAAATTCAGGCGGATTCAATATTCAAATTCAATTGAATGTGTGCCCTTGGGAAAGTGTAATCCAACCATCCATGAAATTTAGCTCAGGCCGTGAATTGAATATCTTCCGTGAGATTTAATATGACCGAAATACCACTCTCAATGCTAATCTTAACCAGTATATAAAAAATTATTGTCCAAAAGATGAAATTTTGATAGTAGCATTTGATTAATCGTATCGGTATACCGAATATAACCATCACACATTGATTCAAATAACAAGAGCAACACCATTAACAAAATTAAATTCGGTCCATAAGCAATTGAGTGTAATAACCGGGCCCAGTCTATAATCCGATCCAACAACAAAGTTTATGACCGGTTATATATTGACTTAACCCTAAGAGTTCTCACTTTACTCAAAACCTAATCTCACCTCTCACTATCATATGCAGCCATCCCACAAACCCTAAAATATTCAAACAAAAGATGTGCCTCCCACATAACCGTTTCACAATTTCATGCCTCCATTCTTTCTCATATCAATCTCAGATTATTATAACTGGTAAAATGCATCTCCTTACACAATCACTGCTTCACAATCTTAATCAAATAAACATAAAAAATCTCTCATCTGAAGCATACGAATACCCCCTTTTTGATTCTACAAATTAGATTGATCTCACCACAGGGATGGTTCGAGACAAATTATTAACGCCACAAGGATGGCATCAAGATAATGCTCCGTCTTCAAGATCAAGGTAGGTTTAATGTTGTTATGTTTTCGATTGAACGAATGATTGACACGGAGATAACTTATTAGTTATTTTCCCTGTCACATGTTATTCGGATACAATCACACACTAATATCAATGAAGACATTTGTTCATCTCATGAGTGTAGCCCCAGAGGCTTGATGTCACCATTTAAAGGTGAGACGAACATATCTGAGAACTTGTTAAGCGATATCCATTTGTTTTTTTTTTCATTTAACCGAACAAGAGGAGAGAATGAACCCATCATTGGTTTAGTACTTTCCTCAGTTATGATTTCGGAAAATATCAAAACATTTACATCTATGATGGGCTGGTGATTATATATGAACGATTTGAACCATATTAAGATCAAACACCAATTTGAGATTAAATGAGATAGTCAAGTCTTAGATCGTGAGGAAATATTTGTGGGGTTGTTTGGATATGAAAAGGTCCTTTGAGACAACTCTAACCTCTGAATAACAATTTTTGAGATCTTGCACATTATTTTGATTTGAATGATGTTTGTAGATAGTTATGCTTGAACTTGTTAGCATGATGTAGATTGTAGGTAGTTTGTAGATTGTTGTTGAGTCATACTTGTGATGTCTTCAATCGAAGAGAGTTTTAACGGGTTTGATGTGAGTATTGGTAATGTGTTTTGAGTCAAGGTCTTAATTATTCTTCTTCTTCATTTCATCCATGTTAAGTCGCTAGCTTTTGGCAGAGTCGCTAGACCAAGTCGCTACGACCAAGTCGCTAGACCAAGTCGCTACGACTATGTCGCTAGACAAGTCGCTACCATGAGTAAAGACTCATGGCAAGTCGCTAACAGTTTTATGAGTCAAGTCGCCACATGAATTTGTGTCAACTCGCTATTAAGAACCATAATGACCATTTTTGACCATCTTCAAAAACCGGAAAAACTTTTCATAAAATGCATCTTTTGACCCATTTGTTCATGATTTGACCATAAAATGACGGATGACATTATCGGGGCTTGTATTCGACTATGGTTACAAAGCGACTTAAAATAAACCAGAAAACAAAGAAGGCGCATGTTTTGACCTCATGCAATGACCCGGAAAGACCAACAACAATAATAGTTATAGTTTGGACAAAAAGCAGTTAATAGACTTAGATACAAAATAATGACCCGAAGTAACTTTTGACCAAACAAAAACACATAAAGCTTGTTTGTAAAAGCAGTTTACCCATAACAATGTTCGACCACACAAATAAACAAAAGCAGTTTCAAACACGAATCAAAACCACAAGAAATCATCAAAACACAACAACCTTGGCTCGGTACCAATTTTAGGATCGAAATATTATATGTGTGATGATTGGGTGAATGTTGGATGATAATACATGTTTGCCATAGTTAAAGAGAAGAGATGAGAGGAGTTTCTTGCTAGAGACTTGGTTCACAAATGAAATGTTAGATTGAATGAAAAGCTCCACCCCTTCCATGGATGGAAGGGGTATTATAATTACAAACATACCGTCCTCTATCGGTTGTGGATCGGGCATACGGTGGGTAAGGGCAAGTCCTTCCTCCGCGAGTGTTACCTCGCTAAACTAAACTAATAACTAACTAATAAGCGATAAATAACGTAACTAACGATATGTCTCTGAGCTAAATATGCTAAATTATATATGGGGTGTGAGCACTTTACAATGGAATTTCCAATTCCTAACACTAAGTCACTATCGATCACTAGGATCATTTAGCTCCATTTGACACTCTCTCAGATTTTAGTGTCATCTTTGTTCATTCATTGGTACTATGAAAGTTCCAATTTCTTCCATATAAGGCGATCATTAGCTACATCACTCATTGCCTTGAACATTTAAGTACCCTTCCATTTCAAACATCCTTCTATCCTTTCCTATCATGAGGCGGGGATCCCTAGGATTAGCCTAGATGAATTCCCCATTGGTGGGAGCAAGTGGATCGGGTGGCGACTTTATGTCAACTCTTGCTCGAGCAGGTCATTTCAAGCTCATCTTGCTAACTTGAACACTCCACCTCATCTAATTAAATCCCTAGATCGATAAAACTCGAAATTAACTCTTGGGCATGCTAATCATCACATTCGAAGGATATTAGAGACTTAAGTCTTGAATGCACTTGCGAATCCTTCCCTTTATAAGTCATCTTGCTAGAATCTCTTAGTCATCAAACACAACATAATTCTCGACATTTAGAAACCTTTCCTTAGTCATTTCATCATGAGGAAAGCTCCCTAGTGCTAACTCATCCAACCAAGAACCACCCAAGAAACTTGCCAAGTATTGTACAGAAATTTCCTCAGCAGATCATCTCTGTTAAACCCGGATGGTGGGATTTCCCATCCACGAATCATCATCCGTAAGAGATAATAGTGCTAGAATCTCACCTCAACAAACCCATTCAACAATTGCCAAGAGAACCGCAATAATTAGCATTAAACCTTTTAGGTTAGATAAGGGATCATCGAGCTCTAAACAAAGCGTTACCTAGTTCTAGCAAAATGTCTAAACCTTCATTCCTAGGCATGGACTTCACGAGCCTCTCTCTATTCATTAGAGCATTCACCACGAGAACTTCCCATTCACCAACCTTCTCGTTAAAATAGGAACCACTACATCACCAACTAGTCCATCGTTGGAAACAAGGAACCACCAAGGACTTGATCATATGTAGAATTTCCATTACCACCACTCTCGTTCCTAGTAGAACCTCATCCTAAATTACTCGATGTACCTCCACCATCATTTGTAAAACCTCCTCGAAAACATCACATTCCTAATCAAGACAATAATTGCTCTAATTGTCTAATCACCCAAGGACTTGTTCAAGAAGTACGAAATGGGTTGCATTTCATGTTTAATCATCTTCTTGAAAGATTGGACCAAATCAACGAGTCTACTCATCCCTAGACTCAAACACATTGTTGCTGTTAAGCTTTGGTCCTTATTAGTATTAGTAGAATATGGCTAAATCATTCTCTTAGTTTTAAGTTTGTTGATCATCTCTTATGTTTTATTGAATGATAGTTTACTTGTCATATTACATTGAGTATATGTTTGTTGGTTGAATACATATCTTATTTTGATGTTAACATTACTTGTTACATCACCATTCTTTGAATTAATCATCGACTATACGGATCCCTCAAAATTGCCTAGGCGGATCCTACTAGGAGGGCAGTGGGATCCGTGGACAAAAACTATTTTTCTACTAACTTGGATCACATGTCGAGAAATTGTGCATTATACTTGTTTCTCTAACATTTGTTTTGTAGTTATTCAATCTACACTTGAAGCCTTTGACACCCTAAAGCTAGGGAGCTTTGTGTCAAAACAAAACATTGCAAATTACTTGCAATATTGGGATTACATTTCTCGACATCCCTTTACAAAATTGCAATCATCGAGGGAACATTAAATCACTTAGGCGAAATCTTTGCAAACAGTTGCAAACAAACTAACAGTATTACTTTCTTGGCGTACCCACATAGGGATGGACTCGTCGAGGGGAGTAAAGAGCGAGATTCGTTCCGTTACTTGCTCTCTTTTTTTTCTTTCCATGTTTTCCTAAAAACAATGTGTTAATTCCCTTCGAAGCTCTTTTGTTTCGACAAAAGGGAGAAAAGTAAAACTACAAATTCAAACTTTTACAATTTTAGTTTTCCTTAAAATAATTTTATGTTTTGTCATCAACA
The DNA here is from genome assembly GCA_022545495.1 of Chrysanthemum lavandulifolium. Taxonomy (NCBI): domain Eukaryota; kingdom Viridiplantae; phylum Streptophyta; class Magnoliopsida; order Asterales; family Asteraceae; genus Chrysanthemum; species Chrysanthemum lavandulifolium. Next base: position 164,150,384 of record CM040239.1, on the reverse strand, counting down.
AAAGGGAGATTGTTAATACAAATAAGCCGTAAAAAGCGTTTATTCATATTTCACGATCTTACAATGTTTGTCGATAACAAGCGTAAAATCATTTTATGAAACAAATAAAATAAATAAATGGTTTGAACTAATAGTTTCTAACATATTCACATTTTCATAAAACACTAAAACAAGTATAAATGATTTTATGATTTAATATTACATATGTCTGACGCTAGTGTTTATATTTGGGTAAAATATCACATAACTAGTATGTAGTATATTGGGTAAAATAAATGGGTAGAAACTTAAGTATCATAACCCATTGGGCAAATACATTGAATGTAGTTGGGTGGGACCCAAAACCATGACCATTGAGCTTGACCCATAACCCGTTGCATGACATCATGCTTATATCTATATGGATAATATCCATAACCCGTGGTATGACATAACAATGTCTAGATACGTTGAACTCTTGGTGGCGCTCGAGAGAGTGTCTAGATACATTGAACCCTTGGTGAACACTCGAGAGATACATTATATCTGGCGAAGATCCATGGATCAACTCATGACGCATGACCCATAACGAAATATACATGGATGAGGGGCGTCCGGATCCCTAGCTTCGCTGGCGGATCACCATGGGAGGATCCGTGTCAGAGGAGATGATGAAATTTCTTCTATAAATGAGGCCATTTCTTCCTTTCTGCTCATCATTTTACACACATACTTCCCAGTATTCTAACCCTCTAAACCTCGAGATCAAGTGATCTATGTATTGACATTTTTTGTTTTGTGTGATTCTAGGTTCCTCTTAAGCGAGATCACCACTTCTTGAAAATGGCAAGCTTAAGTCCATGATTTGCCATAGCTTCGTCATCATCAAGATAACTAGGGTTCTCTTGTTGATAGTTCTTCCTTCTCCATGAGATGTTGAGTTGAAGGCATTTGTGAAGGATGCCAAAAATGTTAAGGGGCAAGCATTAGTGAAAGGTGCTTATAGTTCGTGTCAAAGCATTGGCGAAGAATGCTAAAGGTGCTCAAGGAGAAGGCGTGTTAGTGAAGGGTGCCAGCGTTGTGTCATAGGCATTAGTGAAGGATGCCTAAGAATTAAATCAAGTGGCATTTGGGAAGAATACTAGAGTGCATTATAATCGATGAGGTGCATCGTTATACATATAAAGTAGTTGTTTATTTCAAGGATGGTGATATCATGATGGTGTTGTAAACAGGGTAGATCTCGCGAGATTAGGTGTTGTGTTGTGAAGGGTAGTAGTTCCTCGTAGTAATGGAACTAGGTGCTTAGCCTAGTACCTAATAAAGGGTAATGACGTTGTGATAGGATTAGTTCTCCTTGGTGTGAAGAACTTCGGTGGTTAACTAGCATAGTATAAAAAGGTAAGCGACGTTGTGTTAGGTGTGGTTCGCCTTGTGTGAAGGAACTTCGGTATTTAGCTTTGTCTGGGAAAAGGT